>OZ010605.1:72123373-72208373 GCA_963932145.1 Acanthosepion lycidas
GCTTCTAGGTACTTCTGGCAACTTTGCTTCTAGGTACTTCTGGCAACTTTGCTTCTAGGTACTTCTGGCAACTTTGCTTCTAGGTACTTCTGGCAACTTTGCTTCTAGGTACTTCTGGCAACTTTGCTTCTAGGTACTTCTGGCAACTTTGCTTCTAGGTACTTCTGGCAACTTTGCAAGAGTGAACTGAACAAGAGCAGATGCTCAATCCCTTCTCTCTTCCATCAATTTGAAGTGTTTTCTTTTACTGTAGATCAAATGGAGTGCTTTGCCCAGAAATTCTTTTCCAACTTCACTCTTGACTCATCTAGATTATTTCTGCCTCATTCCCCTCTCTATAACTGTCTCTACTGAGTCATATGCATATAACTTCATCCATGGTTTCTGTTATCATTTCTAAACTAAACCCTTCCCTCACAAGGCTTGCAGATTTGACAGTTTCCCTGCAATTGTCCTAAAGAAATGTGCTCATGAACTGACTTTTGTTCTCTCCAAACTTTACAATAAATCTCCAATTTGCTTTCTGACTTGTTGGAAGTCCTCTGGGGAACCATCTGATCCCTCAAATTATCACCCTATTAGTCTCTTGGCAAAGTATTAGAGGCTCTAATCAATACTGAATTTGTTAAGTATCTTACTTTACACGACCACCTTTTGGATGAGCAATATGGTTTTCATTTCTCTAGATCTACTGCCAATGTGTTAGCAGCCATCACTGAATTTGTCTATCAAGCTTTAAATAAGAATGGCAAAGCTTGGGTTGTGGTTCAAGATATATTAAAGGTGTTTTACAGGGTTTGACATGCTGGTTTTCTCCATAAGCTCAAGGGCTGTAGTGTCTCTGGACAAATATTTGGCCTAATCCTGTCATTCCTAATAAATCGTGTAATGAATGTTGTGTTGAATGAATACTTTTTCTTTTAGTTCATTTCACATTAATGCAGGTGCCTCCCAGGGCTCTGTCCCCGGACCTACACTGCTTCTGATTGTCATCAACAACCTTCTTAATGCCATCAGTTCCCAACTAGGTATCTATGTAGATGACGACTGTTTACTCCTGTTTTAGTAACAAGTCTGACAGTCAACAAAGAACTAGAAACTGCTCTTGAAAAAGACATTCAATTATTGTTTAACTGGGGCAAGGAATGGCTTGTAAATTTTAACACCTCCAAAACAAAACTGCTTTCATTTAATCACCATAGAGAAACTTTTCTGTCTGCCATCAGCATAATTGATGCTAAACTTCAGGAGAGCAACACTTTGTGCCTTCTTGGACTCATGTTGTGCACACACATGAAGTGATTATATTGAATCAATTGCTAGGCAAGTTGGTTCAATGTGTCACGCTAGACAATTCTCATTAGAATCCTTCTTGCCCATTTATAAATCTACCATTTGTCCATGCATTGAATACTGTTACCATACTTTGTTTAGTGCTCCTACTATATATTTCAAGATACTTAACAAAATTCAAAGAGTCCATAATGTAATCAATCCTGACCTGGTATCTTGACTTCAGTCACTTTCTCACCAACATGACGTAGCTTCCCTCTGTCTTCTACAAATATTTTCATAGCAGTTGTTCTCTGTAGTGCTTTGGCTGCACGAATTTAAGCATACTACTAGATTGGCAACTAGATCTTACTGTTTTACTTTTGAACAAGCTAGATGCAACTGTCTTATTCTAATAGTTTTTCATACCTGTGGAACTCCCAATTTCTTGTGTCCCTGCCACTTTCAATTTTCAAAAATTTAAATGCAATGTCAATTGCCATCTTCAGTCTTCCTGAATCTTGTTCCTTTGTTCTTTTCTTCACTTCTCATCATTAAAGTCTTCTCCTTTTCTTTCATTCCCTTTGAGCCCCCTTCAACCTAGTGTTATTATTGGTTTGCTTGGGGTGAAATGATTAAAAAAAAAAAGGAAACTAAAACTGAAATAATTTGGATAATGTGTAATCAAATTTTGTACAGATTTTTGCTAATATTCTTTCTAAGTAGATGTCCAAACTTTGATCAAGACAGTAGGAACTAGGGCATTGGGTTAAATAAATATATTTTATTTATTTATTTAATTTTTTTTTGTGCTAGAATTTCTTGAAATTTTGAAGAGCTTTTAATTTATCACATGTAATAAAATTTGTGTGTCTAGTTAATGTTTTATCAAGTCTAGAGAGTTTTTTTCCTCTTTCATTTTATGAATACCATATAAAGATGTAAGAATTTGGCTATTGCAAATAAAGTCAAGTGCATACTGTATTTTTACAACTAGAATGAATGACATCAATATATATGACATTTAACAACCAAGTTTCATTTAATGTTTTGCCACCATCATTTTCTTCATACCTATACAGTTAATTTATTCTTCTTGGTTCACACACACACACACACACACACACATATATATATATATATATATATATATATATATATATATATATATATATATATATATTTATTTATTTACTATATGAGAGTATTATGTACGTTACTTGAAGAAGTCATCTTTCCTCACTCTGAGGTGGAGAAGATATAAACTGATTTCTTTCTGTTGAACCAAAAATAAAAAAAAATGGCTGAGATTTTGTTTCTTGCAAGGGAGATAACCGGTATATATACTTTTTGGTTTTGAGTGGGGAAGCATTTTAAGTAAGATGATAGCATTGCTTTAAGATTTATATTGTTTTTGTTAATTTTACAGTTGTACTTTCTAATATTAAATATTGACCTTGTGTGTTCCCCACTTCAAATACCTTGGTGCATGGAGCAGTTATAAAAAATTTAGCATAGGTTATAAGGAAATTGAAAATAGAATAAGCTGTGGTAGGAATAGTTTTGTCCAATACTTCATGATGCTACCAAACCAAAATGTTAACCTGAATACTCTAGTCATGTTTCTAGATAGGATAGTTTCACATAATACCACAAATTGCTACAAAACTGAAACATTAACATAAAAATTTGTCCTGTTCTTAAATGGTATTGTCAAATATACTTATTCTGAATGGTGCCAAAACCATTCGGAAATAACTAGACTATCAGCCATATACAACTGTTTTCTCAGGTTGATTGTTAAAGATGGCTTTGAGTCAATGAAGCCTGTAGGTCTTAGTAAGGACAAACCTTCTTTGAAATTTGTGAACTGCTATTACAGAATCACAAAGGACTGTACCAAATAGCAGAAACCACATCACTTGAGGACTTTCAACAATAGCAACTAATATTGCAGTAAAAATAATGACATATTCTAGATGTTGACCTTTCACAAAATTTCAGTCAAAAGTTAGGAAAGAAGTCTCTATTAAAGAACAATAACTGTGGATTTGAGAAACCTATTTTCTTGAAACATTGTTTTAGTAGAATGTAACAGAAAATCGGGTCAACCCGATAAGAGTTGGTTGCATGTGGTGCTGTAAACATCGGGAGTTACATCCTCTTCCACAATGGACTCTTGAGAGAGTATATTCTACTTACAGCAGGCAGAGCTATTTGCATATGAATGGTACCAGGCAGGTATTAAGTTGGTGCAAAAATAATGACGTAATGTCGTTTTTTGATGTATTTTTAACGTCAAAAAACGACATTATTACGTCATTATTACGTCATTATTTTTGCACCAACCTAATATTAGCCAATAGTCAGCATGGGTCTTGGACTGGGAGAGCTATATAAAACCAGTTTTTTTTTTTGGTTTTTTTTTTTTTCTTTTTTTCTCAGTTGAAAAGGAGCACTCTCAACATGTGGGCATGCGGAAACCAGACAAGACGAACACACAGAAAGATTTTGTAAACTTCAACTGAAAGTATTACAGAGTGCTTTGTCAATGTATGCTGTTTCCTTGCAAGGAATTACCTTTAAGATAATGCATAATTTAAATATAAATCATTTAATAACACATAATATTGGATTATTGTTAACACTTGTTATAAAATGACTAGTTTAATTTTTTGATTTTTTTAAAAAAAAAAAAAGTCAATATTTAAGTAATTTTGCACTTTCATTGGCTTATTTTAATGACTAATCTAGGCATTTTATATTGATTTATTGTTGCATGTGATCATTCTGCTTTTCAAATCAATACATTTTCTTTTTAAATATCAAAAAGCTAACAGAAGACAAGTAAAAGAAAAAAGAAAAAGGTCAATGTATTCACAGCTTGATTGTATTTTTTTTTTTTTTTTTTTTTTTTTTTTTCCAACCATCACTTACTAATAAGATTTTCTTAAGGTGGCATCTGGTATATGTTACTATGGTCCACTTATAACAATGTAGGTAGAGATAACATATGGCAATGAAGCGGCATATTTATTCCAAAACTAAACTACAATACAAATATAGAACAAGGGACAAATTTTTTTTTTTTTTGTCATTTCTTTTATTCTAGCTACATCAACTCTTAGACATCGATCACTCACAAGACTTGATGAATTTAAAATCTCTACAAGAGATGCATTATCAGTTTTGCAAATAGCTTCAGGCCACCTGGATAATTGAAATATCTCCTGGAGCATAGCTGCTACTAAAAACACCAGAATCAGCTGCTTCACTGAATGTAAGAATCTCTGAGGCTAACAAACTCTTTGTTACTCTATCAAATTTTTTTGATGACCAACAGCATATTTGTTTATTGCTCTCTCTCATAATACCTTTTGTTACCATTAATATGAGATAAGCTTATGACCACACCACTTTGAAGCACTGGTTCCTGTACAATCACCAAAGTTAAGCAATGTGAAGCCTAGTCAGTACCTAGATATGTAAGTTTAAATGTGCAGGTGGTGTAATGAATAATGGCTATTGTTAATCAGAAAGCTGAGTTCCAATTCCAGTTGCATTTGTTATATTCACTTACACTAAAATATCCTTGGGAATGGTATGAATCCACCTCTTATCCCCCCAGCTATGGGTTAATTCAAGACAGTTTTTCTCTCCAGGATCCATCCTACATATTTACAAATCTGCTATTTATCCCTGCTTTGAATATTGCTACCACATATAGTCTGGTGTTTCTGCTATATATTTAGAGATTCTTGATAAAATCTTCAGAATCTGCATTGTTATTGGTCCTGGTCTGGCATCTCAGCTTCGCTTTCCCACCACCATAATATAGCTTCCCTGTACTTTTTCTATAAATACTTTCTTAGGAATTGTTCTGATTAATTTTCCTAACCTTTTACCTAACCTTTATGAATTTATGCTCAGTGCTAAATTGGCAACAAGATATAAATTTACAGTTGAATTGGCTAGATGTAACCATATGTTCTATGCTAACAGTTTTTCTCACACTTCTTGCTTGTGGAATTCTCTTCTGACTTTTTGTTTTCCTGCCAACTTTGCATTTAAATTTTTGAAGATCAATGTCAGTTGTTATCATCTGTCTTAATTCCTTTTTTATTGTTCTTGCTCTGTAATGTTTTTCTTTTCCTTATTCTTTCACATGCAGTAACACCCTGGGTCTAAGTGACATAACTGACTTGCCTGGGGGGAAATGATTTAAAAAAAAAAAAAAAAAACTTGAAGGATTTTCTTAACGGATGGGTATCTGCCGACAAAGAGGTGTGTCACCCCTCAGGAAGGATGGAAAAATCATTAGCAATGAATCAAACACTAAAGGAGCTGAACACTGGATAACAAGGAGCAGACTTCCATACAGAAATACCAAATGTAAGGAACAAACATTACTAAGACATTGGAAACACAAACAAGGAGGAATGAATTTTAGGCAATGCTGGGTAACATGGACAGATATCCTTGGCAATACATAACAATCATGTTACATGTTCAGCACAGAAAATGTGTTTTCATGTAATTCAAAATATTAGCAGTTGGCTAGTGAAAGGAATTGTTTGCATAGCTAACACTGCTCAGCTCACCATCCCATCTATTTCATGGGGAAGCTGGTAGATATTTTCTTTCTTCTTAACCAGATATCCTGAGGTTTGCATTGGCTCTGTTCTTTCTGGGCAGCCATTTGGTTTCATTCTGAAGAGACAGCACACTAAGCATCATCTCTTTGACTGACAGGGGTTAAGAACTGTTATCAGTAACTGTAGGCAGCTCCATCTGTACTTCATTTCCATTATACTTGTATCACTAAATCATTATCACCCTTTCTCCCCAAATAAAAAATTCTTTCAATCTAAAAATATTTTCTGGCTTTAAATAACCAGCAAAGGGTTGGTAAGCTGTAGAAAATAATCATTAATATGAAGTCATGGTGTATGACCAATAAATGTTTTACTATGTTTTTATATTATATATAACCTATACAACTTGCTTGTACGTTTCCATTATAAATCTATATATAGTGGGTCAGTTTTATACATTTAGGTGGGATTTACTATTGGCTATATATTTATAGCCAATAGCAATTTTCAATAGCAATTGTTAATTTGTTATTTGTTATAAAGAGAATTTTTTACTACATAACTGGCCATAATATAGAATTACTCTTTGCCATGAATTTGGATGGAATTCAAATGACCAGTTTATGTAAAGATCTGCTTAAGTGAATGTAAAAAAAAAAATCACTTAAAAATAAAAAAAACAAAATGTGCGCATCAATTATAGCCTTACAGATAATCATTAGCTAAATTTTGATTTAAAATTTTCATTGTATGATACTTGATCAGTGTGATTAATATTCACAACTGAATTAAATGCATTCACAAGAAAGAAGATGGTGTATAAAATAAATGCCTTTTTTCATCATTAGGTTAGGTCATAGATTTATTTATGTACCTACATACATTTTATCTTATAGGAAAGGCAGGAATTATCAAATGAAACTATGCTTATGACCATATCACGTTGAAATATCAGCTCCCATAGGATCACTGAAGTTAAGCAAATGTTCAGCCTAGTCTGTGCCTAGATGGGTGACTGCTTGGGAATACCAGGTATTGCAAGATAGGATATGTGGGTGGTGTAATGAATAATGGCTCAAAATTGTTAACTGGAGAGCAAATTTCAATTCCAGTTGGGTTTGTTATATTCACTTATGTACAAATAACCTTGGAATAGGTATAAATCCACCTCTTCTCCCCTCAGCTATGGGTTAATTAGTAAGATATGTATCAGTAAATCCTTATCTCAAAAAAAAAATTTTTACAATCTAAAAATATTTTCTGGCTTTAAATAACTAGCAAATGATTGATAAGTTGTTTAAAAAAAAAAAAAAAAAAAAAAAAAGAATCATTCATATACACGATTCATGTACACATTTGGTTGTGGTCTAGTTGGGTGTGAAAATAAAGTCCTTCCCCTACAAATAATTGTTGTTAGTCTTGTGTCCATATGAAAACATTTTATACTCTAGTTGACCACAGTGGAATTGTATTAATACCATCATTTTAGTATTAGGGGAAAATTATAAATTTCTAAATAACAAAAGGATTCGAGATATTATGAAAAAGGGATAAAAATTTTGACATTTGGCCAGATTTTGATGAGTTAGGTAGATGACTTTTCTCTTAGTTTCCACGCCTTACTTAAGAAAGCATGATTTTTTTTTTTTTTTTTTTTTTTTTTTTTTTTTAAATAAAAAAAATGATAATAAAATGTGTGAGAAAGACAATTATTTTTTCTTTTTTTTTTTTTTTTTGTGCTTGATAAATATATTTGTCAACCTCCATAGACATTAAATTTGCCTCATGGTCAATGAATTAATGCCAATGCTTTGTTTGATGAGAAGCTACAGTTTTTATTTTCTTTCTGCCTTGAGAGAACTTAAAAAAAAAAAAAAAAAAATCTGCCTTCTATACAGACTTTGCATCTGGGGAATTTGTCTATCCATTTTCTATTCAAAAAGAGTACCCTGCTATTGATTGCTTGTAAACTGGTATTCTCTTCAAAGAGGTGCTATCCTATTCATAAAGTGTAGCAGCTGTACCAGTGCTATTGCCAACAATGGAGGAGTTGTGGGGGTGTGCAGAATGATACTTGTACTGAGAACACATGAGGACAGTTCCAGTCTGTGTGCAAACCTTTGTATACAGACAGTAGTAATACATTCTGTTCAAGTGGACAATAGTCTGCTAGATAAAAATGTCAGTGTATTTATTTTCATTCATAATTCAAATCTTTGGGCTTGAAAATATAATTTCCAACTTTATAATCGATATCAATTTTTTTTTTTTTTTTTTTTTTTTTTTTTGTCAAAGCATTAATATAATTATTGCCAAGAGTAAATGTAATAATTTTTTAAAATTAATATATATACATACATATTAGGTGTATTTTAATAAATATACTGTAGTTTATAATTGATATAATTTAGTATATCTAAAAAAAAAAATTATTAATAGTCACTAGACAGTCCTGTGACTTGTTTGGTATCTCTTTGAAAGATTAAGACAAAAAAAGATTTTCATTGAATTTGCTCTCTTGCAGATTACATTACTTTCTGTATATATATTTATATTCTTTTTTTTTTCTTTTTTTCTTTTTTTTTCTAATTGTTTGGCACACAGATTTTTCTTTGTTATTCTTATGTAAATAAAATAGTACTCTATAATTGGTATTTTACTGAAAAGGATATGAAAATTCACATTGGTAAATACTGGGCCACCTTGAATAAAACTGATGTAATCTGGAAATCTGATCTACCAGACAACCTCAGATTTTTTCATGCCACTGTAGAGGCAGTGGTAATGCTTGTGGCACTGCTTGGACATTAACTAAAACCCTAGAGTCTAAGCTTGATGGAACCTACACTTGGTTGCTGAGAATTATACTTAACATCTCTTGGTGACAACATCCAACTAAATCACAGCTCTATGGACACATCCCTGATATTTCTTCAATCTTATATGAACGCAGAATGTGCTTTGCAGGACACTGCTTGTGAGCAAAATAAGAACTTGCACATGATCTACTGCTCTGGACATCTTGCCATAGTGCAAGACAGCTGGGTTATCCAGCAACCACCAACATTGACCAGCTATGTTATGACAGAATGCCACCCTAATGACCTTCTGACCTTGATGCAGGACTTTGATGCAGGACTTTGATGCAGGACTTTGATGCAGGACTTTGATGGTTGGTGTGATATACTCATGAATATCTAAGCTAGGTCAACCAAATAAGTTATCTAATTTTAGTTTTTTTCCAGTTCAGTGTGAACACTGACGCCACAGTATTATTGTGGTGATAGAAAAATAAATATATAAGAATAAATATTTAACAAGACTGAAATATCACCATCTCAAAAAATACAGATAATAAAAATTGCCAAGCAAACAAAGCCATAGTTCGACCAACCAATCAGAAAGCTTTCACATTCAGGCTATAAAGCCACTCACCAATGAGAAGCAAGCAATCTTTCAAAGCAGATCTTTATATAAACAGATGGAAAATCAAACAAAATCAGTCGATAAATTAATTTTGTCCATTCTCCAATGCTGCAGTCATCATAACATATCCAGAAATGAAAAGTGACTACCTGGCAACCTTAGATGGCTAACCCATCCTTGCTACATAAAGCACAGTGTATGGATGTCCATCCATTTTTCAATCTCTGTGAATCATAAACAACCTGAAGTAACAGGTAGCAACTACTGTAGTTACATGTGATTAAAAATTAAGCAGGGCATGGTACATTGCTCATATGTTCTTTTTCTGGCACACGTACTATGACATATTAGAAATATTACATTGCTCGGATTCCCTAATGTCTTTTTAAGAGTGACTATATGTGAAGAGATCATAAAGAATGGTGATTTTTAAAAGAAAATAAAAATTGTGCACAAAATAAATGGAAACAAACTATAGAGATCAGTTGCATATACAAAGAAAGAATATGCTTAAGTTGTTGAATAAAGATAATTTTATTTCTAAATTCTTATAATTTTTACATACTAGGACACTGAAAATAAAAGAATGAAGGTTCAAAAACCTTCTGTAGGAACTAGTAAAAAAATAAACGTACCTTCTCTCACTATGTGGTCAAGTGGCAGCTACTACATTTGGAGATATATATATTATTTAACAAATGGATTATATTAAACAAAAAATATATTTCAAAGCAGGTGTACTTGAACTCAGTGGAAATTGGGGAACCATACCTGAGCAGTACTAAAAATAACTAGACGATATCCCTAAACATGGGCAGTGGAACAAAACCATTCTATCTCCACAGATTAAATACAGGGTTCAGTTCAGAATTTACTGTAGTTTACCCAGATCTATGTACACCTGAAGAAAACTAGAGAGCACAATGGCTGAGACATTACAATAAGAGATAATAGTCCGAATGTAAATAGTGTAAATAAGTCCTTATTTTAAAAATGAGTTTTTAGAATATGGACTTATTATTTATGCTATTACAGACAGAAATTAAAAATATTCTGTCTGGACAGAGGAAATAGATGTTGATAATTTGTTTGTTTGTGTGTGTGTGTATATATATATATATATATATATATATATAATGTGTGTGTGTGTATTTAGGCAGCAATCCTTTCTTGCTCATTTCATTGAATAGAACAGACAGGGTGTTTGATTTAATTTCTTACACAATTTTTCATGTGATATTATTTGGGGAGGATAAAGTATATAAAAACTGTCTAATTTTATTCCAACCTTAAAATGGATAAATGTACAGCTGAAACTACTTGGAATAAAATTAGACAGAAAATTTATAGGTATCTAGTCATTGGATTTTTTTCTTTTTACTCTTCTTATCAGAGTTTACTGGGTAGGTAGATTGAGTATTGTCAAGTAAACATTTCACTATCTTAAAACAAATGCTTCTACCATTCTGATAAAAATTGTAATTATATAAAATAGTTCTTTATTATGGTAGACCATATCAGTAAACTTAGAATATAAGAACAAATTATAAAGTAACCACATTGGCTTTATAGAAACTCTAGCTCTCTTGAGCACTTTATACATAATTCTTTTAATTGGAATTGTGTAAATTCAGCAATACAGAGTTTGATGTGACATGTTCAAAAATAAAGATTGGGTTCTGTTAAGATTCAAAGGTTTTTTCCTCCTTATGATGACTGATTTTTCCAACCATTTTCAGATGAAACTGATACTGTCTTGTTCAATATTGTTTGAATATTCAAAAGTCTTTGTATAGTTACTATTGTAAACACAATGTTTTTGGCCAATTTATTCTTCAACCAGTTTTTTTCTCTTTCTTGAGGAAAGAATTTTCTTTTGTTCTCACAGAACAAAAGCAACTTTACAAAGGGATTTGAGTATATGATATCTTGATGGTGCTTAAAGTTGTAGAAATTGTCTTATTTGTTTATAAAAACCACTAATACTGCAGTCTAAATTGGTTCAATAAGGCTGTAGCTTCATACAGTTATGAGTTAAATTTTGATCTGAAATTTTCTGTATAATGTTTGATATGTGATTAACAGACAAGCATTAATTTCATTAGTAAGCAAAATTGTTGAAAAATATTTGTGTACAAAGATTTTTCAAAATTAGGCTAATGGACTTATTGATACCTTTGTACATGTTTTAGTGTCATTTATTATATGGAAATTTTGTGGTGGTTTTATATACTCATTTAATTTTAAATTGTAAATTAAAAAAAAAAAAAAACACCTCTCCTGTTACCTCCACTTTGATTTATTACAAAATAAATGAAAAACTTTAAATAATCTTGCACATTATAGTACACTTATCTCTCTTTAGTGGAGATAAGTCACGTGAAAGCTGCTTAATGATGCAGTGAAATTCAGTTTGTTTACAGCAGCCACCACATGAGATTGCTTTCTTTTAGCCCAGCTTAAGGGGCCCAGGCTGAGACTAAATCTACCTCTTTAGCAGCTTCCAAGTCCATTTTTCTTTAGGAATATATTTTTCCCAGATATAGAAAGAAACTACAGCTCGTAGTCTTCATTTTTGGAAAATCCAAAACTTTCTGTTTCTCATTCATGGAATATGTCCTCACCTGGGACATAGATGAATCCAGCCCATTTGAATCTGGAGTCTTAAACATGGCTTCTCTAGACACAGGAGTATTTCCATATGAAATGTAAGACCCTTCCTTTCTGTTTCTCCTTACACTCTGCTTTGCCATGTGATATATTATTCTCTGCATGGGACGTGTATATATTGTTACAAAATTTATCTCTTGGCCACATTCAAACATATGGCTGCAAATGCAGTTTGCTTAAAAAGAAAAAAAATGTGATTTTTCTATGCAGCTAGAGATCTATACAATCACAGATAATGTATAGAAAACAAACACAGTATGTAAAGTTGTGCTTATTTTAATATAATAAAGATATAATGGGAGAAGGAAACTATAGGCAAAAGTAGGAGAAAGAAAAGAAAATATTAAAAAAAATGTCATAAGAGAAATGTTCAATGGTTTACTTATGTTTGTTTCATTATCATCCTGAAAGTGCTTCACTTTTTATTCATGGAGTATACAGTCCATCTTGGCTTTTGAGTACCTGATGATCATGTAAGCACCTAACTTTCCGTCTCTGGAAGATCAGAAAATTTTACAGGAGGTCAGCCCATGGAGAGAGAAATAAACATTTGCCCATCTTCTTGGCATAATAGCTGTGATTCTTCTGAAGAGTTAGTGCAGGGATAGACCTAATATTAAACGCTATGTATGAAATCAAATTGAACCGTTGATGAGCCAGTTCAAAAGTGGTCAAGACTGTTTGGCTGTGACCTAATTCTGTGATCATCTGATGTTTGCAAGTTCTTAATATTATCCAATTTTGAAGCATTAGAAAGAAAGTTAAATTTTAGGGTGGGGATTTATATTTAATATCAATACCTCAAATGATTATATTAAAAGTAATTGAACTAAATCAAAGGGGGTACTGTCCACATGTTTATTTGTATGAGCCCTGGTGGGCAAGTGAGTGTGTATGTTTCTCTGCATACCTCAATGGGTGTACGAACATGCATCTATGTTTGTGTTAGCATGAGTGACATCACGATGATGATTTCCCCCCACTTCCATAATAACACCAATACATGCAATCTACATAAATCCAAAATTTAAAAAAAATGAACCAGTTTGTCTGACGATCACAAAAGCATGAAACCTAGGGTCACAAACTCTCATCAATCCAATCAAATATGTTAACTCTATCTCTGATATTGAGCGCTTTCTAATAAGTACCACGCATATGAATAATAGTCTTAAAGTGTGCTATATTTATGGAATAAAGTGCTCAATATCAGAGATAAAGCGTGTGTAAATATAAAAGTGAACATAGAAGTCAACACTTAGAGGCGACAGTCTGTTTCATGTTATATGCAATCATCAGGCCACATGCTGTTATTTTTCTCGGCTATATATATATATATATATATATATGGGTTAGTGATGTATTGTGGGTATTCTAATATGGCGGTTATTTTACCGGAAGTCGTTTGTTTATTTATTTGGGTTAAATTATATTGCTTGTTTTTATTTTTTATTTTTTTGTTTCTTATTTTATTTATTTATTAACGTAGTAAAAATTTGTTTATATCACTTATTTAACAGTTCAATTTTGGGGTTGATTGTTGCAGTTCATTCTAAGTATTATTTTGGCGGGAACAGTTTTTAATTGATTACCTTTATTTGGGATTGGTTTGTTTACTTACTTGGATGAATTTAGGTCAATTTATTTTACTTGTATATTTTCTCTTTTTGGTTTTCGATTTTTAAGTAACATAGTATTTATTTGTTTTATTTCTATTTTTTTTATTTTTTTTTATTTTTTTTTTTTTTGTTATTTTGTTTATTAGTATATTTATTTGTTTTTAATTTATTTTTCCCGTTTTTCATTTTTTAGGTTACGTAGTAAAAATTTATTTTCATGTCTGCATTTTGAGATGAGCTCGTATCTTTTGTTTAATAATTTATTTTGGTCGGGGAAAGTAATGATAGCTATTTTTTCCTCCAAGCAAAGTTTGCAAGTTTTTGATTGGTTGTTGTAAGCTGATGATTTTTTCCTTATCTTCCAAGATATTTTTGGTGTGATGTGCGTTTTGTTTTTAATTTCCCAGATATACTTAGAAAGCATTGTACTGTTCGCATATTTACTATTTGTGAAAGATGTTTTGTGTGTATGATTTCTTTGTTTCCAGGGTCCTTCAGTTACTCCTATGTATACTTTTTCTTTGTTATCTGGTGATTTTATCGTGGCTTGGTATATTACGTTGTTTTGTAAACAATTTCCGTTAAAGGGACATTCGTTCTTTATTCTGCAGTTGCACGTGGGTTTAATTTGTTCGTGTGGTTTGCTGAAGAAAAAATATACAAGTAAAATAAATTGACCTAACTTCATCCAAGTAAATAAATAAACAAACCAATCCCAAATAAAGATAATCAATTAAAAACTGTTCCCGCCAAAATAATACTTAGAATGAACTGCAACAATCAACCCCAAAATTGAACAAATAGCTTTAATTAAATTCTCAAACCAAAACAAAACTGTTAAATAAGTGATATAAACAAATTTTTACTACGTTAATAAATAAATAAAATAAGAAACAAAAAAATAAAAAATAAAAACAAGCAATATAATTTGACCCAAATAAATAAACAAACGACTTCCGGTAAAATAACCGCCATAATAGAATACCCACAATGCACCACTAACCCATATATATATATATATATATATAAATAGCTGAGAAAAATAACAGCGTATATGGCCTGATGATTGCATATAGCATGAAACACTGTCGCCTCTAAGTGATGACTTCTATGTTCATATATATATATATATATATATATATATATATGAAGTTATTTGGTAATTCATATGGATAATTCTAAGGAGGATGTAATTCAGAGAGCTCAATATAAAAACAGAGCAAATATTCATTATATTAAGAAACAGACAACATTAAAGGTTCATGGAATTATAATTTATTTCTTTAGGACTGAGATTTTGGTCCTAATTCATCATATCTTCATTTTCATACAAAAATATTGGTGGCTAATTTTTCCAGGCTTAAAAACTTTTAAGTTTTTAAACCTGGAAAAATGTCAGGTAGATGTCTTTAACAAATGATGAACCATTTTGATGACTAAGGCAAAGAAAGCATCATCTCCACAATCTAGAAAAGCTTGCAGACAAAAATGGGATCAATAGATATGTGTAAATGAATAAGCAAATGGCTCTGTCTATAAAAAATATTTACTCACTTGTAAGAATCTAATAAGTAGTAATAAGTATAAAAAATGTTTTTTGGCATGAATAAACAAGTATTTATAGAGTATAATAAACTATGTAAAAATTAATAATCATAACTGTGCAATGATTTTGTATTATAAGTTAACTTCAACCAAGGTCAAATTCTCTTGTCTAAGAAAGTATTTTTAACTTTTAATTTCTCTATCCTAACTAATCAAGATTAGTTGCTGTTGATGTAAAGTCTCTTCTTGATTATCCTTTTCTTTCCACCTGTTAATTATGGGAAGCGAACAGACAGTAGCAATATCTCCTTCACTTGCAGAAATAACAAAACATCCACTTGACCCTGTAGTCAGTACAACCTGTTTGCAGTGATTGTTTTCAGGCCATGATTAAATATCAGGATAGAACTTGTTTCTTGGCCCAAGAATTAAAACCTAAGAAAATATATATACATGAGACCTAATCAATATCATATTTTAAAATGTTTCTTAGATTTGATGTTTCACTTGTCTTTCAATTTTCTCTTACTTGTGCAGGAGGATCTGTTTTTTTTATTTTTTTTTTTTGTTTTTTTTTTTTTATTTATTTGATATATTCAAGAAATTTAAATATGGCTTAAAATATTTTTAATAAAATATATCTAATTTATAATAATGAAATAATCTATGTATTAATAATAAACTTATTTATTAAAATATATTACTTTAGTTATTAATTTTTTTTCTTTTTTAATTATAAGACAGTAAAGCCACAAAGACACACCGAGTTTTAAAGAAAAAGAAACATTATTAAGGAGCAAGAA
Organism: Acanthosepion lycidas; assembly: GCA_963932145.1. Taxonomy (NCBI): domain Eukaryota; kingdom Metazoa; phylum Mollusca; class Cephalopoda; order Sepiida; family Sepiidae; genus Acanthosepion; species Acanthosepion lycidas. Next base: position 72,139,304 of record OZ010605.1, read on the forward strand.
CAATAGAAGAGTAATGAAGAATACAGTGGATAACAAGTGACATTGCATTTGTATTTTTGAAGATCAAAGTTGACTGGAAGGTATGGAGTCAGACTTTCACAAGAGAGAAGTGTTAGAAAAGAAACTGTTAGTATAGAACTTATTGCTGCATCTTGCCAATTCAACAGTGAATTGATGAGACCTTGCCACCAATCTAGTACTGCACTTGAATCTAAAGTTTAGGTCTCATATGAAAAAGTTCATCCAAATAATTGCCATGAAAGTATTTATAGAAAAGAAATAAAACTTTTAATTTATTATAATGAAATTTCTTTCATCACTTGTCCTTCCATCAAATCCTGGCTTATCTAGCATCATACACCTACTTGATCATACATTACTGCTGATTACATGTTATATACTGATTTTCCAGTGTATATAAACCCCCCCACACTAACCCACAAACAAAAACAGACCCTTAAAATCAGACTGCATTCTATGTTGTGAAGATGAGTCTTGGGGTATATCTATCTTCCCTTGTGGAATCTGAAGTGGACTAAAAAAAAGTCTTTTAAATCTTTATGCAAAATGCTACCAAATATGATACATTGGATCTGTAATAGGATCTCTTGCTAGACACATCTGTTGAGAATCCTGTGAGCAGCAGCAACCCCTTTTCAGCTTTTGGGTATGCATAAAAAGAAAACTGGGAGCATGCATGCTGTGAAACCCAAGATGCTAGCTTGCTCTTTCACTTTGAGCCAAGGTTATGATAGGATGCTAAAATTAGTACTCCATGTAATATACATATGGCTTAGACAAATTCACCTAACTCGCTCTTTAACTCACCAACAGAGTAAGTTCAACTTTTCGATTCTTTGAATTTGCCCTTTTTTTCAGGAACTATCCTTGAAATTTTCTCTACACAAAACTGTTCCTAATAGAATAATTTCTATCTTATTTTGTTTTGCTCTCTTGTTTGTCTATTTTTTTTTTTTTTTTTTCAACCAAATTCAAAACTTAGTTTTTGTTCAATGCATTATTTCTTCTCAACTTCAAACAATGACCCTTAATAACGAATTCTTTTTCTCCAAATCATAGCAAAACTGATTTCTGAACATAAGTTTATACAAATACACTTCTTTGATTTGAAACAATTAAGTGAGGACTAGGAAAATTTCCCCTGCTAACCTGGATTAATAATATGGAGTGTATCAGTATTTTGCCTTTTGAAAGAAAGTCAAACAAAATTAGAGATGACAAAGATACTAATTAACAGAAAATATTAACAATCTGTTGGCAATAAACTAAAACTTCTCAAAGTACTGAAAAATGAATGAATTTAGCCCATAAAACAATTACATTGTTACCTCTTATTCTTGGACAATTCAAGAAATTATGTGAGTGTTTAAGGAATGTTCAGCATATCAGTGGTGGTGTGAGTGAGAAGGTTGGCACATGGTTTCGACTGTCGTGGATTCGTTTGGCAGCTGAATTCTCACTAATTAGCTAAGAATATTTCTTGCTTTTATAGGTGACCATAGGCTCCAAACCGCTCATTGACCAATCAGTGAGCAAGTTTTGTCGAAACTTAAGAAAGCTTCTGGGATCTGTTTCGCCCAAAAGTGCACAAAATTAACTACATGAAAATAGAGAGATTACAAAATTGTCACATTGCTGCAATTTGTAAATTGTCTATAATAATGTAGTGGTGATTAATTAACCAATGAATGCTTGTCATTGTATGTGATTTGTATTTATGTATATACATATATGTGTGTGATACAGATCAGCACAAACCAAATGGTATTTTTTTCTTTTCCTTGAATTGTTCTTCATATATTGTTAAATTTGAGGTTTAAATTCTAGTTTGGTTTTGTGACTCTCTACCTTTAAGTTCCTCTCATTTTCTTTTTTTACCCTGAAAAATTATTTTATTTGAAGAGTTTCTGGATAATATAGACCCTGTTTATTCAGGGATGTGATTTATGTTCACAGGGTGGTTAGATCTAATATTCATGTATTTTAATTTTGCATAAGGTTTCATGTATGGGGAGACACTGCCAACTTGAAGATTTAATTCTACATCCAGACAGCTGACAACTTTTTTATTCATTATGACTTCTATTTCAAAGCGAAGGCTTTTAGAGTTCGAAAAACACTTTTCTTATCGTCATTTATTCTTCTGTTTGGCACTATCATAAACCATCATCCTTATACAGACGATGGTTGTTTATATGTCCAATTTTTTAATTTCATATAAGATATATAGTCCTAACTCCAAAAGATACTGTACGGTTGAAACCAAGGTATCAGATTCAGTTGATCTCCTGATTTTTAAAGTTAAAAGCTCTAAATGTTATTTTTGATTTGATTTTTTTTTCATGTGTATATTGAGCAGTTTTTAATACCACTGTTTTCTGGTCTGATTCAACTCTGACCATTAACCTTTAATATATATATATATATATATATATATATGTTTTATAAAAACATATGATCATGTTATTTGTAACTAATTCCATAACTTGTGTGTGTGTGTTATATATCACACACACAATCCTGTTTCACATATCTGTAGTAGTCTTGGAACTTATCCTTCATGGATAAAACAAACACTATTTTTTCTTTTTTCTTTTTCTTTTTTTTTTCTTTTTTTCTTTTTCTTTTTTCCTTTTTCTTTTTTCCTTTTTCTTTTTTCCTTTTTCTTTTTTCCTTTTTTCTTTTTTCCTTTTTTCTTTTTTCCTTTTTTCTTTCTCCTCTTTTCTTTCTCCTCTTTTCTTTCTCCTCTTTTCTCTTTTTCCTCTTTTCTCTTTTTCCTCTTTTCTCTTTTTCCTCTTTTCTCTTTTTCCTCTTTTTTCTTTTTCCTCTTTTTTCTTTTTCCTCTTTTTTCTTTTTCCTCTTTTTTCTTTTTCCTCTTTTTTCTTTTTCCTCTTTTTTCTTTTTCCTCTTTTTTCTTTTTCCTCTTTTTTCTTTTTCCTCTTTTTTCTTTTTCCTCTTTTTTCTTTTTCCTCTTTTTTCTTTTTCCTCTTTTTTCTTTTTCCTCTTTTTTCTTTTTCCTCTTTTTTCTTTTTCCTCTTTTTTCTTTTTCCTCTTTTTTCTTTTTCCTCTTTTTTCTTTTTCCTCTTTTTTCTTTTTCCTCTTTTTTCTTTTTCCTCTTTTTTCTTTTTCCTCTTTTTTCTTTTTCCTCTTTTTTCTTTTTTTTTTTCTTTTTCCACAAATTAAAGTTGTTGACATAGTTGTAGATTTGCTACTTATGATTATTTCCAGATGAAAATCAGTTTTCAATAGTGGCAGTTTTTCTATATTTTTGGCTATATATGATGATTAGTTATACTTCACAAATATTGTGATTATCCCATCTTATGCCAGTCACTGATACAGTTTTATTCAGTATAAATTGAATCATTTTACAGTTTAAATATCAATAAGAACTAATATTCTGCTTTGTGAAACAAAGTATAGAATATTATCTGTATTTTTTGGAACAGTTAAACAATCAAAATTTTGGTCAACTCAGTTGCAAGAATGGTGTGGAGTTTCTACAGACATTTATTGATTCTATTCTACAGTTCTTTCCAGCACATGGTGCTTGATTTGTTGTGTATGTTCTCTTCTCTGTATTTATAGCAATGAATGTCATCTATTTTCAGTGATAGCACCTGTCAGGTAAGAATTGGTTGGGGGGGGGGGTTGCAAAATCAGCACAAACATAAAACATCCTTAATATAATGCTTAAGAAAATAAAGTGACTGCTTTTGTGTCATTAGCTGCCAATTTCCAAGTAGTGATATTGGGTTTTATTTATAAATATTGATTTTCATTTGTTGTATTATTAGGTTGGTGCAAAAATAACGACGTTTTTTGACGTAGTTTTTAACGTCAAAAAACGTCATTATTTTTGCACCAACCTAATACTTTTAAGGATTTCAAAAATCTTTCACAAAATTTATGTTGTTTTGTGTGTCTAGTTAAGTTCTATGTGACTATAGTTATTAGCTAAATTTTTCACTGTATAATGTTTAGTCTCTCATTAAGTGTTGGCTAAAGTGCTTTGACAAAAGACTTTCATATTTGTAATTGGGCAAACACTTAGTGATATACTTGTTTGTATTTAGATAATCTTATTACTCTGTTCATATTTATTGGATACAGATGTTTTGATTACTTATATTTTTTTTTATACTTAGCAGTAATTCACATCTACTGATCTGGACATTTGTGTCCTAAAGTAAATATACCTTTCAACAGGGTCCAGAGCTGTGTATGACTTATATTGGAAATATAACCTTGTAGACAGGTGTGCTTTAGATGGATCAGCAATGAAAGACCTTAGAAAAACAAATTTCAGTTACTCTTTTCTTTTTTTTTTTTCTTTTTTTAAGACACTTTTAAAACCACATTAGAGCCGGGGGTGGTTTTGCCAATATGAAGGGGAGACGGGTTCAAATCCTGATGAAGGGGACTTTTTCTTTAGTAATACTTATCTTCTTTTTATTTATATATATATATATATATATATATATATATATATATATATATATGGCTCTTAAATGCTGAGGCTAGTAGATGTAAATTATAGTTTTTTAGCAAAAAACAAAATACAGGGATGTCTAATCAAACATGTTTAACCAATAAATGTAACATTTATGGTAATAATGTCAGATTATAAATCAAATGCATTAATTTCTTATATATGCACATGTGGCTGAATTTTTAGATAGTTAGCTTTCTGGCCATAAGACCCTGATTTGATTCTCACAATGTTCATTTTGTCAGGGAGATAACTTCTTGATAATATCAGCTTACAGCAATGATCATAGTTTGCAGTATCACTTGGGAATACAGAGTTCTGTAAACTTGGGTGTGCAGATGGTGTAATGGATAATAACTCTGAATTGTTAATTGGAGAGCTGAGTTCCAATTCCAGTTGAGTTCATTATACTCTCTTGGTGCAAATACACTCTGAACCCACCTTTTCTCCCTCCAGCTATGGGTTATGATTTGTATCACTAAAACAACATTATCTCCAAAAAAGAATAAAATTGTATTCTATAACACTGATCCCCTCGCATGTTGTCAGTTGTAATGCGATCACTGGTCAAGGCGTCCATGTGACACCATATCCTAACCCCACTGGATCAACGTCATCCACAAGACTGGCTGTTGGTCCTGTATGGTCCAGTATTACAGGTTAGACCTAAGTCTCTGGTTTCAAATATTAATTCAATTCCACTTACCAGCCACATTGTGATTTTTGATCCTGGTGAGTAGTTATCGGGTTATAGAATTCTAAAAGCTCTCTGTTGGTCTACCTGCAAGCTTGTTGGGAGAGAATTGAGTTAACAGCAAATAAATATGGCCAAGTCGATCAGATTTTAGAGGGAAAAAAAGTTATATATATATATATATATATATATATATATATATATATATCATCAACAATAAATATAATACAATTCTCGTGGCAAAAAATTGAATGTTTCTTGTATATGAATGATGATAAACAAAAGAAAATATTTTGTGTAATTTTGTTAAAGGAGACAGGTGGCTTTGTTTTAACCTTTTTTGGTCTGTTCTTAGCACAACTACTACAACGTCAATGTTCACATCCTCAGTAGCAGTAATAGTAGTAGTATTATGATGTAGCAGGAGCAGCAGTACTTAAATCAGCAGCATATGTTAGCGGGCGCTTTGGTCCAATCTCTGACATCACTTCCTCTCTGTAACTTACCTCTTGTGAAATTGCGCTAGCATGAAGTTTGCAGTGATCAGGATGCAAATCAGAAGTTTGGATAAATGACTAAAAATGTCTTTGGGGAAGCTGGCTCACTCAGAACTTTTGAAAAGAAAAATAATGATATTTTAGCCAGAAAAATCACTTCCTATTAAAACAAAAGACCTCATCCTTGATCCTCTTGAAACTTTTAAAAAGCAAGAATTTCTTGTCAACTGAGAGGACACCTTCACCTGCTAATGAACAGTTATTTTGTCTCTTCAACTTTTGACACTAACTCTACCAAGAGGACTTATAAATTATTTATACTCACTTTCATTTCTGTTTCTGTGAACTTTAAATTCAAAATGTTCTATTACAGTGACTTTAAAATTTTTCACAATCACTAAATTCTATTACAGACTTTAATAAACATTTTCACTTAACCTTCATGTGTCACAATGCACAATGATGTAGGGTAGGTTTGGAACATCCTGGCAATTTAAATTATTGCATCTCATCATTAGCCATGAGCTGTTATAATTCAAGTTTTGTATATATTTTCTCAACCTAATTAATTTTTTTGCACACTTAAAAATTTATTGCCCCTCTGCCCCCCCCACACACACTATACCACTGACAATGTATACAATTATTAAAAAAAGGTGTATATTCATAAACCTTGTTATTATGCCTCAACAGCTTCCTTTTACTGCTCATTGGGACAACACGACATGCCTTGTATGTCAGCCATAACAGCGTAACAGTTCTTTCATTTTCTTATGGGTGGTTGGCTCACAGTATGTCAACACCTGCAAATGGCCTAATTATTGTATAGGTAGGTGTCTGTCTTGGTTTTGACTTTTAAGATTTTTTTCTTTCATTTTTTTTTATTGTGTTTTATTTTCTTTGGTTACTTGTCAGGCTTTGTGAATACTTTATCTTGCTTTTATATATATATATATATATATATATATATATATATATATATATATATATATGCATGTTGGAGTAATGGATAGTGGCTAGGATTAAGGAATTGGAGAGTCAAGCTCCTTACATTCCATTACATGCCAACATCCTTGGGAAAGGGATGAATCTATCTCTCTTCTCTCCCCCACCTATGGATAAATAGCAGGACATATTGGGTCCTATAATCTTGGGTGGCAACAGGTCTAGGAGAACAGCTCTGAATTCAAAACCTGAGGTGTGTCATTTGGGGACCTTCTGGCACACTGTACACCAGTTCTCTGTATTATTTCAAAAAGTGTGGCTGCTTCTGCACAAGTTTCATCATAATCAAATCCTGTGTGGTTAGCCTGGCTGTTTGATTCTAAATATTGAACAGCTGGACACTCAGACATCAAAAAAAAAAAACACAATGGGGAAAGTCCTACATATAGTCCAGTACGCTTCCAAAAATTAGTGTTTCAATGGTCAAACATCAGTATATTGATTTTTAGAAGTGGGTTGTGAGTTTTTCTAAAATTTTCATTATACTATGTCTAATCAATGTGATTAATATTCATTCTGAATTGAGTTCAATAAGATATATTGTAAGGTGAGAAAATTCTTATATTATTTGCTATTCAGACCAGTATGCTAACCTAGATTGTTATACTCACTATATTTTTGACATTGTACTCTACAGCTATGCAATATATATATATATAGAGTGCTCCTGCTATATATTTAGAGATTCTTGATAAACATTAAAGAATCTGCAATATTATTGGTCCTGAACTGGCATCTCAGCTTTAATTACTAATGTAGCTTCCCTTTTCTATAAATACTTTTATGGTAATTATTCTGATGAATTTTCTGCCATGGTACCTATGCTTTATTAATTTAAACACAGAACAATATTGGCAACAAGGTCTCATCAATTTACAATTGAATTGGTTAGATGCAACTGTAACTTCAATGCTAAGTTTCTTTTCCTACACTTGTTACTTGTGGAACTCTTTTCTGGCTCCTTGCTTTCCAACCAATTTTGATCTTGAAAAATTTAAATGCAATATTATCTTTTTTGATTGGAGTGAAATGATTAAATTGCACACACACACACACACACAAGATGACAGTGTAATTTCTAGTTGTGGAGAAATTAACTATCAGATCATTATCTGTTGTGCATAGAAAATTATGATTATCATTATATAGTATTCAACCATTATTGATAGAATACAACTTATGTTAAACTATAATATATGAGGACTAAACAACCAAAAATTCTTGCACACAGGCACAAACCAGTCTCACCTGGAATTTTTAGACTTTGTTCATTAATTCAGTAAAATTAACCTGTTAGTCTTGTTGAGATGAAAAAGTACAAAGCTGCTTTTAATGGTCATCAACGGAGGAAGATCATAGAGTATAATGGTTGAAGCATTGTGGTAATTTGGTTTTCAAAATAATGTCACCCTGTACAAGGCCCAAGAGCCATTCAATGTAGAGGGTTACATAGGCACAGTTTATTAGTTATGTGGGAAAGATAACTATTAACCCAAAACTTAAACAGATTAAGTTTATAATGCTTGGGGAAGCATACTCTTTGGAGTTTGTTCTACAAAGCCATGATTCATGGGAAGAAACTGTTCAACTTCCATTTCCCCAATGGGATACAAATGGAATGAGGGTGGTTCGCTACAATGTGTGTGGCATCTTTTGAATAATGGTGAAAATTCTACAAGAGCCTAGCTTTGTATTTGTAAATTGTATACAACTGGAGATGTGACACTTGCTACATTTGTTCAAGATGATTATTCTAGGAGAGAACTTCAATTACAAGGTGTGGAGTATTATTGAGTGCTATAGAAATTGATTTTTATGTTCTTGGTTGGGGGTAGGGAAAGATATATGATTTGTTAACTGTGTCATTCCTGACTAGTTTAGTGTCTGAGCTATGATAATTGTAATTTGTGGCTTTTTACAGTCTTCATATTAATCTTGTTCCTATTTAAGAGAAAATGAGAAATAATGAAACAAATAGAAAAATACTGAATGATAACTCAATATAAAACGATAATAAATGACAAGAAAAAATATAAATACTCATAATAGTTGTCAGTATTTGTCTGGGGAGGGTATGATCATAGAAAACTCCAGCTGTGACAATTTTCTGAGTAGATGTAATTGTAATCTTTCACTAACAATCTTTTAAAAGCTGACAAAATAGTTTTTATTCCATTGTTAGATTCATTTGTGTAACAAAATTGGGTCAGACTGATAAGACTCTGAGTTGGTTGTATGTTGTGCAGATTTTTGATGTGCCTCCTGCCACAGTGGAGATGGATAGCGACAACACTGAAGATGAAGTACATCCCCCACATAGGGGCAACAATGATGAAGTAACTTCCTTCCGAAGGAGCACAAGAAGGAAATGTCCACCCCCTGCATGTTCGTATTGTTATCAGGAGATCGCTGGCAAGTGTAACAGAATCAGGTCAGCCCGATAAAAGACCGAGTTGGTTGTATGTGGTGTTGTAAGACTTCCAACAGCAGCAACAATAAAAATGGGTAGCACGTATAACTAGAAGGGAAAATGATATCAATATGTTGACTTTTTTACAACCTTAGACAAGACTTAAAAGGAAACTCACATCAGTATTAGAAAGAGGATAACACTGAACTTGAAGTCTAATTTCCTGAAAAACTTGATTTTTATAAATTTCAACTGACAGTAATGCTACCTCCCCTCTGAAGGAGCACAAGAAGGAAACACCCACCCGTTGCATATTGGGGCTGTGATCAGGAGATCGGGTGGAAGTGTAACAGAGGATCAGGTCAGCCCGATAAGACTGAGTTGGTTGTATGTAGTGTTGTAAGCACCAGGAGTTGTCCTCTTCCAGAATAGGCTGTCAAGAGAAGGCTTTGTACTTACAATAGGTGGCACTGCCTATTTGCATATGAATCATACAGGGCAGGTATTAGCCAATAGTCAGTGTGGCTCTGGGACTGGGAGAACTATATAACACCAGTTTTTTTCTCAGTTCAGAGAGATTTTATCGACATGCAAAAACCAGGCAAGACGAACACGATTTGAAAACCTGTTTGAATAAATAAAATTTTGACTTTATTAAAATGTTTTCATAATTGTTTAAATTAACAAACATAAGGCATTTTAGTTAAATGATAAACTGTTGATAAAATACGAGGGGTGCTGGAATGTTCTTGGCTTGGTACACTTATCAAAATCTGATCAAACAACTGAAGAGAATTTTATCCAACAGTTTTCTCAGGTCAATGATTAAAATAGCTGAAGTAAATAAATCCTGTTGGTCTTAAAGAAGACAGTATCTCATCAGACCCTATAGACTGGCATTTTGAAATTCCAAAGAGCTTTATCAAAAAAAAAAAAAAAAAAAAAGACACATCACTTGAAGACTTCCAACAGCAGCAACAATAAAAATGAGTAGCACATATAACTAGAAGGGAAAATGATGATATCAATATGTTGACTTTTTATACAACCTTAGACAAGACTTAAAAGGAAACTCACATCAGTATTAGAAAGAGGATAACACTGAACTTGAAGTCTAATTTCCTGAAAAACTTATGATTTTATAAATTTCAACTGACAGTAATGCTAACTGCTCAGTTAATGAATGCTAAATGTTGGGTGCATGTTTAAATCGGTTTTCTCTTTCTACCCTCAACAGAACAAGATTGCAGGTTGTCTTTTTGAGCCATCTATTTCACTTTATCATTACAATCATTTTAAATTCATTTCAGAAAATACAGTAAAGTATTTTGCTTATTGGAAATATCAAATTTAATCTATTAGCTTGAAATTAAAACTAAAATAAAAGCTTCAAGAAATTATTTTTAAACCTTAGGTATTGTTTCTTTGGAAGCACATACCCTAAAATCTTAAAGAATGGAAAACTAGTGATTTACAATCTATATTCATGCTCATTAGTAAAAGAAACAATATTTCAAAAGAAGTTATTAAATGCCAAATATTGAGTGCTATTCTTTTATTTTAAATGATTAAAAAATCTGAACGTAAAACAACAAAAAAAAAACCTTTATGTGTAGGAAATAACATAATTTGCAAAGGAGCAAATTCAAATAATTTTTTTTCATTATGATTTTCTCCTAAATGGTGATCTTATAGGCCAAGGGTTGTCTAGTAATTTATATAAATGGTTTAATGACAAAATAGAAAAATTCTCTAATGTTTCATTCTCTTTTTAAAATTTAGCATCCCTATATCTTTAACATTTTCCCCTCCATGCAAAATTATAACCAACATCTTAAATTTATATTATCCCCATCCCCTACATATATATGATTCCATCAATAAGAACATTATATTAATCTAAAGTTCTTTTAGAAGATGAAATGCATTACATGGAATTTTTTACATTTTGGTATTCCAACATTGTCCTGATATATAAAATTTATATATATCATATTCTCACATAAATGGTTTAATAATCATTGTCCTTATGTATTTCAATGATGTTAATAAAAATATTTTGGGTTGTCCAAATATATTTATGCAACCATAATAGTATCTGCCATAGGTATGTGTATTTACACAAACATTAGAAACATTAGAAAAGCATACCTAACAAAGTGTAGAAATGTTACATGCCTTCTCTGTAACCCTGAAAAGGAAAGCTAGTGGATGTTTTACTCTTAAGTTCATGATTCAAGAGTGTGTTTTTTTTTTTTTTTTTTTTTTTTGTTTTTTTGTTGTTTTTTTTTTACTACTTGCCAGGCAAGCATCTTCTCTTCAGTGTTTATTCCAAAACTGACCATCATCCATTGTTTTTCACTGACTAGCTGTTAAGGGTCACATGACAGCCAAGTGTGGTGTATACTCCTTTAAAAGAAAGGAAAGTTCACCCAACAAATAGATCCAAAGCAAATTATCTGATTTGAATAAACACTGCTGCTTTCAAGTGGTGGTGCTTTAAAACAATGCCAAGGATACATGCCATATTTCACTGTTATCATTTCATGAGAATGTATTGTATCTGAATACCTGCCAAAGAGTGCTAGTCATGCAAGCCACTGACAATGATTTTGATTTTTACAAGCTGCTCTATGAATTCAGCTTTGTACTGTTATTAGTTTTGCTTAACATCTCTCTAGATGCTCAGCTGACTCTCTGGTAATGCTTGTATATATATATATATATATATATATATATATAATTTTTTTTTTTTTTTTTTTTTTTTTTTTTAAAGGCATGCTTGGTGATAACTTGCTTTATTACAAGTAAGCCAACCAATTTTTACTTAGATGTCTACTATTTGTATCTTCATGGCTCAAATAATACACATTGCTTGTCTTAGTTACACTTATGACAATTTCATTGCTTTGCTTCTCCAAGTTTCTTTGGTGACTTGCATTAGATATAAAAAGTGCAAGTAAATAAAGTCTGCCAAGCCTACTCGTTTCCTTTACCCATAAGTCTTTTTATTGACAGCGCCATCTATCTGTTGGAACAAATGGAAAAGATCAATCACTTTGAAGTTCTCTATGGAGATGGAGAAATTTCTTTTTATTTCATCTATAATCATTATGGGGAAGATTTTTCTGTGTTTTGTACAGCTGAATTCAATAAAGTTTGCAATCATATGAGATTTGGAGACAAATGCATTACTCTCTCTCTCTCACTCTCTCTCACACACACACACCACTATCATAATTTAGTCTATGAAAACATGTAAATGATGATATTGTATATATTGGTATATCAATGCATGTATAAACTTATAAAGATTTATTCTTCAACTATATTAACACCTACATTCTTGCATATATACACGTTTGGTTTTAAAATGGGACTCTGTCCACATGTATATAAATGTATTCATATAACAGGCTTGTTTAGTAACTCCGGTAGTCAGTATTGAAGCTCAGGAAAATCCACTTGAAAGATTCATGCAATATTTTTAATCAATGAAATATTGAGGGTGGCAGTTTATTAGCTGGTGAGTCTAGCTAAGGAGAGGGCTCTCTAAGTGACCTATAAATACATAAGTGGTGGTGATAATGATGATAATAATAATAGAGATAAGGGAACTGTACATGTGAAAATTAAGAATTAAGTATGAAAGAATAGTCTCCCCTTATTCATCTCATGTCACTCTCAGTCTAGTGAGTAACCAATTTGATATGCAAGTCTTATTTTTCTCTACTTTATTTGCTTTTTCTTCTTTTCTATTTAATTTCTTAATAGTTCATAGTGCCATTCTATTGAGTAGTTCTATAGCTTAATGCAATGAGAAAAATAATGTGCTGCATCTGGAGTACTGCTATGCTTGTACAAATAGTAATTTTGCTTTGTATCCCTGAAACTACAGCATGGTCAGCAACTGATGATTCCCTCAACAAACAAATTATTGGATACTCTGGGTGTACTTCATATGGCAATTTTTTTTTTTTATAAAGTGCTCCCTTGAAATTACGTTGCTAGTTTTGATCCCCCTACTCCCTAAAAAAAAAAAAATGAAATGAATAAATAAAAATAAATAAGAATTATAATAATGGATGCACTTTGGGGTATATGAATTATTCATCACTACCTAGCCCATACACCCACCCAGCAGGATTTACGCAAAATTCAGCTCCGTAAATGTTTGGGCATTCATTATACAAGATGATGTTCAAAAGATCTGATGAAATAAAATGTTTTTTAAAGAAAGAAAGATTGATACAAAATGAAGATTTATTTCCTGGTGGAGTGATTTTGAGGTGAAAAGTCTGAGACATGGGGAAACACTAGGAAACTTGACTGAATAATCTCTTCAAATTCCCCAAACATTTCGATAGTACCTTGTTTGTTCAAATTCATGTTATAATGATATATTGAAACTGAATATATGAAGGGAATGCTGAAAAATTTCTCGAACAATAACAGATTTTCAACAAATTTTGATGTTTGGTCATCCTATCAGATTTTGGGAAGTGGGTTGGGCTGATAATCTTTTTCTCTCTCTTTTGTGCATGCATATATATATATATATATATATATATGTGTCACCTGTTTACTGATTATGTTGCACTTGTGACAATATCCCTAGAGGAAGCTTGAGAACCTGTCAACCATTCGTCTGTTGCATGCAAAGCTTTTGACTTTACCATTAGCATAAAGAGAAGACATAATCCACCAGTTGTCTCCTCATTCAAAGTAGATTTGTGGTGTCACACAGCCTTCACTAGTTCATTAATTCCCAGACACTCCTTTACAGGTTTAGAAGTATGTGAAATCCTTTTCAAATTTAGGAAGCAAGATGAATGCAAAAGAATCTCTTGATGACAAAATAACAAATTTCATCACCAAAGCTACAAGTGCATTTCAGAAGCTTCGCCACCACCTATGGAATGAGAGATGTCAAATTGGACAGCAAAATATGGATTTATGGAGTAGCTGTTTTGAACACACTGTTTTATAGCTCAGAATTGTAAACCCCATATATGTCCAATATCAATCAACTGAATGTCTTCCACAAAAGTTTTCTCCATGTGACCTGTGGCTATACTTTTAACAATAGGGTGATTTTTCTCACAAAGTGCAACAGTGATGGAATTGTGACTTTCTTAATCCAGTAACAACTTCACTGGGCTGGTCATGTTGCAAGGATGAGTGACAACAGAAGACTTCGGGTCCTCATGTATAGTCAGCTTGACACTAGACAAAAGGACTGTTGACTCAGGTATAAAAATGAACTGAAGAATAAACTCTCCGCTGTCAATGTGCCCCATACTAACTTCAAGCAATTTGTCCTGAACAGAAATAACTGGAGATATACCAGAGTGATATCAGAAATTTTGAAATCTGTTGTATTGACCACCTAAGATGAAAGACAATGGCAAAAAGTGTTGGCAAATATTCCTGAATATTGACTGAAGTGTCATATACTACACAAACAAACATAAAAACTGAAATGAGGTTGTCAGATCCTCATACATTGAAATTGACGGGATAGACCATCATATATGAAACTATTTCACACTAAGGCAATCTTCACATAAAAAAAAAAATCAGAGGACTAAACTAATTTAAATCCTGCAGTGGGGTCAGGGAAAAACAAAGAAAAATTCCCTCTGGTGAACCTGTCAAGGTGACTTGCATGAAATGTGAAGTCCCTGAGCCTGCATTTACATGTTTGGGCATGAAAATTTATATACTATTGTCAGATTAGAAAATTGCAGAATTATCTACACAGGTATTTAGACCAAAGAAGCTTTTGTAAATTGTTAAAGAAAAGTGTGATCACATACTTGCACATTCATGTATAAATTCTATGTTCAAACCTGTTCATGAGAATCAATTCAAGTTTGTATGTTTGTGCCCAGCAGTTTCTGCTTTTAACTTTTAATGAAAGAAATTAGAGGAAAAAAACTAAATGAAATTTTTATCTAAACCTCATTTTCTTTTATTTTTGGCAAGCTAATATTTGTGTGTATAAAGAGGTGACATGCTGTTATAGAAATATGAACTCTATACATATTTTACTATAAAGTACACTGTATTTCTCTCTCTCTCTCTCTATATATATATATATATATATATTATATATATACACACACACACACACAGATGATGCTAATTGTGTACCTAAATACATTGTGTATACTTTGAGGATAGATGTTTTTATTTAGTTTTTTTTTTCCTTCAAGTCTTTGGTCATCTTGTGACCATCTGAACTTTAGATGGTGGTGCATACTGCAATAAGGATCAGTGTAGTTGTAGTTCAGTGCAAGCAGGTGTCATGCTGCAGAAACACCTATTAGCCATTGGAGGTCAAATTGTGGTTTTTGACATGGCAAAGGTAAATGTTAGATTCAAATAACAAGGAAGAGGCTGCTGATGCTGTTAATCATTGAACAAAATGGAAATATCTACATTGAACAGATTACAATTTTAAAGTGGATAAAACAAGGAAAACACACTATTTACATTATTCAGACTATTGTCCTCATCTTTGTCGCCATATTTATTACAACATTTAAGCCATTGTACACTCCGGCCTTCTTCAGGTGGTTGGAATGTCAAACTGAACCCTTTATTTTGTTCACTGGTGTACATAATACCTCGTCTCAGAAATATAGACAGATACTGAAGGAAAAGACCGTTGCAAAATTTGTTGGTAGATTTTTTAGTGGCATGAGATGAACAGAACCTGGCAGCTGATCTCACTGCTGACAGTTCTCTTGGTTCAATCGAGGTGGGGAATGGCTTCTATCACTTAATATCTCCAAAACAATGTAACATTTCATCATTGAGCAAACATTAAATTTTCTCCAGTACTGATGAGTGGTTGTACTTAGAATAATGCTCATTGCTTCCAATGTTTATTGGTACTAAAGGTCACTTCAGACCTCATTGCTAATAATTCTGAAAGAATGGTTGGTTCCTTGTTGTGCTTCAGAAAGTATCTAACTCCTACTGCCAGACTCTGTCTATACAAGAGTCATATCAGATCAAGTATGGAGTATTGCTGGCATATCTGGGCTGGTGTGACCCAGTTCTCACATGTATGACATTTCATGAGAATTATAAAATAATAAATCCCCAAAGAAAATTCGATAGTTACCTTGTACCCTACACTGAATACCTTCTGCTTACACTGGATAGAAGAGAAAAATTCATCAAGCTTGACCACTGAACCTCCATGGGATAGAGCAAGAGATGCTTGAAATCAACACACATAAGGAAATTTGAGACTGAGACACTAGTTTGGACTCAGTATAGCAGAGATTTTTCAAAGGCTAATGAAAAAGAGGTTTAATAGGGTTCTGTACATAGTATATTTTTTGTAATCATTTTGCATCATTTTGTTTTTCTTATTGCCCCTTGAGCAAGGCAATAAAGCCTCTAAAATGCAAGGGATCACTGAGACGCAAGGGATTACTAAGAGTGAAGGAAACAAAATCTTTACTGAGGAGGAAAGATAAAATGAGCAGTATTCAAGACAGAAAATGATAATTTGAAGATTGTCGTTGACTAGAAAGCTGGAAGAGTTTTGTAGATGAGAAGTGCGAGAGAAGAAACTATTTTTTGAGCATATTAATTTCCGTCACTTTATAATAAAGTGTATCTTGAAAATCTGGGTAGTTTTCAGAAGACTAAGTGAAATATTTGGGTTTGTTAAGCAAATGTAGAGTAAAGGCCTTGTCGGATGAGTTTGAGGCCATTCAGGAAAAATGAAACCCAACAAATGTTAATTAGCTTTCTTGGTATGATTACTCATTATAACAGGCATAGGTCAATGTCAAATTTGATAGCACTCAGTCTGCTTCAGTAATTGTTACACAAAAATATGAAGTGGCAAGAAGAGACTTTTTAAAAAACAAAAAATAAAATGCTGGTTGCTGCTCTGTTATGATGCCTTTAAATCGGTCAGTTGTAACCCCTCAGCATATAGAGTGAAGGCAGTGTCAACACATTTTATGCCAAATGGTTCAGAAAAACTACAGTCATTTTGAAGAGGAGCCTTCAGCAACTGATTATGCAGTGCTTAAATTTCACCTGTATTTATAGTATAGAAAGTTTATCACAACAGATCAGAAAATGCTTGTAGGATTTTTGGGACCCCTCCCCCCCCCCCAAAAAAAACACCTTTTAACCAGTTTAAGAGCAGCACATATTTAGAAATGTATTTTGATTTCATCAGCATACAATCACAAGACTGACTATAAATCTGATCACTTGACTGAAAATGCTGATGGAATTTAAATATTATTCATCCTGGCAAAAGTTTCACAACCAAATAAAATACATTGATGTTCAATATATATATATATATATATATAACAAAAATCTTGGCAATCCATACGGATAATCCCAAGGAAGATGAAATCCTGGGAGGTCAATGTTAAGTCAGAGCGAATAATTTAATTTAAAGAAAAACAGGCCACTTTAAGGCTCCATTTGTAATAATTTATTTCACCAGAGAATTTTATTTTTCTCTGGATCTTTGGACTTCACTTTGAAAGTGAAATCTGAAGATCCAGAGAAAAATAAAATTCTCTGGTGAAATAAATTATTACAAATGGAGCCTTAAAATGGTCTGTTTTTATTTAAATTAAAACATACACACACACACACACACACACACACACACACACACACACCATCATAGAAGTAGCAAAAAAGATGGAGAACCCAATTTTGTGCTGATTAATGCAGAATGTCTTGAAAAGATTGCCCGATGGGGAGTGTAATGAAATTGAATATGGAATAGCCTGCACTAGGGTTAGTTTTGTCGAACACTGCAAATTACTACAAACCAAGACATAAACATAAAAATTTCAGTGATGTTCTTAAATAACCTCATCAGATTGACTTTCATATGGATATCAACTTTGGCACTAAACTCTGTCAGAAATATGTAAACTTCAGCTGCTTTTTCAGATCAATAATCAAAAAGGGCTTCAAGAGAATGAACCTTGTAGATATTGGAGAGGACCATCCTTCAAACCTTGTGAACTGATGCTACAGAATCACAAAGAACTGTACAAAATAGCAGAAACCACATAACTTGAGGATTTCAACAGAAGCAAAAATTAAATGGATATTACATGTAACTTGAAGAGAAAATAATGGCATAAGATGTTGATTTTCCACACAACTTCAAACAAAAAGTTAGGAAGAAAGTCCCTGCCAATATTGGAAAGAGCAATAACTGAACTTTAGAAACCCATCTTCCTGAAAAATTGTTTTAATAGAAAGATTGTGTAAATTTCAACTGAAAGTAGCAGTGGCTGTTGCATCTATAAATGCCAGATGTTTTCTTTATAAGAAAACTGCTGATATTACCGTTTCCATGATGTTGGATTACTGAATTACTAGTTCATGCTAGTTGTGGAAATTCAGACTATTTTTGCAATTTCAAATTTGAACTAATGTAAACACATTTAAATTATCAGTTCCAAATTTCATGTTTAACTATATAAATTTGTGGTTGTCTGAACAGGATTAGTGTTATCTCAGTCAAATATAAGCTATGCCATACTAAGGAAACCAAAGCAGTCCATTCATGCTTGAAAATAAAATGAGACCCAAACAAGCTTCTCAACCTTTCATTGGAAGTAACAAAAAAGATCCTGAATATTGTTTTATTTTAAATGTCTGAATATATTCATTTTTCTTCTGTGTAGGGTTTCTCATAATAAAACCTACTCTCTGCAAGCAATGCCAAATCAATATTTTTAAATTGATTTTCTATCAGGAGCCTTAAAATTCAGTTTAGTTTTAAATGAGCAAAAAACATTTTTGCCATTCATTTTATTTTATTTACATCAAAAACTGCTAATTATCCATCAAATTCTGACAATATTGCTGTTCTTCAGGCGACTATTAGGGAACATTTCCAACAAGTCTCTACATAATAGCTTCAAGATTCCTGCAGTACTGAGGTCAAGTGAAATTCCAGTTATTGAATCCATATATTTTTCAGATATCAAACTATACAAAATCAGCCATATATAATTTATGAAAGCATCAAGAAACTCTTAAGGTCACATGCATAATTGTCAGTTTCTTTAGGCACCATCAAGTGTCATATCATTTCTTCATTTTGGTACCATCTATAAACTGGTTAGCAAACTTGAATCCCATTGCAATAGATTCAGGAATCACTCAGGGAATACTATTGCAGCCCCGACTCCATGAAAACTCATCCTACCTGGGATAAAATCAGTGTCAGATTATCCTTTAATCTAGTATAGGTTGCAAACTAGGGCACAAAAAGCTTTTATAAAGCAATGATTTTAATTTTCTAAATGTTATAACTTCTAAATAGTTACATAATCTGAAATGATATCAATATGACAAGCTCATTTATTTATTTTGTTTTATTATTCTGATGCTGGCTATAAAAACTTTTTTTTACTATGGTTTTGTTGAAATGTGTTAATTTGGGTTGGAATAAATAGTAAAATAATTGTATTTCTTAAAGAATATTTTTATTGACAAACAAAAGATAGCTATTCTAGCTTATTTAAAGGATTTTCAATAAGCTATGTCACTTATGTCACTAAAAAGGTCATAATTCAGCCCTGGAACCTTGACTTACAAATTTAATCCATTCCAGGAGTGGATTCATAACTGGAAATTTCATATGTTGAAATAATTTTCACTACACTGGATGCTGGTTCTTTTTAAAATTTTTCAAAACGTCCAGAGCTTGCCTCAAATGCATTTACGTCTTCAGGTATTTTTCTATTAAGATCCACGTACAGTGCCCTTGCCTTTGCACATGTAATATCTTCAGACACAGAATCGACTTGTAGCTGCCTCTCATTCATCCACACCAGCTACCGCTTCATCTTCTAGGGCTTTTGGATAATGCTTGGTAATTATGCTAACTCCCTTGGCTACACCAAGCTTTTTTATTTCTATCTTGTGTCCTTGGGATAGTGCAAATTACTGATGCTGAATGTCCGTATAGATTGGCAAGGTCAGAAACACAGGTACCTTCTTTGTGCTTCTGAATGGTCTCCTTCATTTGCACAGATTTTTTTTCCCCTCTTAGTAGCAACCAGCTTCTTGAGTGGCATCATGGGCTAGAAAAATTAATCAAAAAAAATTACCCACTAAAATTCATTGTACATGAACTGGATGCATAGTTTATTTTACTGTATAGTTTACATGCTGTACCTGCTTTTTTATACATTTTATTTTACTCTAATTAAACTTTATAATTTTTTTACATTTTTCTACTGTACACTATTGATATCAATTTAAAATTCAATGATTATACACTGTATTTTAAACTAAAACACACTTTACATAGGGATTAGATGAAACAAACTCAGCATTGTCACATTTTATCTACTTTTAATTCAATAAATTTTAATAAAATATGTGTTATTGTACTTTACAGTAATGTACATGTACTGTATTCATTACTGTACATGAATTTTTGTACATTACTAATATCATCATAAATATGTGTACACTACATGCGTTTATTCTATGAGGTAACAAAGAGGACTAAGCAGAATGATTCAATGCTCGTAGCATCACGCAACAACTAGTGTGATGGAACTGTAGAGAAATATGTATTGCATAATAATGTAATACAGTAATGTATATAAAATACAATAATGTACACTTTTAAAACAAAAATATAACAATAAAAAATACAGTATAAAATATATATGCAAATATTTAGTAGAGCACAGTATAAAAAAAGTATTGTAATACTGTATAGTACTACATTATCAAAATATCTAGTTTGAAATGCAGTGGCAGGAAGCCCATTCTTAATTTTGTCAAAATTAATTTGTAAGTGAAAACGAGTTTCCTGACAAATTGTTTGTGTGGCGAGGTGTTCATAAGTCAAAATTCCACTGTATAATCAAATAAGAAAACAAAATAATGGCCAAATGTGAAAACATAAATATTTACATTATTATTTAAGCATTAAAAAATATTTTTATAAAAAAAAAAAAAAAAAAAAAAAATTAAGGACAGTATGTTTGGAAAACGAAGTCAAAACAGATACAATTGAGGGAAAAGAGAGAAAACCTAAAAAACTAATAAGGAGTGAGTATAAAGTGAAAACAATGAAAAGGACAACCTTATTATACACATACATGTACACACATACAAGAAGACGAGCACACTCATGTGAATACACTATGAAAAAAAAACTTGCACAAATGAAAAGTTCATATAAAAAGAAAAATTGAAGTATAAATAGAATTGCTGATACCCTCTGGTGAGTGGATAGTGATTCCCAGAGGGTCCATCTACAAATGGAGTCAGGATGCCAGAAGTAACATCAATCAGCTAACTGAAAAACCTTTTACATGTATTAATTATACATACACGCACACACACACACACACACACACACACACACACACACATTGAGTTTTTAGTTACAGAAATAAAAATGCAACTTGATCCTTTTAGACTACTGTACATTTAAATGGACATAAAGAGACATGAAATATATTTTTCCACAAAAACACATTTTGTTTTAACTAAATCTCTACTTTTTAAGCTTTATATACATCTCTTGGAAGTTAAGATAAATTATTTTATTAAACTAGGTCCAAAGGAATTAGTTTTATTTTTATTATTTACTAGCAGTAGAGCCCGGCATTACCCGGGAATGTAACAGTAAGAGATAGATCAAGTATCGACCATCATAAAGACTGAAAAATAAAATTGACAAAGATTATTGTTTAAGGTTGACGGACATGCATGTCTTAATTAGTTTTTTTTTTTTTTTTTGTTTTTTTTTTTACGAATTGGTCAAACTCAAACAAAAACATTGTTTTTAATCGTTATGAGTCTATCAATTGAATAGAATTTTATTATAAACAATTGTCTTTTAAATGGAATTTTTAAAGCATTCTGAATGTAAGAATAAAGAAAAATGTGTGCAAGACAATAAGAAACACTACCTGCCCCCAAAAAGTGAAGTTTTGTTGAAATCCACTGAAAAATGTAGGAAATCTGATCCCATATATAAACGGACACACACGCACAAACAACCTGGGTTTTATAAGTATAACTCAATATGAGTTGTCCTCCTTTCATTCTGGCAACAGAATTGTGTTTTATCGTGTTTTCAAATTGATTTCATGCAAAAACAATTGTTTTTCTAATTTTGGGCACTGTTAAAATCACCGCAAGGTTTTACACAGTCCTGTGAAGTTTTGTTGAAATCGGTTGAAAAATGTAAGAAACCTGATCCAATATATAAACGTACAGACACACACACACAATCTGCATTTTATAATAAGTAAGATTTTATTTTTATAATCTTTTGCTCATTAAAATTAGTGAATTTGTTTTGCTTTCTTTTACATATAATGTAAATTGATTAGACCATGTTGCCAATCTAGTATTGTGCTTTAATTCATAAAGTCTAGGTACCATAGTGAACAGCACATCTGAACAATTACTATGAAAGTAGCTATATATAATGTCAGAAATACTGACCTTTGAAGAATATGTGCAGTTGAAATAGTTGTAAACATTTCCTCTCAAAATTAGTGATTAACATGATAATCATTACAGCTTTTAATGAGTAAATCATGTGTTGGTGTCTTTCATGGGAACAAAATGAAAAAAATTTTTTGTCATAGAATACTCTCTCAACCAATGCTATAGGATGTTACTTCCCATATACACACATTCCATGACCATTGCCATAAGATGGATCTACTCATATGGAAAGATAACAGTGAAAAAAAAAAATAGACACTGCATCAGTATTATGTGGCAGCATAGGTAATTAAATGCTTTCCTCTTGGTTACTTATCTGTATTGTGACTGATGTGACTAAGTGCTATGTAAGCTTCCAAGAAATTTAGTTTTACTTTCAAGATCTACTTTTCACAAATGGACATCTGCTGTAAAATATTAGATTGAATAATATCCCTTTATACTTTCTTGATTAACTATATTTGACTGCAGAGAAGTTTTACAACCTCATCTTTTAGAAGTTAATGATGAGGTTTTTATCTCAAAGAAAATGCATTTTCTGTTTAAGCTTTTGAAAAGGATTTGAAGTTTAAGCAAAACTACTATTCTTCATCCTACGATGAGACTGACTTTTGTATAGGACTTTCTCTGCAAATAGAGATCTCATTGGCATAGAGTAATTGTTGCAATGTGAAAAGCCAATTCTTGATATTGTAAAGATCTCAAAATATCAATCATTTTGGATTGGAATTCAAGATTTGTTCTTGGGTTTTATTAATAGTTTCTTCTTTCTATCTTTTATTTTTAGACATGCATTACAAAATATATTTGCCATTGAAATTGGTGGATTTTTCCAAGATTTCACTTAAGCATATATTTCCAAGTGTGTGTGTGTTTTTTTTTTTTTTTTTTTTTATTTCTTCCTTTCTTGAACAGGTTTCTTCACTCATTTTTTTTTTATCAAATTCCTCAGGATTTTTTGCTTTGATTCTAGTATAGATTTTTTTAAATTACATGCAAATATATAGACACTTATCTGCAAAGCTGACCTTTTCTAGGAATGAGGCAGCATTGTTAATGTCTCTATTCTGCATTGCAGTGATTAAAATTTTATCTCTTTATTTCCTGGCTTTCATTTTTATAATATTACTAATCTCTTAGTAATGCATATTTAATCCCTGCAGTAGAAATCCAACATGGCACCTCTGAAGTTAAAAAGAAACAAAAATTATGCTATATATATATTTCTGAGATGAGGTATTGTAACTATTTACACTATTCAGACTATTGTCCTCATCCTTGTTGTCATATTCACAATTTTTGGGGCATTGTATGTTTTGGACTTCTTCAGGTGATTTATCCACTGGACAATGTGTCCTGGAACTAGAACAATGTACCCTGGTGGATGAAATAAAAGGTTTGGTCTGAAGAAGGCCAGAGCATACAACAGCCTAAATATTGTTAATATGAGGACAACTGTCTAAACAGTATGTATGTAATGTATGTATATGGTTGTATCATAGTACAATGATGAAAAAATTTCATTTTATACAAATATCTTTGTTCAAATTTTTTGAGATGAGGAATTATCACTATCTATTTGAACCAGCATATTCATCTTGTGCTAAAAATGTTTGGCCATTCTTCAGGCATCTTTTGTAACCTCAGAATTTTTGACTGAATCTTTTAGTCTTCCATGGTAGTAGATTCTTATTCTATTTTCCATGCTTAAAATACTAATCACATTAGTTAACTCTAAGTTTACTATTCATCCATACCTAGCATATTGCTGTAACTTATAATCTAGTGCACCTGTTATATATTCAGAGATCCTTGATAAAAATCCAAAGAATCAGCAATGTTATTAGTCCTGACCTGGCATCTCAGCTTCAGTCACTTTTCCACCACCGTATAGTTGACACCGTGTCTTTTTCGATAAACTAGAATTTTTTTTTTTTTTTTTTTTTTAAGTGGTGGCCTTGGGATTTGTTTATAGTTCTTGCAAACAGAGTGTGAACTGGGAACTGGATTCTTGTCTATTTGAAAGTATATTCAGATGGTTTAGAAATAAACTTTTTTTACCCCCTGTATGCACCTTTCCCAAAAATTTGGTTTTGATTGGTCAGTGTATGGCTATTTTAGAGGATGTGACAGATGGACAAACTGAAGTCACAGAATTTTATATAGCTACATTCATAGTAATTGTTCAGATGTGCTCTTCACTATGGTACCTAGACTTTATGAATTAAAGCACAGTACTAGATTGGCAACATGGTCTAATGAATTTACAGTTGAGTTGGCTAGATGTGACCATTAATTCTATGCTAACAATTTCATTTCATGCATTTCTCACTTTTGGAACTCTCTTCCAGCTCTGTGCTTTCCAGTCAACTTTAATCTTCAAAAACTTAAATGCAATGTCAATTGATATCTACTGTCTTCTTGATTACTCTTCTATTGTTCTTTCTCCTTAGTAATGTTTGTATTTTCTAGTTCTTCCTCTCTATTAAAAAGAATAAATATTTACCTTTTATGATGCTTATTTATTTCTTCCAATAACCAGTGTATATTATTTACATTAACTACCATTTTTACCAGTGCTCATATTGCAATTTTTTGCTGTTTCCAATGGTGTTCCTTGTCTATGATCTTAATCTGATCCCACAGGTTACAATATGAGCACTTGTAGTAAGCCACTCACATTCTTTCTGTATTCCATCAGTGAGAAGTAAGTTCCACTTGAACAGCTTCTTCCTGAAAATCACTGTGGAACAGATTCCTAAGAGGATATTTCCCTGATCACTACAATCTTAATCTGTTCAAGTCTAGGGTTAAGTTATCTACCCTTCCTATCTGTACAAACTGCCTCCTAATGTAACCCTCTACCTCGAGTGACACCCTGGGTCTTTTACAGAGTGAACCTTACTGTTTAAAAAAGCAAAAAAAAAAAACACTTTCAGCTACTTGCTTCCCAGCCAACATTGATCTTCAAGATCATAAATACACTCTCATTTATTATCTTGTCTTAATTCTCGTTAATTTCTTTGTTCTCTCATTCTCAGTCTTAATGGCTTTATTTCCTTCCTTGGAGTGAAATGATTAAAATAAGAAAAAAATAGAATAACTGATATGTCCTAAGCATGCTAAGCAGAATGAAAACCATTTATCTCCTGTAGATTGAAAAAAGTTTGGGTTCAAAATTTTGAGATTGGAAAGTACAACTGACATCTGAAGTCCAGAGAGTATAATAGCTGAAATATCTTGAGCATAACAATCAAGATAAGTATAGTGATATGAATAGAAAATATTAATTTTTCAATCTGCTTTCTTATCAATGTAGTTAATTAACTGGTGAATATTAATCACATTGAGCACTTATTCATTGAAAATTTCAGGTAATTATGGTACAGACTTATTGATGTATGCAAGTGCATGCTGGGTCAGGTATTGGCACAAAAATAAAATGAAATCTGGCTCAAATTCCAACTGTGGCTGCTGCTTTTATATGCTGTCTCCCTTCACCTCCTCCTGCCCCTTGTAGGTTTTAATAAGTTTTGTCTTTTTATTTCTCCCAGACCCTGTTCTGCCATCCACTTGCTGAAGCCAATTAAGTATGTCACATGTTGCTTTTCCCTATCTCTCTTTCCCTCTCTTATGAGTATCAAATTTTCCAAGTCCCTTTTTTCTCAATTCATGTCCCAGAAATTTCAGCTGACTCTTTCTGATGTTAGGCATAAGTTTCCTCTTTGTTTCTATTCTCTCCAAAACCTTGTCATTGCTCACATGTTTGATCCATGGTATCCTCAGCATCCTTTTGTAGAACCACATTTCTGTTGCTTCAAGTAT
The DNA here is from genome assembly GCA_963932145.1 of Acanthosepion lycidas. Lineage (NCBI taxonomy): Eukaryota > Metazoa > Mollusca > Cephalopoda > Sepiida > Sepiidae > Acanthosepion > Acanthosepion lycidas. The sequence continues at coordinate 72,165,757 of OZ010605.1, forward strand.
CTTCATCTTTGAGGAGATTGTCCAGCATTTGCTGCCATACAGGAGGACATATCTCACATAACAGTTCGGTACTCTTTTCTTTGTTTCTAATGAAACTTTCCTGTTTCATAATACTTTGCCAAACTTTTGAAATGTCTCTTTGGCCACCCCAATATATCTTTGGATCTGTTTCACACTTTCTGTTAGAACACTTCCCTGATATTTAAATTTCTGTACTTGCTTGATTTTAGTGTCCTCGACCAGTAAATTGCATTTTAGGCTCATCTTCTTGCTGATCACCATAAATTCTGTCTTGTAGTTTATGCATAGTCCCTTCTCTCTCTCTCTCTCCTTTGCTACCTGGTAGGGTTTCCAGTTCTCTCAGAATTACCTTGTTGTATAGGTTGAATAAGTTCAGTGAGAAGACACATCCTTGCCTTGTACCCTTTTAGTCTAATATTCTTAAAAAAATAAATTTCTCTTCATCCACTTCCTGTTCTGTATTGTTTGTAGTAGATGGAGGGTAGATAATTAAACATATGGGCAAACTACTCTAGTTGCTGTAACATTTCGGTGCAAGCAGCAGGAAGCTGTTACACTCCTTGTCAACCTTGATAGGAGCCAATGCTAGCTGCATCTTCATAATTCATTCAAAAAGTAACTATTCACTTTTTTCTGAGCATGTGTTTTTGGATTTTTAGAATTGTTAAAGTTTGGATTGAAACACTATATTTGACTAAAGAGATGTAAATAAGAGTGTATTTTCTCAGACCCCCCCCCCCACTATGGGGTGGGATTTGACACAAGGTCAGTTTTAACGTGAGGAACCCAGGTGCATACGCTCAGGCCACCTGTCAAAAATGGGTCAATTTTTGTCCATCTTCTGCTTGTACGGGTTCAGGCACCAAGCTTTTTTTAGCCTGGTCATAGCTGCAAACAGGAGTCTAAAGAATTGTCCTCGGCTTTTTAAAAGAAAAAGCAGTGAGGGAGAGGAAAGATAACTTTGATCTTTTAACTTCCCTGGGATAAGAGTTAAAAGGATTTGGTGTCGTACAAATAAAACTAATGCTCAAAATGGACCTCTTCTCCATCTATGAAATGTTTACTCAATGTAGCATAAAAACATTTTAGTTTAATCAATGCTTGTTGATGCTTTCTAATTTTAATCCAAATGAGCCTGAAATGTGATTTGCAGGTTGGGGACACTAAAATCAAGCAGGTGTGGATGCTTAAATATCTGGGAAGTGTTTTTTCTTCAGAGATGGTAAGTGCGATGCTGAGATCTGAAGATGTATTGGGATGGCCAAGAACACATTCCAAAAGCTGGACAGAATATTGTGAGACAGGAGGATTTCTTTGGTAACAAAGAAAAGAGTACTCAGCTGCTACATGACGTCTGTCCTACTTTACGAGAGCAAATGTTGGACAGTCTCTTCAAAGACGAAGAAGAGACTCAAGGCAATGGAGATATGATTCTACAGAAGGATGCTAAGGATACTATGAACCGAACATGCAAGCAACAATGAGGTTTTGGAGAGGATTCAAACAAGGAGGAAGCTTATACTTAACATCAGGAAGAGGCAGCTGAAATTTCTGGGATATGTCATGAGAAAGGAGGGCCTGGAGAATCTGATACTCGCAGGTTGAATAGAAGAAAAAAGAGATAAGAGAAAGCTTGACCAAGTGGATGACAGCCTGTATTCTGGGGGAGGTAGCAGAGGGACAAAACTTATTGAGAGCTACAAGGGATGGTGGAAGTAGAGAGCCATGATCACCTACATCCTGAAGGGACATGGCAAAGAAAAAGAAACTTTAATTTTTTTTAACAAAGATGATCTATAGACTTTATATCATATAAACAACTCTAAAGATAATAAAAGAAAATAGCATTAATAACCATTATTTTTTCTTAAAGAAATGACTATATTAATACTTAGATTAATCTGGCATAAGGCCAAATGTTTAGGTCATCCAATGTGGATCAAATGATCCATTGTCTGTGGTGAGACTGTTGGAAGTTTTTAAATTTATTTTGATAAAGTCTTACATTTGGCATCCATCATGGTTCAGAGTTGCTATACTAGTAATGATCTGCCAGGCTAATTTATTAACCATCATTACACAGCAAGATACTTATAGATGTTTACTGGGTTTAGTACAGGACTACATGCGGAGACACTTGTTAACCATCACTTTACAACAAATTCTGTGTGTGCAAATTTTATAAACAGCAAAGTTACAAGATGAATTAAATTGAAATTTGGTAAACACAACTTTTAACTCTAAGAATGCAATAAGGCTTATTTGAGTATTATCTGATCAAATTAATGGCTATGACTGCAATAGTATCTTGGCATACCATTTTAAATTTGCTGATGAGTAAAAAAAGATATAACCTACACTTCAACCTGAACTTCTTGCTTTTCCAGTCCACTTTGGTCTTGCAAAATTCTTCTTGCTTTTCCAGTCCACTTTGGTCTTGCAAAATTCTTCTTGCTTTTCCAGTCCACTTTGGTCTTGCAAAATTCTTCTTGCTTTTCCAGTCCACTTTGGTCTTGCAAAATTCTTCTTGCTTTTCCAGTCCACTTTGGTCTTGCAAAATTCTTCTTGCTTTTCCAGTCCACTTTGGTCTTGCAAAATTCTTCTTGCTTTTCCAGTCCACTTTGGTCTTGCAAAATTCTTCTTGCTTTTCCAGTCCACTTTGGTCTTGCAAAATTCTTCTTGCTTTTCCAGTCCACTTTGGTCTTGCAAAATTCTTCTTGCTTTTCCAGTCCACTTTGGTCTTGCAAAATTCTTCTTGCTTTTCCAGTCCACTTTGGTCTTGCAAAATTCTTCTTGCTTTTCCAGTCCACTTTGGTCTTGCAAAATTCTTCTTGCTTTTCCAGTCCACTTTGGTCTTGCAAAATTCTTCTTGCTTTTCCAGTCCACTTTGGTCTTGCAAAATTCTTCTTGCTTTTCCAGTCCACTTTGGTCTTGCAAAATTCTTCTTGCTTTTCCAGTCCACTTTGGTCTTGCAAAATTCTTCTTGCTTTTCCAGTCCACTTTGGTCTTGCAAAATTCTTCTTGCTTTTCCAGTCCACTTTGGTCTTGCAAAATTCTTCTTGCTTTTCCAGTCCACTTTGGTCTTGCAAAATTCTTCTTGCTTTTCCAGTCCACTTTGGTCTTGCAAAATTCTTCTTGCTTTTCCAGTCCACTTTGGTCTTCAAAAATTTAAATGCAATGTCAATTGTTATCTTAATGTCTTAATTCCTTTTCTTTTATTATTCTGTCCTTAATATTTTCTTTTTCTCATATTCTCTCACATTGTTACCCCTTATGTCTTAATGGCTTTATTGCCTTGCTTTAGGTGAAATGATTAAAAAAAATCAAACTCTAATGATATTTATACCCTAACTATCCCTTCCAGTTCTTCTAACATCCATTTGCACAAGCTCATTAGGTACATATAAAAAGAAAGTAAAGTAGTAGATGTAATAATCGTTGTTGTATAACTTAGACTATTACATCTACTTTTAGGTAGTAAAGAATATGGTGTGGAGAAGTGTATGACTTGTTCTCATAGGAACAATCAACTTACAAGCATAAAATGCATTCTTTGATTTTAGTTTCATATTGGTTATCTTTTGAGAATAAAATAAGTCCAACCTTTTGAATATTAAATAGAATTTTTTAGGCACATTATACATTCTCATCTTCTACAGAGCATCTTTAAAATTTAAGACAAATGATAAATATTTAAATTTTCTCTTGTTTACAATAATATAAAACTTGATTATCACACAGTCAAAATTATATTAAATATGAAACTAAAATAATGATGTGAATGATTGCCATATGTGGAATACAAGACTTTAAGAGATTAGCTTTGAGATTTTAAAATCTGCCATTGACAAGCATAATATTGTTACTGAACAATTCATTCTCTTAAGTATAAGAACTCTATCAATATTCCAGCATTCACATGCATGGTTTTGATGTTTACATCCAGGATAATCTGCTGATGATCAGAGAATTGTCACTTGAGGTCACTAACTACTTTTTCATGTGCTTCTATCTTTTGCTACTAAACTCTGTCAGCTATCTTTCTTTCCTTTATTGCTCCCTCTTTTCCCGAGACTTAAGTATATTAGACTCAATAGTTGACGGTATTTAAAGAGCACTTTCTCTCCATCCATCTGTGAAAATCTCCTCGTTCTTGCCGAGCTTCGCAATACTACCCTCTAGGTAACTCGGACCACTGATGTGGTAACTACTGATATCTGCTTCCAGTCATCCATTAAAACTTTCTGTTACCAGCATGATTATTGGGACTCATTTTGGGATTTTCTTTGTGACACTCCTTGAACTGACATCTTCAACCTCCCAATTGAATATTGCATGACTGAGGTTTGTTCTTGGGTTAAAGCTAGCATAGACACTTCATTCCTTCTTGGAAATACCAGGTGAAACCACAATCCTCTCCATGGTTCACACCAGCATACTTAGCTACCATGGCATACACGACCCACTATTTCTGGCTATATCAGCATGACACCTCTCATCATAACAGGGGCTTATTTGCTCCAGCCCATAACAAATGTAAGAGAGTTCTCAAATTTCAGTCTATCTTGCATATCTATAAGCTTACCATTTGTCCATGTTTAGAATATTACTGCTATTTATGGTCTGGTGCCCCTGTTGTTTACCTGGAGCTCCTTGATAAGATCCAAAGAAGAATCAGCAATATTATTGGTCCTGATCTGGTGGCTCAGCTTCAGTCACTTTTCCACTGCTGTAAGGTTGCCTCTTTGTGCCTTTTTTATAAATATTTTCATGTTAATTGTTTGGATGAGCACTTTGCTATGGTACTTGAACTTTTTGATTTTTTGCACAGTATTAGACTGGTGTTGAGATCTCATCAATTTACAGTTGACCTGGCTAGATGTAGCCATAAGTTCTACGCTAATAGTTTCTTTTCTCGCACTTCTCACTTGTGGAATTTCCTTCCAGCTCCATGCATTCCAGTCAACTTTAATCTAGAAAAATTTAAATGCAATGTCAATCGCTATGTACTGTCCTCCTGATTACTTTTTTCTCTTCTTGCTCATTATTAATGCTTCTGTTCCTAATTCTTTCACGGCCTGTAACTCCTTGTCTTAGTGGCTTTACTGCCTTGCATGGGGTGATTCCGACTAAATAAATAAAGTCTGCAGATTACTTTCTTCCTCAATTCAACATAGAAACTTTAATCTATGCTCTGGTTATCTTCTGACCCATTTGCTCTGGTGCATTACTTATGGGACAAGTTAATTGACTTTTAATGTATACACAACTGAATAACCATAAACTTCACAAGTACATGATTCTTGATCTCTTTCATCTTCAATGCTTTCCTAAAAAGCAATAGCATAAATTATAAAATTTTACTTGTCATCTGCAATGCATTTCTCTGCTCTAAACTTTTGATCAACACTTCCTGCCATGATCAATACACACACTTTGTCTTCTCAGATATACTGGTTCCAATTTTACTCCAAAAGTCTATCTTTATCCATGACTCACATCATCCTCCAAATTCAAACTGTTTCACTTCAACTCTCAATGCTGAAATCTATTTATTTATTGAATAATTGTCTTAAATGTTAACCTAGTATTAAATTGCTTTCTATATACAAGGCCAGTCTGGAAAGTATTCAACTGTTTTCAATCTTGAAAATTGATTGTGTGGCTTTGTAAGTTGGCATTCCATCAGAGGAAACTTTTTTTTTTTTTTTTTTTTTTAAATCGATTCACTGGAAACAAGGCTATAAAGCCACTAAGATACAAGAAGTTACTGAGTGACAGAATCTAATAAAAATTATTAAGAATAGAGGATAATAAAAAAAAAATGGAATCAAGACAAGATGATGATTAATAATACATTTAAATTTAACTTTTGCAAAATTTTCTTTTTGTTTTGGTGGGGGATAGAAATTTTACAATACTGATTGCTTGAGTAAAAGCTTTTTGTATTGTGATTTGATTCAAAATCATTACTAATAATTTTTTGTTCAGTCATCATAGGAAAAATGATAGGTAATTATATCCTGTAGATTTAAGTTTAATCACCTGAAGATTTTTTGTTCTTAAGCTGACTTAAGCAAACTAAAAATTTGTGCATTATAATGGATACTGGAGAACTGAGTTTCAATTCCAGTCAGGTTCATTACATTCACTTATGCACAAATACTGTAGGGAAAGATATTTCATCTCTTCTCCATCCAGCTATGGGATGAATAGCAAGACAGACTTCTTCTTATAGCCTTGGTTGGCAACCAGTCTGCCACAGAAAGCAATGGCCACCTACTGCGGGGAAAATCTTCTGCCTAGTCAGTCATGAATTGAAAGAGACATGATCACCATAAATATTAACAATGAATCTTTTAGATAATCCTAATCATTATGGTTGTATTTATTTTAATTTTTAATTCCACATTATCATTGGTCTACTAAAAAATGAAATTAACTTAGCAACATGATTTATTAAAACTATATCAGCTATCAGTGACGTCTCATAATGCAATGCAGTTTTCATTTCAAAAAGGTCAGAGTTGTCTGAAATGGTGTGGGTTGAGAAAGATAAATCTATATAAAATTAGTAGCTTATCCAAGAATTTAGATAAAATAATTTATAAGATTTATAACTTTCATGTAAATTTTGTCTTGGCAACTACATAACTTTTTTTTAAAAATTTATTAACTCTTTGTACCTAAGCAGAGAATTGAAATACAAATAATTTAATTTTTTATTAAAATATGACAATTCTTCTATGTACTGTCCCTTCAGGATGTGGGTGAACATGGGTCTCTACGATTTCTTGTCCTTTGTAGCTCTTAGTAAATGTTTCCATTTTCTCTAAAATTTTGTTGTTGCTCACCATATTCAGTTCATAGTATTTTGAGTATTCGCTGCCATATCAGAGGACTGATATTGCATGACAGTTAAGTACTCTTTCCTTTTTTCTACTGAAATTTTTCTGTTTCTTAATACTTTGCTTAGATTTTGGAAGGCATCTTTCACTATTCCAATGTGCCTTCAGATTTCAATATTGCACTTTCTGTCCTCTGTTAAAACACTTCCCAAATATTTAAATCGTAATTGACCCACAAGAATTATTTCAAGCTGGGTTGGATAAGTTCCAATGGACATAATTATATTTGAACATATGATCATTCTGATATAATCTATTGGCTAATATATATATATATATATATATATGTGTGTGTGCATATTTTATTCATATGCAGCTATGATATTCTTGCAGGTTGACTGACGAGGGTGCACTCATGAAAAATATTGATTTGCTTTTTCTCCTTTAAATGATTTATTGTGCAAGCTTTTGTGCTGACTCTCCGTTGATTGTATAGGTTTTTATCTCTTGTAGACACTTTCATCTTACCTCCAAGAAAGTTGTTGTTGTTGTTATTAATGGTTCGCATCTTATTCTGCTCAAGACAATCTCTCTTTCTCTACCTGCCTCTCTACTTTCCTGCTTATACAGTTTCCTTCCTTTCTAATCATTGATTATTTTCTAGAAAAAATATAACTCTAAAGAAAGCATTTTTCAATTTGCCTCTGATAAATTCAAGAGTTTCAACTTTCTTCCTCAATGAATTTTAATATCTAAATGCAAGTAACTCATACTCTCTTTGAGATTGTCACAAAATATAATGTGCAACCTTTTATCTTTGATTCTTCTATTCTGAATTTACCTGTTGTCTTTTTGCTGATCTTTCAAATACTATATAAGCTTTTATACTTAACTTTTCTGTAAAATGTATATAATTTGTCTTTATAGATTTCACTGTATGGCATGATTTGTATCCATATACATCAATTTATTTTATATGAATGTATAAATTTTACAATCACTTAGTATATAATTGTTTCATATCATGGTTGATTTATGCACTAGTTTACCCATGCTGTCACAAAAAAAATGACAGCAATATTAATTGCTTTTTGCTTTGTTTCTTTCCATCTTCATTGCTGAGGGTTGGAGATCATAGACAATTTTTATGGTTTTGAATTCAGAGTTGTTCTTCAGACTCGTTGACAATCACAGTTAGAGAGCCTAGTCTGTCTTTGTATTTAATCCATAGCTTGGGGGTAGAGATGGATTCATTCCTTTCCCAAGGATATTTGTGCATCAGTGAATATAATGAAGTTTACCAGAACTTGCACTAAACTTGTAAAATATCAAAGATTTTGTTGCTCTTGTTTGTTCAATACTTCCTAAATATTAAACAATTGATAGTCTATTCAGCACTGAATTTTTATTTCACCAGGAGAATAATTTCTATATAAGAATAGTTAGGCAATTCATCTATCTCTATATAGCTATGTTGTGGATGCTTCTGGTGATGGGGAAATGCTATTTGCACACATTTTATTTATTATATATATATATATATATATATAATCTATTTTAAATACTTTTGAAAGACCTGTTTAATACACATAAAAAAATGAGTAGTTATTATTATTTACCCATTAACAAATTGTTTCATGCGGTGTGATTTTTAAAATGGTCATTTGTTTTCTTGGATGCTACAGTTCTTTTTCATGTTTTTCAAAATTTTTGATTATTAATCCATCCACTATCTTGGATTTTATGATCTTCTTTTTCTCCTCCTCCATATGTAGATTGCAATTTCTTTCTATATCTTTATTCTTATATCACATTTTATTACTGCTGTTTTCCCTTTGATTTTTACTTCCTATGTGTTTTGTTAACATGGTTTTATTTTTGTTATATTTAATAGATACCAAATGGTTTTCACACACACTTTTTAAAAAATGCACACCTGCTGGGAACTTAAAAAATAATGTTGGATTAAAAATATCTATTAATTACTTAAAAATTAATTTTTCACTTTTTGGGTATGAAAATAAAGCTAAAGTAGATGAAAGGTTCCTATATATATATATATATATATATATATATATTCCATACAAACAATTTTTATTTCATGTGTGACAGAACAGGGAACAATTTATAAGATAAAATTAATACAATGTAAAGATGGTGAAATAAAAATTAGAATTAATTATACATTCAACATATGAAGAGTTAGAGAAACATAATAGCTAATTAAGTAAAACCCATATTACGGAATCTATATGAATAAATGAGAAATTGGTACTCAATTCTCCCAGGAATTCTGAGGTTAAGACCCCAGCTCTACTGTATAGTAATTTACATACAGTATTTACTGTCTCCCCACTAAGACAAGATGTGACAAGGTCAGTTCTTAAAGTGGGGGCCTCGGCTAAGAACAAAAATTCCCCAAGACCCTGCAACCATCAGTTGCGCTGACCTCAGTGTGAGCACTGATCACTCTCTCTAGTGCAATGAGAGGGCATGGACTTGGGCAACAGTTCACAAATGCTGACATCTCTCAGTATAATTTTCCTCAGTTGTGAATCTGTCCTTTGATGGAGCCATCCCTGAGCACACTCTGCCCAGACAGATTGATTTTAAAAAAGTTTAATTCATTAATTAATGGTCTTTTATTACTGTTTTTTTTATTCAAGGATTGTTCTGATTTTTGTATCAAAAATAGTTCTGTTAGGAATATTGTCTTATATAGTGCAAAAAAGAATTTGAAAAAAATTCAAGTTGTCTGAAGATTACGCGAAACTCAGGTTATGACTAGAGCCATCCTTTCATAGGATTTAACAGTGCTTAGACAGACCCCAAAATACTTAACAATCTAGGTTTTGAGCACTTTACTGAGTATGTAGGTTTGCCTTTACACCTTTCTTCTTTTTCAGTATTGTTGTTTTTGTTTGAGACTTTATCTGAATGAGAGATTTAGGTTTTGGTAAGTTGTTCATTGGTTCTATTAATGGTTTTTGTTTCTCTTTTTATATATATATATATATATATATATATGAGAGATGTCTCATTAACTAATTCAGACAAGTTTTGTTCACTTATTTTTAATATGATCCTCTCATAATTATGGACAAGTTTCTTAGTATCCTTATTAAAGGAAGAATGAATTTACCATATTGCTGCTTATTCATTTTATTCCAAGTACTTTCAACATTAGCACAATGTCATCATCAGGGTGTTATATCATGTGTGCATTCACAGAAGCTAGTTTGATATATATTGGTGAAATGTTCACGAACATTGTGATCTATATAAACAAAATTTTGTAAAATCACTATAAAACAGTTTATATCAAAATCTTGCATGTGTATATTAAGATGGACATGTGGGTGGATAAGAAAATTTGTAGCTTGATATTTAGCTATTAGCTGATCTTCTATCTGACATTCTGAAATGTTCTCAGCTGAACACACTGTCCAAAATCTAACTAAACATAAATTTTTATTAATTTATTTTAACTTACTTTTTGGTCAGACTGAGAACTTTTCAGTAGCCACTTACATTTACTTTGTTTAATATATATCAAGTGTATTGATAAGGGAAGAGTTCATATTGAAAAATGTGCAGAATAAATGCTATTCTTTTTTATTTTTATTTTTTTATCATCACACACTTACTAAAATATTATATTTGTATTATCTTGTATCTATTTTCATTTTAATTTACCAAATGACTGAGAACATTTCTCTTAAGTTCACTGTCAATAATATGAAATTGAGTTTAATACTCTATCTTCTCTCAACCTCAACTGAATAGTGATGAAATTACTTGAAATATTGACTTTTGAAGAGGAAGGTAAAAAAAAAAGTAGATTCTCAATTATTGTTTTGCTTTCAAGCATCTTAAATGAATGGTGTACGAGAAGATTTTGGGTTTGACCTGAGAAATTTGTAGAAAAGCATATTAAAAAATAATGAACAATAATAGAAAACTAAGTATGTAATGATATTTCTTTATAGTCTCTCTTCATCCTGTCTCACTACATAAAAAAAGGTAATTCATTGTACTTCCTTTTGTAAATATGTTGAATTTGAGTGCTTCATTTACATATTTTCATTGACTGTTAGATGTGTGTTTGTGTGTGTGTGTGTATATATATATATATATATATATATATACACACACACAAAGATAGATCAATAACTCTAGTACACAACCTGACACAGTTATTAACTGAAATTTGATTTTTTTTTTTTTTTTTTTTTTTTTTTTTTTTTTTTGTCATTAGCACCCCATGCAAGAGAGTAAAGCCACTAAGACACAAGGGTTTACATGGTGTAGAAGAATTAGGAACAGAAACATTGATAATGAGCAGATTGGGAAAAAGAGTAATCAGGAAGACAATAGCAAGCGATTGATATTTGTAATCTATGAAGAAGCAGAGGATTAAATCCATAAAAAATAAAAATTTGCCTAAAATAAATATTTCTTATTAGGCCATGTACCTGATGTATCCATATGAGGTACATGCACACACGTTTAAGTTATTGTTCTAACCCCCTTTCCACAATCTGAAGAAATTATCATTTTATTTCTATTTCTTAATTTTTAAAAAATCCTATCTTGATCAGGCCAATTTTTGTGTGTGTGTATCTCCAGGTAAGATGAGAATGAATAGAGCACAATTTTAATGTTTGTAACATTTAATTTAAAAGAGGGCTCAATACAAAGTAGAGCAATATTCTTTATTTTAGGATATTACATCGAAAACGTCTCTCTCTCTCTCTCTCTCTCTCTCTCTCTCTATATATATATATATATATATATATATATATATATATATCTCCACTTTAAAATTTTCATGCAAGAGATTGCTTGATGTCATAAATCACTACTGAGTTTTACAATATTGTTTGATGGTCATACTCAACAATAAGGTGACTGCCATAATCATGCACACACACACACACACGTTTATGGAAACTACAACATATAGAGAGTGCACAATAGCCCTGTTTTGCTGGACATACCAAATTTTCAGCAATAAAATATCGTATTTCAATATAGCCACTGCTACTTGCTATGAATTTCAAGATGCTCTTCATTTAATGGTTTGAAAGCTGTGCAGAGTTAACTGAAACATGACATAAATGCAGTCATGCACATTATCGTTAACAGTGAAATGTATTTCAGTAGTGGCTACTAAAACATACACAGGGTGGCCCTCAAAAAGAAAGCCTCCTATTTTATTGTATTAGTCCACCACAACAGGAGAGACAGATCTTTGGTATTTTTACTTTATTATAAATAGCAGTCTAACAAAATGGAATCTAACATAAAAGTGTGTACTAAGAGATGTATCTTTTTCCTCTGCATGGGAAAATTTGCATCTACAGACATTGATTAAATGCTTCCTGAACATTTACAGAAACCAAACAGTAAATATGAGCACCTTGCTTTACCTGAAAGAGTTGGAAATGTGACTTCTTTTTTCCTTCTAAATGTTCATCCAATACAAAGCTGAAGAGCCACTCAAGTTATTGTATTGATGTAAGAGGAGGAAGATAATGATTAACCCTAGTCTTAAGTTTGTAGTGGTTGGGAAAGCTGTTCCACAAAGTATTAGTTTCTGTCTTCTGAACATGGCAAGAGTCAGGTACTTTCTGGAATGGCATAAGGAATTGACCATTTTAGGAGTTTCTTTTAGCAATGGATTTTATATATGAGTTTCATTTGAGACCTGGGGTGAACTTTAGTTGTATTAGACATTTAAGGCAAGAGCATCATTGAGAGTGCAACCATTAATCATGACTGGAGAAAATTCAGATTCAACACTATGATGATGGTATGTTATTAGCTTGGTTTTCATGTTATTGAATGTTACAAGTCAGGTTTTTTTTTTCCATCAAGCTGTTAGAGCTAAATCAGAAGAGAGATCAGCTACTAGGCTCTTATCTAGATTTTTGTAGGTGCACCCATAAACTGTGATATCATCTGCATAGATATCAACTAATGATTTGAAATATCTCTGAACAGGTGATAAGTGCTGGTTTTCCCTGGTCTAATGGAAATATTTTCAGGCTCAGTTGGGGCGCAATTACTGGTGCTGTAGTATCAATAATGATAACCTTGGTAATTGATGGCTATAAAACCGCCATACAGGGTAAGCCATATAGAGCATTGACTGATCAGTTGAGTGATATCAGCTTTGAATTAGATGATTTGATGCAATATTATCTTTCATTAGGTAGATGCTATCTCTGTCATCACCAGTAGTCCTGTTTTTGAATTATCTGTGGATGCTCAGGTTTTTCATGTGCTGCTGATGTCATCTATCATTTACGTATTTCTGATATGCTCTTGCTACTGTTGCCTGAGAAGAACCTCAAACAGTTACCACCTGGGAGATACAGTACTCAATCTTTCTGACTCCAACACGTATTCAGTGGTGAAAAGGTGTTGTAGTCTGTTCCATTTCATTGCTGTCACAGCTACACTGCCTCTTTACCTATGATCTTGTATATAAATCATCTAGTTAAATCTATTCCCACATGTGGAGGAATCCAGTATTCTGTCTTTACTGTTTCATCACCATTGATTTAATTCCAGCCAATCTCTTCCCTTTTGATTTTCAATGTATTTTTTATAATAAAATCCTTTTACATTGATATATAATAGCCCTGTTTTGGATGTGCACATAGCATAGTAAAAAATGGAAATGGTGAGGCAGGTTCAAATTCCAACCATTGCATTTACTTTTGTACACATACCCTTGAAAGGGTATGAATCCATGTCTTCCCACCAGGCTAGGGTTAATAGTAGGGCAGATTGGGCTCTGTAAACTTGGGTGGCAACCACTGTAAGAGAATTCGAAACCAGCCTGAAGAGGAATGGGCTACTTTTTTCTGAGATGCACCCACTGCTGTAGTAACACAATGATACTAATGGATTATAGGACATGACATAAGTTATATTCTGTCAATAATTAATATCATTTTTTCTACAGTAAGGTTCAGCCTGTACAAGGCCAGGGTGCCACTCATTTATATGTATAGAAGATAATGGCTTACTAGGCTTGAACTGGCTAAGATTGTAGTGATGAGGGAAACATCCTCTTGTTGGTAGTCAGTTCTACAGTAGTGGTTCACAGGAAGTAGCTGTTTGAATGGAACTTACTTCTTACAAATGGAATATAGAGGGAATGTGTTGCTATAATGTAGGTGGCATGGTAGATCCTAGCCATGAAGGTTAGAACTGGTGGAACCAAAGAATGTAGTTTGTCAGAACCTTCCATGGAAGTACCGATAGAGCAGTGAGATTAGACTCTTCCAACTCTTTTCAAATCATCTGCACTGTCCTCAGATTGACACTGAAACACTCTGAAATATTTGTATTGGCACATATGGTGCAAATGTGAAGCAGTACAGCATGCAGTTTCCAAATTTCTGGCAGTGAATTGTAGCCTAGTGCTCTTTTTCTTACAGGTGGTGCCCAACAGATACAACTATACTGTGCATTCAACAAAATCAAAAACAATATGCCTGCGCAAAATTAAAACATATAAAATGGCTGCAATTTACCAATTGCACCGTATGTAGGTAGGTGCATATATATATATATATATATATATATATATATATATATATACACACACACAATTTTATTTAAGACCAGAGAAAATGATTGTTGTGATATTTTTTGTGTCAGATAAATGTTTGCTTTGAGCAAGTTTTCTATATGTAGTTTTGAATGCTTTCAACTATCAGTTATTTTTAACAATAGGATTTTATGATTTTTTTAATTTAAGGAAACTTTGAAGATTTTTTTTTTTTTTTTTTTTTTTTTTTTTCAAATCCTAGCATTTGATGTTTTTTTGTGATGTTTTGACTTGGGAAGATCATTTATTATGAATAGTGGATGAGAAACTGGAAAATGTTTCTTATGTTAATTTTTTTTCTCTTCTCTCCTTTTGTTTTTTTTTTTTTTTTTTTTTTTTTTTTTTTTTGAAATATTTCGATATTTTACTTTTAGGAATATAAAGAACTTATTCCAAGTATTATTAGGACCAGTGTCTTCACTTTTGACTTCAACCATTACCTTTTAATTTCAACCATTACCTTTTAATTTTTCTTATTTTCCTTGAATTTATCTGGTTATCTTTAATGTTTTTCTTCAAGAGCAAAAAATGTGCTCACAGTAAACTACCATGTGGATTGGAGAGGAAGTGAAGATTTTGGTGATAGTTTTTAATATTGTCTCCTTAATAAGGCTTGTTGGAATATATTGTGCTTGCTGAAAATGGGTATATTAGGTCATCCAGTGAGTAATTTTTTATAAAGATATTTAAAACAACAACAAAAACCTGTTTAATGAAAGGTTTTATATTGAATGCACTTTTAGATATTTTACATATAGTAAAAAAAATGTAATTGTTTTTTTTTTTTTTTATTTTATTTTATTTTTTTATTTTTTTTTTTAAATCATTTCATCCCAAGCAAATCAATAATGCCATTATAAGGCAAGAGATTACAGGGAGTGAAAGAGAATAAGATTTTAGTGAGGAAAAGGACAAAGGAACAGGATTCAGGAGGGCAGAAGATAGTGGTTGATCTGTCTATTAGGTAATATTTTACATTATTCGGACTATTATCCTCATCTTTGTCGCCATATTTATTACAATGTTTCGGCTGTTGTACACTCCAACCTTCTTCAGGTGGTTGGAACGTCAAACTTAACCCTTCATTTCACTCACTGGAGTAGACTGTTCTAGTCCTTGAAGACGCATGGCACCATGGATAAAAGTGTTGGTTAGATCCAGTGATAGGACCAAAAGAGTGTGAGTTCAATACTCAGTTAAGGCAGTGGAGAACTTTCAGAGGGAAATTAACAGGAGATGACTGACATCCATTAAACATGGCACATGGAACTAGAACAGTCTACCCCAGTGAGCCAAATAAAGGGTTAAGTTCGTCATTCCAACCACCTGAGTGTACAATGGTCGAAACGTAATAAGTATGGTGACAAAGATGAGGACAATAGTCTGAATAATGTAAATAATGGTGGTTGATATTGCATTTAAATGTTTGAAGGTTGTAGGTGGCAGGGAAGTAAGAAATTGGAAGAGATTTCCACAAGCAAGAAGTGCAAGAAAAACTATTAGAATAGAGCTGATAGTTGCATTTAGATGCTTCAACAGTAAAACAGGGGGACCTAGTTGCCAATCTTGTAAGACACTTAAATTCATGCAGTCAAGGCACTATGAAAAAAAGCTCATCAGAACATCTGCCATGAAAATATCTCTAGAAAAGTTAGAGGGAAGTCACATCAAACAGCTTAGTGTGCCATCATCAAAAGCTAACTTCTTTCATAGTCTTAAAAGATCATGAATATCTATCATCAAACTGAAACCAGTACTGAATGATTGCCAAATGCTTAGTTGTTATTTATACAGTTTGAGTTGCTTTGCATCCAAATTTGAACTCTAAGAATAACGTAGATGTAAATCTGTTTATGGATTAAAAATAAATTGTATATGAATCTATAAAATATGTAACAACCATTTTGTAGTAAAATTTACTCTTTGTTTCTAGCATAAATGTTAGTGCAAAAAATATCAATACTTTCTGGATAACTCAACATGAAAGTAACATCTGAAAAAGAAAAACTTTTTCAAGCATTTAACATTTGATTGACAACTAAATAATGGATTATATTGTTAATGTGTCAGTTATAATATTAAATGGTCTATTAATATATTTTTTTTCTCTTTCCAGGTTACTAATTTCATTCCATCAATTAGTGCAGTTACTGGCATCACTCCCCAGCGTTATGTGTGGCGCATCTGCATTGCTCTCCATTGCACTCCCAGATTTGCAGTAGCATTCATGTACTATAACTTATACAAGGGCTACTTGCAGAACATTCAGAAGCAACATCAAGGACTATTCCTGGCACTCATAAAAGTCAATTTCTGGCTGAACATTATGGAAAATTCCAGTCTTATTGGTGTAACTTACATTTCAAATAAAGAAAACTATCGTAAGTTGAAAAAATTTCTTGATATGATTTTAATGGAAAATCTACTTACTCCTTTAGACAATAGCATAGCATAAAAGCAGTGTTTGGATTGTGTCTCCTTTGTGCCCAGTCTAGTTCTGGATTGTGTCTCCTTTGTGCATCTTCATTTTCAATCCCATTTTTTTTTTTTTTTTTTTTTTTTTTTAACCATCTCTGCCATATAAGGTCTGTATCCTCTTGTGACGGATTTTAATTAAGCTTATCTATTTAAGTTCTATTGAATTAGAAATGTTACCATTTTAATGATTATGCCAAAATTTTCTTGAAAAATGGCTGTGTTTTAAGCAGTCACTATTCTCTTTGTAAAATCAGTATTATTAATTTATAAGAATGCATCCCATTTGTTGCAATAGCACAGTGTTTTTTGAAAAGAAATATGTACTTTCAATTAAAATTAATTAGCTAAAATTAAAACAGTATAAATCAAAATTTAGTCAAGAATACAGCCTTTTCATAATAAATAAATTGTGACTTTTCTCAGTTTCAGCTCTAAGCAATTTTTTTTTTTTTTTTTTTTTTTGTCGTTGTCGTTGCTGCCTTTTCTTAAAATAAAGTTGAATAATCAAATTTGGCATGAGTACTATATAGGATGGTTCATGGTTAAATCATTCAATTAAGGGTAGATATGTTTAAGCATTTTCACTGGGGAGAAGGGCCAGATTTTGGGTCTCATGAGTAAAAGTGCCCTGGACTTAATAAACTGTTAGTTTCTTTTGTAATAAAAGCTTTGGCAAAGAAAGATCTTGCTATAATTCTCCAACTTTCTTCCTCAGTTAATTTTACTATAATCACTAACCCAATGATTTTCAATAAGGTTGTGATTCAAATATAGCAACATAGATTTATTTTAGTAATGTCTTCGTCATTTTATATATATATATATATATTTATATATATAGATATCTTGTTCTTCAAATAACTAAAATTAAGACATTTTTGTCCTATTTTAGAAGCTCAGGAAACCCTTAAAATAAGTTTATCTACATCAGACACAGTGCCAAAATGGGGTGTGGAAGAGAGGAAAAATTGAAATCTTTTTTACATGGGTTTAAACATCAACTTGTGGTAGTAGAAATTAGGCAACTGTATCAGGCTAAAGTTATTTAATTTTCTTTGTGGCAATGTAGATTTTCATTAAATTTAATTTAGCCTAGTTTAGCACAAGGCTATAAGGATTGAACTCACTATAATGTAATAATGTTCAATGAGACTAACTTGGTATTCATTGTATCATGAATATGTCATATATATAAGCAAATATCTATATATATATATATATATATATATATATATATATAAGCAAATATATGGATATAGATCCGACAGTATGAAGAAAAATATACAGAAAAACAAACAAAAATATCCAAACAGATAACTGAAAGTTTTCAGTTATCTGTTTGGATAAGTTTTGTTTTTATGTCCATCATCTTTGTCATGTTAAATTGATAATGTTAATTATATTTTATGAATATGTCCTGAAGATGATTTATTAGACCAAAACGTCCGACGTTGACATTATATTAACATTAAAACAGCATAATTGCATATAAGGATTTTTGTTTGTTTTTTCCATATATTTTTCTTCATATATATATATATATATATATATATACACACACACACACACACACACACACACACACACACACACACACACACACACAAAAGTGAACCTTGAAGTCAACTTTTTATATATATTAAAAAAAATGAGGAACACTTGTTCATATAAGTATCTAATGTTGCAGAATGCTAGTTATATGACTTAATGACTTATCATTCTGGCATACATTTTATATATAATACAATATTACTGTGAACAAGTAAATGTGTGGGAAGAAAAACATTAAAATCTGTAACATTGCTAAATATAAAGAAAAAGTAAGTGTATCACACAAGTAAAAGAGCTGATAAAAAAAAGTTCCATAAAAGTTTTAACTTCCTGTGGAAGTTTCAGGTTGCAAGTATAGAATATCCAAGGAGCCTTTTTTCATTGATCACAAAAGTATTGACCATATGGCTATACCTGAATAATCATCTTTGGCATTCTTACCGATTGGCACACATGGATATCTGTACCTACTTGTATGTGTGTGTGTGTATATATATATATATATATATATATATATATATATATATAGATGGGTAAATCAAAGAACTAAATATTACCAACCATATATACTTGCATTAGCATGCATGCACAGGTAAGCAAATAAAGACTTACTCAACTTAATTTAAGGTGTAACCAAAACATTGCTCAATGTAGTTAGACAGAGCTAAGAAATATATATTAATAAATATACATATATCTACAGTTGAAGTGCAATTTAAGTTTTGTTGTTCTACCAACTCATCAGCCATGGATAATTCATGCCTGATGAGTTGGTAGAACAAAACTTTAAGCTGCACTTTAGACGTAGGTATATTTTCTTAATAAATAATATATATATATATATATATATATAATTTCTGTATTGAGCCCTTTTAAATGGTATGTACAGTGGAATTATGCTCCATTTGTTCTCGTCTTACCTGGGCGATATATAACGAGGAAAATTATTCCTTACCAATACGTTTCAATCTTTGATGGATTTTTTTCAAGTCAAATATGTTTTAAAACATTGTTAGGTACTCAAAATTTTTAAATTTAAGAATGGTCCAAAAATATTCTCATGATTAATTGTCAGTCAAGGTAAATTATAAAGTGTATATGCACATGCAGATTTTATTATTGCTTGATATTTCACCAATTAATGCAATCCTATCAATTCTATTAGTAATACTTAAATTAATTCTTGACTTCTGGTATTCCTTTCGTAATTTTTCACTATATTATGTACAGATTGAGTATTAAAACTTGAAAAATTTGTTAGTTGAATTCATATACACATTTAAGCACATACATTGCTATGGTAATTTTTATTTATTCATTTTTATTAACTCCTTTCAAGCTTACATTTTGTGTCAAGACTACTATTCATCAGATTCTTCTGAGATGGGAAACAAAATGTGCTGTTTCTACCTTTTTAGGTATGCCACTGAAGTTAGTATTCAGATCAACTTCTCCATATTTAATATAATTGTTTTCTTCTATGGAAATTTTAGCAGCAGTTTCTATGCGCCATGTTCTTTCAGAATGTTGGTGATCATTACTCTTGACATTTTCTTGTCTTTTGTAGCTTTTAATAAATTTTATTTTATTTTTTTTTCTCTCTCCCAAACCTTGTTTCACCATCTGTTTACTCGAGCTTACTAGGGAGGTTATGCATTGTTTTTTCCCTGTTCTTGTGAGTATCAAATTTTCCAAGCCCTCTTCCCTCATGTGCCCTAGAAATTTCAATTCTCTCTCTCTCTTCCTGATACTACAATACATTTTGTTTCCATTTTCTCTAAAACTTTGTTGTTGCTCACATGTTTGGTTTATGATACTTATCAGCATGCTTCTATAGAATCCCATTTTTGTTGCTTGAAGTCTCTTCATTTGTGCAGTGATTGTCCAGCATTTACTACCATATAAGAGGACTGATATTACATAACAGTTCAGTACTCTTTGTTTCGAATGAAATTTTTCTGTTTCTTACTTTCTATACTTTTAATTCGTTGTGTCACTATATTCCTTCTGATATATTTGTGAACGGTTTTTTGCTATGCGAAGGCAGACTGGGACAGCTTTTGGTCCTATAGGACAGAATCTCCTCTTTCAGTCAGTTATGTGCCATGCGTGATACACACTTAGGCGATCATGTATCTTTTGATACATGACTGATGAGGCAGATTTTTTTTCACACTGTAGGTTGCCATTTCTTTCTGCAGTAGACCAGTTGCCATCCAAGGCTATAGAACCTGGTCTGTTCTGCTATTTACCCATAGCTGGGGGGAAAAGAGGATTCATACCTTTCCCCAGGGTATTAGTACATAAGTGAATGTAATGGATTCAACTAGAATTTGAATTCAGCACTCCAATTCCTCAATCCGTGCTGCTATCCACTACTCCTCTCCCAATCTTTTTCAAACATGCTACCTCCAATCTCAGAATGGATCTTTTCGGGAATGGAATGTTTTATACTCCCCCCCCCCTCCAGCAAAATCTGAACAGTCAGCCCAGGTTCATGCCTGAATGTGCTGCAGCCATAACTCACTGGAACCACTACTTCAATATTTATCGCAAAGAGCAGTATAGTCTGGCCCTTACTTCTTTCAGAACTGCCTGCAATTGCTGTAAGAGTGTTCTGGAAAATGCCAAGTGCAGCTATGCGTAAGCTGTCCAGGCCAAATTTGAAATGAAGCAAATTGGATTTTGCGAATTTGGGAAGATCACCAACGAAATTATGAACAGAGCCAAAGTGGTTGTGTCCACTATTATAAATGGCCCTGAGGTCACATCTTCCTCAACAGACGAGGTGATCCTCTTTGCCTTGATCTTTGCCTCAAACTCAATGTTAGATGATAAAAGTCATCCCTTCCCAAACTTCCCATGTCTCAGTAATATATTCATTTCAGTAATAAAAGTCTCTGGACTTATCAAAATTCTTGACCCCAAAAAAGCCACTGGCCCAGATAAAATTCCAGTGGTTACTCTTAAGAATATCAATCCAGAATTATCCCTGATACAAGCAAAGTTATTTAACTGCTTGGAGGAGAAATCTTTCTTATGCCTGTGGAAGGAGGCAAGCATATGCCCAGTCCTCAAGAACATGAGCAAGTGACCCTTCCCACTTCCAGTATAGACCCATTAGTTTCATCAGTATCATCAGTAAGCTTTTTGAGACAAGGTCATTGAGCACCATCTTGAATCTACCTATAAATGATCTGCCTAAGAATATATTCTGATCATTTGTAAACATCTATGCCAATGATATATGATATACCGGCTCACCTCTAAAACTCTTGATGATCAGAAATTGACAGATGGTCTCTCTTCTAATCTAACACTAACTTCCCAGTAGTGAAAAAACTGGTTGGTTACACTCAGTGCCTCAAAAACCTGTCTAGTTACATTTCATCACTGCCAATCAGACCCCTGAACTACTACCAGTCATCATGAACAGATGTCCCCTTGAGGAGACACTGTGTTTTTTTTAGAGAATATTCTGCCTCAGGACTAACCTTCATGGCTAGGACCCACCATACCACTTACATAGTAGCAAACCATCCACATTCCTTCCATATTTCATCAGCAAGAAGTAAATTCTATTCAAACAGCTTCTTTCCATGAACCACCACTCTGTGGAACAGACTCCCAATAGGATGTTTCCCCGTTTATTACAATCTTAACCTGTTCAAGTCTAGAGTTAGCCATTATGTTCCCTTCCTAACATAACCGTCTATCTTGTATGGTCTTCTCTTTCACTGTTGTCACAATTTGAATATTCATCAGAAAAACCGATCAGCTTAATTCTGGAGTGTATTTGTTGCAGATGGGAAAGAATTATCATTTTATAACATCTGGTATTATTTATCCCACAAACAATATTTGGCAAAACTCTTATGAGTCCAGGTTAAAAAAAAGACACAAGACCTGGAATTTAAACAAACTAAAATTAATGTATAAAAAAAAAATAATGCTAAAGAGTAAAGAAAGAAATGAAGTTCATCATTGAAGTTAGTGATAGTTCAACATCATCTTCAGTTGATGTCTCCAAAGTACTTACATGCCATGTATTAGAGAGGGAGCCTGTGTTGTTGCTCCCAAAGTCAAAGGGAAAAGAGACTGAGCCTTTCCAAAGTCCTGCTACCCATAATTATCATCAGCAGCAGTAATCTAACAAATTACTTAAAGAGCATATAATTTAGTAATTATGCATACTTGAACTGAATCTTTGCAGTTTAATAATTTGGTATATTTTTTAAATGCAGTTATTTTCATCTCCATAAATTATAAATTAATTAAATTTTAAGTTGATATTTACTCAAATGGGATATCACATCTAATTAATAATTTTCATTAAAAAGACAGTTTTATTTTGTTTAATATAACATATTCCATTAATTATTTTAATGTGTCCTAATTTGAATGTCTTTTTTTTTTTTTTTTTTTTTTTTTTTTTAAATCGATTCACCCCAAGCAAAGCAGTAGTACCACTAAGATACAAGGAGCTACTGGGAGTGAAAGAGAATGAGAAGACTTCAGAAGGAACAGGAAACAAGGGATAAACCTCTACTCCTGTTCAAAAGACTGGAGAGGAGTGTGAACCAAGCAATAGGCAAACCTATCTACGATTAAAGGAAAAACAAATAGTAAATAAAATTTCAGTTTCAGTAGAGATGTTATAAGTATGGTGTTGAAGTAGACTTTAGAAGGAACCAAAGGATACTCCTGTTCAAAAGACTGGGGAGAAGTGTAAACTGAACACTAAGCAAATTTATCTACTCTTATTCAGGAAAAAAGAAATCCATTGCCATATGAGAGGATTGATATCTTATAGGAATTAAGGAGAATTTGTTTCTAATAAAATTTTCCTGTTTTTTTAATACTTTCTTTTGGGATGCATTTTTCATTAATCTACGTATGTTATTGCATTTTCCGTCCTCTGTTTAAACAATTACAAAGTTTAAATATCTGGGAAGTGTTTTAAGTTGACATACCCCCCCCCACATTCATGGTTTGCATCTTGGGCTTTTCTCCTGCTAAAAACCATACATTCCATCTTCTTACATTTGATAGTGAGTCTTTTCTTCTCACTTTCGTATCTTGTCTAGGGGGTCCTGTAGTTTTTTTCTGTGTCAGCCATCAACACAGTGTTATCTGAGTATTTCATACTAAGATTTTGCCTCCTGATGATAATTCCTGTTCTCTAGCTCCCTTGGAATAATCTCACTGTACAGGCTAAACAGACTTGTAGAAAAGATACAGCCTTGTCTTACATCCCTTTCTATTTGTGTATCCACTCATTTTCTATCTGTATGCAGCCAATTTGATCCCAGTACAAATTTTAATTTTAGACTATAATTATTATAAAGAACTTAAGATCTATTTTAATAAAAAAAAAAAAATTGATGCGACAATTAAATTAGATTAAAATCTAAATTATGAGTGAGTGAAACATTGAATGACTATAGTAACTGTTATAAAGTGAAAATTCTTATTAAAAACCCTCACATTAAATAATTGAATATAACGTATTAGGTTGGTGCAAAAATAATGTCGGTTTTTGATGTATTTTTTAACGTCAAAAACCGACATTATTTTTGTCACCAACCTAATATATACATTGAATGGAAGCAGCTTTGTAGCAGTTACAATCTGTATCTTCTTATCCAATTCTTTTCATCTACTTTCAGCTATCCATGAGAAAATTTTCATCATATTCATGGTGACATCTCTCTGTTATATGCTACTCAATACTATCATCTTTAAATGGACAAGGGACAAGACGACTGAAGAAGTGAGTATTTCATGTAAATAAAAATGAAGACTATTTTGCAAGGTCATATAATAAAAGCTGTGCAATTTGATCTGGACAAGCAGTAGTTAAAAATAATACTTCTAAAACATGTCTCTAAGTCCAGCAAATATAGTAATTATTAAATCTGGGATTGTGATATTGTTCAATAAAGACAATGCACAATTGTTTTTTAAATTGAAAATTAATCTTCACTTTGATGCATTTTAATGTTATTTTGCTTTGCAGAATTAGATTTTGTTACTTATGCTATTTAGATTCGGATTATATTCCTCATCTTTGTTGTTGTTATCACAATGTTTTGGCCATTGTGCCTTCTAACCGTCATCAGGTGTATATTGATCTAAGTAACCTAAAGGTAATTCCAAACTGAACCCTTTATTTAATCTACAGGGATAGACTGTTCTAGTTCTACTGCACATGGTTATGGATATTTAATGTAGTTCTTATTTTTAGTACTGTTCATTTATTGCCTATTTCCACTGAGTCCAAATACTCACTGCCTAGACCAATGATTGAACTCATAATTACTATGTCACCAAATTCCAAACCAACACTTTAATCCATTAAGCAATTGTCCTGTAGCCTAATGGATCAAAAGTATAAAAGTGGATTAAAGTTCAGAATTCCCTGTACGCTATACCCCTGATGAAGGGCACAATGACTGAAACGTTGTAATAGCAACAACAAAAATGAGGACAATAGTCCGAATGTAAATAGTGTAAATAATTCATTGCAGAAATTTATACATAATAAGATTGATTAAATATTTGTGAATCATGCATATTAATGAACATGTTTGCATTACTTATATTATTTGGACTGTAATCCTCATCTTCATTGCCATATTTACAATGAAATAAGGGGTTCAGTTTGAAATTCCAATCACCTAAAGAACACTGGAGTATACAATGGCCGAAATGTTGTGAATATGGCAATGAAGATGAGGATAACAGTCCAAATAATGTAAGTAATCATAATACCGCATCTCAGAGACATAGACAGATATTAAACAAGTTTCATGCTGTTTAATCATATAGTTAAGCTTCTGTTTGAAATTCTGAAATGAGGAATTACTTTACACTACATTATGCCATATTTGCTAAGCTAAAAATTTTGGCAAACTTTAACCTTCATGCCCACAAAAACACAGTGTGTCACAAGGACAGTTTTCTCTCTTTGACACTGCTATCATTTTAACTAGGCTGGTATCCAGACTTCTATGGCAATTTTTCCTTTGAAAAGTGATGATTTGAATTGTAATAAAACTTAATCATATGAAAGTGAATTTAAGCCATTTTCTTCATTCTTGAGAATTGACAACAAAAATAATAAACACTATTAGATTGTCTATTGGAATGGTTGGCAAAACATTGGCTAATTGCCAATTGATTCAAACTTTATAAAATGGAAAATAATAAGGATTCCCTTATAGTTGATTTAAATATTTTAATAATTTAGTAAATGTTTTAGTAAATATTTATGAATAAAAATTGTTTTCATATTTCTTTCTTTTATAAATTGGTAAATGATAAATATTGCATTAGTTTTAATAAAATTGTATTAGTTTTTAGAATGTGCTGGAGAATTACCTCAGTGGTCCAAGAGGACCAGAGTGGCATAGCCTAAATTTGCACATAAGATGAGCAAATTGTGTGCGAGGCAAACTGTACCAGCATCAGCACTTGGAAAAACACATAAAGGAGGCAAGTGTTTGTTGGGATGGCAGTAAGAGTTTGTGCTCAATGCAAATCGGGTGGATGAAAAAGGTGATGCTGGTGGCGAGACTTCATCTGGTGGATGATGTAGCATGTCTGCTACCATTGTATCTGGAGGGGGATGCACTGGCTCACTACATGTATGAAGACTACTAAAGGAATATATATCAGATAGAGGCTCGGTTGAAGGTGGTGTTCACCGATGGTGCATTTACATCCTACAGGAAACTGGCCAAGTGGTCTGGCAAGCAGGTGGATGTTTAAGCAAACAGGATCAGGCACTTGGTCTGATTGGCTGGGTTCAAGAGAGTTGGGCTGGAAAGACTCATTAAACTTTCATCTGGGTTCCTTGATACTATCTCCATCAGACTTCAACAGGTGCCAAGCATTGAGACCCTGCCTATGGGGGACCTGATAGCACAAGTAAGAATGTTGACGACTGGGGAGCCAAAGCCAAGATGTAGTCACAGCCACCCTGTAGTAATACCATAGTTCATACTAGGAGTGGCCCCAGTGCCAGTGTAATCTGCTACAAAGACAGCAGCAAGGGTCACACAGCAAAAGACTGACAAAAGCATGGAACACATTGCTACTGATGCTGCAAAGTTGGATACTGGGCCCCAGTACTGTTTGAGAAACAGGCCAGGGGATGAGGATGTAAATGCGGCCCTCCCAGAGACCAGCATCTATGTTGACACACAGTGTTCGACACTAATTGACATGAGCTGCTCACAGTCAATAGTAGATACAGATCAGTGTCAATCCTGGATGAGTGCAAGGGTGGACATCCCAACGGTTGCATGCAAGTCCCATGCATGTGGTGGTGTTGGAGTAGTCACAATATCCATGAACAAAGGTGGAAATGCCAAAGTTGATGTTCTGGTGGTGTGTGGAAAACCACTGGCATTTGATCTGCTGTTGGAGATCGATGCGGTAGAAGCATTGGGAGGTATCATTGTTGGGCCAACAGGATCAGTGCAGACCAAGGCAACAAGTGAGATGCTCATCAAGAGTTTTTTTTTTTTTTTTTTTTTTTTTTAAATCATTTTGCCTCATGACATAAACCTCTACTTCTGTTCAAAAGACTGGGAAGGAGTGTTTAAATAGGAAATTCAATTTCAGAGTTTAGGTGGAGATGTTAGAAGTACAGAGTTGACGTAGACTTTAGAAGGAACCAGAAACCCCAATCCTAAACGGGAATCAAGGTATCATTATTATACACTACTTTATTCAAATTGGTGTTCACATCATGATTACTATGGTTGCAATGTTTTGGTCAGTGTGGCATTCCTATTTGACAACTGAGGAATTTCAAACTGAGCTATTCTTTGGGAAATTTGTCTTGGCTTTCCCACATGAAAGAGTTAAGGTTAAAGGTGACAGAATCAATAAAAGCAACAACAGCTTGAAAGTTTAGAGTGGACAATTCTCTCTTTTAGGCAGAAGAATAAAGACTCAAAACCCTGCTTGGGGTGTAACAGAAGAAGAAAATATTTATATGCACAAAAAGGGTGAAGAGATATATATGCAAAATATGAGAGAAAGAAAGGGAGAAAAAATTCCTTTAAGGAAGAAAAAGTGTTCATATCAAGGCTTGTTCAAAATATTTCTCTAAGTGCCTAAAATTTCTTTAAGCAAGTAAATTTTTTTTTTAAGAGGTTAACACTCGCATAAGATTTTTTCAGAGCTCTTGTTGAAGGAGAAACAATTGGAAGATTTGTAGTTGAGTGAGTTTGTAGGCTGATGACAGGAATTTCAAGGTACTAGGAAGATCTTGAGTAGTTTTAGTAGAGGGCTGACATTCTGTCTTTAGAGCCCAGCATGTAAATTTCTTCCTTGAAACATGTTCCAAAGGTGACTGGTGTTACTGTCATCAACTTTGTTATCACAGACAATGTCCAATACTCACTGACAAAAAGGCACATATTCTCCATATTTATCAAGATTAGAAGCTTCAGAAATATCAGGAACTTTTCCCTCCAAAATTTCTAAGCAAGGGTCTGATAAGTTGTGAGCATTACCCCACTGACTTTATGACACTATGGTCAGGGCAGGGATGGTCAAATTCTTTTTTTATATTTTCCAGCTCTCTCATTTGTCAGAAAATATATTATTTCTGATAAGAATCAAGGCTTTGCAAGCCAGATTTGAAAGCAGGGAGGGGGGAAGTCAAAGCAAAGATCAGAAAAGAGACTAGAACGTGAACTTATAAAACATTTTGATAGTGATTCTCAAATTAAATTCTAATATTTCATTCAATCCACAAAACTTGTATCACAAGTAACTTAGTAATCAAACTTACTTTCCTTTCTCTTTCCTTTTTAAAAGAACATTTTGAACAAATGTTGAACAGAATTCTGAAATAAGTCAGTGTTGCAATTATTCCAAGCTGGTTTTAAAACTTCATTTCAGTCCGATTTCTGTTTTAAATAATTTTTCTGATAGTTTATATTATGCGACTTTTGTGAAAAGTTTTTTTAGAAAAAAATCTAAAAAAAAATAAACCTTTGTGTAAATAGATTTTTCCTAAACTGACAACTGGTGCCTGACAAATTTATACTGCTTTGTCTTATAAATTTCCCCCTTAGATTCTCTGTAACCCCTGTGTTATCTCACTTACTTTCCTAAAAAAATGCCACTAGAGGACACTCTCTAAGCCTATAAATAGGCAATAACATCCTCTGTCATGGTCTTTTTTTTTTTTTCTTCTTTTTTTTCTTTTTCATTCAGAGATGGTAAGATGTACTTTGAACAAGGAAAATGTTTTACCACTGGGAAGGCACACAAGTACACACCTTTCACTAGGACCTACTATTACACCAAACTACACATACACAATTCACTAGTTTAAATATTTTCGTCTTTCAAATTCATTGTTTTGTAAAACACAACAATATTCTATTGTCTGTATACTTTTGTTAATACATACTTGTTTCTCTCTGTCAAGTGAAGATAGCACAGTGGTAGAAACTCTGACACCAAATTGGTTGGGTTTCAATCTGGCTTTGAGGCATTCGGATGTGTCTAGTTGCACTGAGGAGTTGTGGGGTAAATATATCAGGAGACACTTGATTTCCTACTAAACACCCTTACCAGCATACACCCACAACCCCCCAAGAAATTATGAATATCTGTCATATTCTTTTTTTTATGCATGTTTATTTTTCATATTTAAAAGAATGAAAGTAAATAATTTTCTTTTCTCACCATTTCATTCCCTTTTATTTTCTTGTTCTGCTTAATTATTTCTCATATTTATTTCATTCCATACTTTTACCTTCTTTAAGTGTTCATTCCTCCACCTTTCACAAATTAGTCACCTATCTCTTGCTTTCTCCAAGGAAGAAACCAAAAACAAATTTTGTTTTCAAATGAATCTATTTCCCCAGTAACATCCTGAGGTTTTCCAGGATCTGCAGATGCCTGCTAATCAGGTGCATTTTTTTCCTTGCTTAAAAGTAAATGCAAAAAGTGAATCAAATGCACTTCCAGCAAGCAACAGGGGAGAGAAAAAAAAAAAAAAACAATTTTTTTAAATATTTATAAAACCAAGTCTGCGAAAATCTGCTTTCCACTTCACATTTATCAAAAAATAAAGAAAAATATCAAAAGGAATATGTCAAGGTTGGAATGTGCATGTTATATATATATATATATATATATATAGCATATCTTAATTCAAACATGTTTCATTGAATAATACGGACATATTGTATCTACTTATTTTTATACTGATCCTTTGCAGTTGTCTAATTAGTTTCTTGATGTTAAGATGAAATTCATCAAGGAAGACACCATAGTTTTTTTTTTTTTTCTTTTTAACCCAAGTAGTGAAGTAAGATCTGCACTAGACAAGATGTACAGGGACAAAGCAGCAGCACTATATGAGATTGTAATAGAAATACTTACCAAAGATAAACTACAGGACCTTCTAGACAAGATTGTAAAGGGAAGCAAAAAAAAAAGGATTGACCAATTGTAAAAAAGCAGAATGTATGGTTGTCAGCAACAGAAAAATCCAAAGATGTGAGATATGAATTGGAGATGTCAAAATCAAATAAGTATAGAAATTTAAATATCTGGGAAATGTTTTAACAGAGAACAGAAAATCTGATATCAAAATCTGAAAGCACATTGGAATAGTGAAAGATGCATTCCAAAAGCTAAAAGTTGAAAATTTTAGCAGAAACAAAGAAAAGAATGCTGAACTGCTACATAATATTTGTTCTACTATATGGCAATGAATGCTGGGCAATTTCTTTACAGATGGATAGACTTGAGCCAATAGAAATGTTGTTCTACAGAAAGATGCTAAGAATATCATGAATGAAGTATATGGGCAACAGTGAAGGAAAGAGAATTCCTTTCAAAACTGATGATATCAAGATGAATGAAGTTTTATTGGGAAAGAGTTGTTCTTTTTTGTAGTTCAGCTTACTGCCAAGAAGCCAGCATATTCATGCAAGTCAATGATTCTTAGCTTTTGGCAAAGCTGACTATTTCTCACTTTGACCCAAAAAATTCAAAGGCATCTAATTAATGAAAAGCCTTCTGGCATTTCCAGATTTTAATCCAATAGAAAATGTGTAAGAGATGTATACAAGAATGAAAAACAAGATTCAAGTGAGTTTTTTATAATCACTTTGCCTCAAGCAAAGCAATAAAGCCATAAGGTGCAAGGGTGTTACTGAGTGTGAAAGAATGAGAAAAAGCAAAACATTATTAAGGAGAGAGAACAATAAAAGAACAGGAGTTAGGAAGACAAAAGATAACAATTGACATTGAATTTAAATTTTTGAAGATCAAAGTTGGTTGGAAGCAAGAGGCCAGAAGAGTTCCACAAGTGAGAATTGCAAGAAAAAAAAGCTGTTTGCATATAACATATGCTTATATCTAGCCATTTCAACTGAAATATTGATGACTTTGCTGTCAATCTAGTATTGCGCTTAAATTCACTTTCAAGTTTTAGATTAACTCGTGGTTTAGTTTTTGCACTGGGATTGCTTACTTCCATGGCCAGAAAGTGAACATTCTAACCACTCAGTCATGTGCCCCTAGACACACACACACACACACACACACACACACATATATATCACAAAAGAGTTGTTCTGAAAGTAATGCTTGCTATTTTATCTTGGAGGTTTGCTTTGTTACAGATAGCTGTCTGGTAAAATGGCATCTGAATTTGTAAGCAAATGTCTATAATTGAATTCATCTGGGGGGGGTTGAATAGCCCCCATTGACTTCAGTGTTAATCATGAAATATTGGTAACTTCTTATTTAAAACTTTGTAAATGCCTTCAATTACAAATAAACATTTGATCATCAGGGCATTTAATATTAGAACACTTGTAAAAAAAAGTAGGAATTATTGGCATTGGGATATTGACAGTTATAACATTAATATATGTTGTCTCCAAGAAACCAAAATCAAAGAATGATTTGATATTAAGTTTAACAGCACAAGTTAATCACTTTGGAAATGCACTAAATATTATGGAAATGTTTTTTTCATACCAAATGGAAGAATAACATCCAAAGACATTCGATGAACAATCATAGTATACACATTGAACAATGACATTAAAAGAATTATCAATAAAATTCCATCATTCCCCATAAAAATATTGAAAAGCTTGAAAGACCTGAAGCACAGACTTAGAGAGGACTGATAATTCATTTATGAAAGTGCTGAAGATGAAAAATCACACTGATTTGTAGTGCATCTCAAGTCAAAATAACTCTTATGATAATGATACCACTCAGCTGTTATAATTAAAAAAAAATAATTATTGGTTACTGATAGGAAGATCCAAACTCAATGCTATCAACATCTGCCAACAGGAGGCTTTAATTTGTAATATTTTCCTATACACTCATTGGATGACATAGGGGATAGAACTATTCCAACCCACTAGAAATGTCTCATGAAGCAAATTTGAGCATTTCCCCTCAGGATTTGATAAATCAGATATTGACCACTCTCAGGATATTTAAATTTATAATTATATTTGTATTTACAAAATGTTATAACTGAATGGTCATGGTGTATAGAGGTATCTTCCTTTTTTTGCAAAATACATTTCAATGGAGTGTAAAACAAAGTAGTTTTAGTCTTTCATAAATGTTTTTAATATTAAATTTTTGCTGCTTGGGATAATTGCCAATAAGTGGAACTGCAGTTGGTACTATCTTTTTGCATGTTCATGCAGATGTATATATTGTGTGTGTGGATACTGAATAATTCTCATCCATTTTGGGAAATGGGTTTTCCTGAGAACTTTTCAGTACCTCTTGGTCTACTGTATGTACGTTTTTATCTTGCATTGCCCCTGCTTCTTTTTTAAACTTATTTTAGTATAAAATTTGTCATCAAAATATAAAAATAACAAAGTTTATATAGGTCTGGCTAAGATTAAGAAGTCCTTTCTGCACAAATGATAAATTTACTTTAAAAATTACAAATTTTAGAAAAAATATCCAAATGTTGAAAATATGACAAAAAAGAAAATTAAATAAAACTATATAATAGCAGTAGATAGTTTGGCCTATCACCCAGTTCACACTCCTTCTCAGTTTTTAGAAATTGGACTGAAATGAAGTTTTACAAACAACTTGAGACAACTGCAACACTGACTTATTTCAGAATGCAGTTCAACATTTGTTCAAAATGTTCTTTTTAAAAAAGAAAGAATGGAAAGAAAGTTTGGTTACTAAGTTACTTTTGATACAGGTTTTGTGGATTGACTGAATGACTCAGTTTGAAATTCCTCAGTTGTCAAATATGAGTGGCACAATGATCAAAATATTACAATTATGATGAGAACAACAACTTAAAGCAGTGTACAATAATAATTATAATTATACAGAGAAGAGTTCAATTTGAGAAAAAGAAAACTAAAAACAGTGTTTGACAATGTTAAACATTTCAACAGAATGTCTGTCTTCAAACTATATTAAAAAATTTTTTCAAGTACAAAGATATATAAATCTACAAAAAAACTTATAAGTCTTTGTACAAACATTTTGTTTTGTAATGAAAAAACAACTGTATTGGTTATAAACACATCAAAATAAATGAAACACAGCCAGCATGAAACTGAAACATCGCTTCATTATTATTAATTAATTATTATAATAATAATTAATATAATTAATATAATAATTAATTATTATAATAATTATTATAACAGTTATTATAGTTTCTGGTTCTTTCAAAAACTCTTTTCATTCTCTTTCACTCCTAGTAGCCCAGTGAATTGATTAAACTATATATATATTATATATACAGTGGCGTAGCTAGAGTAAACATCACCCGGGGCGGACCGCTCAAATGTCACCCCAATGACCCCGATTCACCCTATGCTGAATGGTTAGCTGTAGCTAAATTTTCATACATGCTCTACCTCTACTTTACTCTACTGACTGGTACGTTACTGTTTACATGTATGATCCAAGACAAAATCCAATACCACAAAATAATCAGTTCAAATCAAAAGATTTTTAAAATGCAACTGTTCACTTTCAGAACAACTAAATACAAAACACGGCAATACACAAAAGAATGACATTCGATAATATGGTCTTAGTATGAATATTTTCTTGTTTTCATTGTGGCAAACTGGTCAATGACATCGTCAAAATCTGTTTGTCTTGTAAGCTCGTTTTCAATGGACAGCACAGCCAGATCTGACAGTCTCAACTGGCTCATGGTTGACGTAATTTTTTGTTGCTAATTTTCCGGTGTATCATTTTCTGGGTACCATTTAATTATCAATGATGTTTGAAAGTATTTTTCTTGACAAAAATGTTCTATTTAATTTTTATGCATTTTTTGGAACATTGTAAATCAACTGCATTCTTTTAAAGGTTACCTAGAGAATTTATGTAAAGTTTGTTTTTTTGTTTTTCTTTATACAAGTAAAATAAATTTACGTAGTATTTTGGTGTTATTATGATTTTAGTTTTAGTGATAATTTAAAAACAATAAATATTTATCATTAGTACCAATAATGGAAAATTAAGTTAAAAATTTTTAAAAATCGTTTTTGGAATCAGAAAATAGACACAAATTTTTCCAATTCTGATACCGTTTCCGATACCCTAAAAAGTTCCAATTTTTCCGATTCTCGATTCTGATTAATCGTTCCAACACTAGTAGATATGTTCAAAAGTATATCGCTCACTCAATGGAAAATTGTATTTCGGCGAATTGATACACAGGCAAGACTGAAATTGTTGCACTTTTGGCTTCGTATTTCACTTTGTTGTTATTAATGATGCAGAGTTAAAACACCATATCATCCGTTAAAATGTTACAACACTGTCTCTTGTTAGTAACCAAGATTTTAGCAACTGAAACACATGAAAGCTGAAAACATTGCTATTTTTCCTGGTCACAAATTTCCTGACAATTAGAAAATTTCTGATGGGGGGACAAAACTGGTAGGGGCGTAAATTATTTATGTGGGGTCATATGCCCACCTGCGAAACCCTGTGTCTCCACCACTGTTTTCAGACTATTTTTGGCACCTTAGCCTGGTTGAAAAATTTTGTTGGGGGTGACATTGTGTCACCCCTCCTGTGCTGGCACCCGGGGCTCTGAAGCATTGCAATGTAACCAATCTAGGGGAAGGTCACTCTGAAATATAACCTGCATCTTTGCACTAGAAAGCAGATGGCAGGCATTGGACATGAGAGTGGGACTGGGAATGCACAAACCTTTATCACTTAAATAAATTTCAGATGCAGGTCATTTTACGACACAAGATGAATCTTCTACTCTCATATAAGGGTAATGTGCCAATGGAATACTCATGTGTTGACTCACGACGTGAGAATCCATCCATCCATCCATGCATGCATATATATATATATTGCACAACAAAATTCAAAATTACCTCATATGGTGGGGGGTTAGAACTACTTCAACCAATGAGAAGTATGTTAGTCTTATTCAACCCCAGTGTATAGACTCTATTCATGTTGGAATTAGAAATTTAAAATTTAACTTTGACAGCGGTTGAAAAATTAATACAGAATTTATCCATTTTGATGTTTCAGTTAGACGAAATGCCAGAGTAGGTGGTAAAGGGATATTAGCCTTAAAGGGAAGAGGTTTTATAAAATTAACCCAGATATTAAACTTATGACATTTAATTGGAGTTATATGAAGAATTAGATGTTAAATTGAAACTAAAAGAGGGATGGAAAGAGTTTTATATAAAAATTTTAATTATATATAAAAAAGTTAGGTTCCAACTTAAAAATAACAAATTATACTTAAAAATGAGATCTACTGAAAAGATTCTAAATCTCTATCTATAAAAGGCAGGATGTGTGTGTGTGTGTGTGTGTGTGTGAGTGTGTGTGTAACGAATGCACGCCCGAAATTTTCGATGGATTTGCACCAAAATTTACATGCACATGCTCCAAGTTAGCGGGAAGGCCAAAACCAACTTTGCATTTCCCAACTCCCATCGATAGTGGAAATAATCGTTTTTTTTTCATGCTTCTATGGCAGTTTTCATGTAGTTTGCGGCCAGAGTGAGAGCCAATAGCTGGCTGCCATGAATAGGCATGAAGATTCTATTGGCCAGCATGAAAGCCAATAGCTGACTGACATGAATGTTAACTAGCATGCTAGCATGCAAAAAAAATCAATAGCTGCATTCGTCACAAGTGGGGAAAAATTTAAATCTCCATGGCACTTTACTCCAATTGGCTCATTCGCTTGCTTAAACTCAATGTTGATTCTGATTTCGTAGAACTGGGTTGGGTGTGAAAAAGTATTTGTTGTTAACATTCTTTTTTTCATTCGGTTTTTCCAGTTAAGAGTCCTTTTTTAAAGCTGATCATTTTGTGTTCGTTTTTAGTTCTTTTTTTGTAACAAATATAATGTTTAGTATAGAGCTTAGAAAAAATTTGCAGTGTGAGATAGTCAAGAAGTAAGGCATGTAGCAACATCAGCATGGCAAAGGGCACTCCTTTAAAGGCAAGGAAGGGCAAAAATATTTTAAGTCAAGTGATAGCAATTACTGTACGTGTTGTACGATTTTTGAATCAAGCACGGGTAACACCGGGCCTTGCTGCTAGTAAATCATATTTAGATAATTTATATTAAATTTAAGTAAAAATATAATTAAAAATTTTATATTTAAATAAATTATCCATTTTTAACTTTAAAGATAAGTTAAATCAAGTTATATTAACCCATTAACTGCCAAATTTTTTTAATGTGCATTTTTGGCCCAGACAGGTGTCTTAGGAGTTTATTTATTATTCCTTATGTTTAATTTCAGTAATTACCATTGTCATTTTTATAGAAACTAGAACATCAAATATATATGTGTATAAAAGATCAAAAAATATTATTGATTAGAAATAATAAAAAAAATATTTTTCAAAATAGTCATTATTTTTCTACTCGTGAAATGTAAAATTAGGACAAAGTGTCTTCTTACAGCTAATGATAAAAACTTTAAAGGCTAAGTGTTGTAAAATATACCTCTGCAAATGCAATGTATGTAAGCAATTCAATGTAAATACAAGGAATAACATGTAGTGAGTTTAATTTTAACAGATTCCCAAATGGGGCTCATGGCAGTTAATGGGTTAAAAAAACAAAAACAAGAAACAAATAGGCAAACGAATCAATAGGAAAATGATTAAAATTAGCTATTTCTGTACCAATAACATGTATAAAATTATCAACTCTCATCATAACCTTATTTCAAGTAAGTTATTTGGGATAAACAATGAACCTGTTATGGAACCCTTCTCTAATTGTAGAGATTTTTTTTTTTTTTTTTTTTTTAAGCATTTCACCCCAAGCAAGGTGGGAGCCATTAGGACGCAAGGGGTTACAAAAAATTTAGAGCAAGATCAGATAGGAGTGATAGAAGAAAGGATGAGGGTAGTGGATAGATCAAGGCAACTGGAGATGTCGATTGACATTACACTTGAATAGCTGGAGATTATAGCTCACAGGGAAACAGGAATAGGGAAGGGAGTTCCACAGGTGAGAGGTGCAAGACATGAAGCTAAAAGAAAGTTGTCCATTTGTGGGAAAATGCAGATCTACTAGGGTTATATACCAAGCAACCATTTCCCCCAAAGAAAATGTTAAATTATAATGTTTATATTGGAATTTCTGTGGGGGAATGGAAACAAATTTTATACCCATAGGCACTCTTTTTCCAACTCTAAATTAAAATATCAGACAGCTCTTTCAAAAAAATTTTGGGAATTGAAGGAAAAAGGTTGGAATGCTCAGATAGTCTGGAAAATTATAGGTTTCGCTCATACTCCTAATAGTCTTAGAGATAAGTGTAACATGTTTCGAAGAAAAAATTAGAATAATAAAATACCATAATCAAAGCAAACTATTAAATCAAAGAAATGAATTAGTTTTAAATTTTGACGTACAGGAATATATAAACTTCTATAATATAGATTTTACTTTATTACTTTTTAATTTTCTAACTCTTCAAATGTTGAATGTATAACTATTTATAATTTCTACATTTCCATTTCTTCACTGTATTATATCTTATAATTGTCCTCTATTCTAAGAACTCTGTTTTCTTTTATCATTCACACCTCTTTGTATATTTTTTTAAGTTTTTAAATATTGGTATGGTTTGTTTGTTTTTTTTTTTTGTTTTTGTTTTTTTTGTTTTTTTTTTGTTTTGT
Organism: Acanthosepion lycidas; assembly: GCA_963932145.1. Classification (NCBI taxonomy): domain Eukaryota; kingdom Metazoa; phylum Mollusca; class Cephalopoda; order Sepiida; family Sepiidae; genus Acanthosepion; species Acanthosepion lycidas. The sequence continues at coordinate 72,203,488 of OZ010605.1, forward strand.
TTTTTTTTGTTTTGTTTTTTTTTTTTTTAAATATAATTTGAATTAACTTAGTTTCCATCTCAGGAGTCAAATGGCCAAAATCAGTTTTTTACACATAGGCTCCGAGTGGCACTTCCGGCAGCATTGAAAACATTCGTAATATAATACAAATTATTAATGACCAGTAACAGTGTTTCCCCCTCACATTTTCGAGAGACTTTTTTGAGCCAGCATCTGCTTAAGGGAAATTATAAATACAGACCATAAAGCAAACAAGGACAGTTGGCAAGTGAAGTATGTTGTCAACTCAACCAATTTACTAATCCACTGAAACATTTCATGCTTCTCTGATGTAGATTCAACAATGAATGCAAGGTATAAACTTCCCCATTTCAAGGGGTTTTATTAAACACACCTCAATGTGTGTTTTGGAACTTTTCCATTTTCATGGATTTAATTAACACACCTCAACATGTGTCTTTGTACTTTTCCATTTTCAGAGTTTATTTAAACATGCCTAAATGTGTATACGTAACTTTCCCCTTTCAATGGGTTTTTATTAAACTCGCTTAAATGTGTGTGTTATTTTTTCCCTTTGAATGTGTATATCTGAACTTAATCCTTCTTTTCAAAGGTCCCTTTATATTCCCCAAACGATGTATAAAATACCCAAATTGTTATCTGTTGATGAACAAATCTTCATCTTCTTGTTCATTTTAAATTCACTTGTTTAAATGCCTTGCTTAATCATTGTGTTGTATGCTGGTTTAAGATTGCTTTATTCCGTACAGCACCCAGAATAATTAACTGCTGCCACTATTTTATGAGTTAGCCACAAGAACTAAACACTTTCTGTACCCCCATAAGTCAGCTAGTTCCATAACCTTTTCTTGAGAAAGTCAATACCCCCAACGGCTTTCATGTCCAATTTGAGTTCAGTATAATTTCTTGCCCACATTCAGAAGGGACATAGGGCATAGAAGAAAAATAATTTCTTATTCAATCACAAGTCTGTTATTTTGAAGACAAGTTTTCTATTTAGCAAATGGCATTAGAATTATATTTGTATAAAAATACATATACCAAATTTTCTTTACTATTTGTACAATTGTTTTGACACACTATTTTTTTTTTTTTCTTTTGTCTTGCTGCAGGATGAGAAATCTTTCAAATGGAAAGTTGTGATGTTTTCAAGTATCATGGTGGCAACTGCTGGGCTTTTATTTTTCTTTGTCCGACACCGTTTCTTTTGTGAACCACTAGGTAAGTGTAGAATTGATGGGGAAGGAAAATGACATGTACCAAAAATGTTTGACATGTTTTTTCATACAAGCATTAACACAATTTGCTGATACAAACTAATTTGGTAGCAAAAAACATGCTTGCATATTGGCATTTCAGAATTGGTATAAGATAAAAAAAACAATAGGAAACATTTATCAATCTAATATGTTTCACTTTTATTAAAACTTCATCAGAGAATGAGATATGGAGAAAAAGAAAGAAATTCTAGTATTTTTACTTTTGTGTTTGATTTTCATTGGTTTATCATGTTTCTCATATATTTGACTTGTTAAACATTAGTATAATTTGTGGTGTTTCAAAATCAAGGAGAGTCGACATGTCCATTGGAAGTTTTATGAAATCAATTGGTATAAAGTGATTGTTTTTTTTTTTTTTTCTTTCTCTCTTTGTTTAATAAATAATTAATGTGAATTTTCTGTTTCCATTTTCTTAGAACAGGGGCCAAATTGCATTGTTACATTGTTGCATTTGTTGATCACTGAAAAAAATCATTCTTTTAATATACAATTTTCTTCATGTTTACATAGTTTTCTAAGAATTTAGGATAGGAAAAAATTTGAAAGTTTAAAGTGTATAATTTGTAACGCCTACATTAAATCTTTCAGGTTTCTTAAAATGCCTCGTAAAACAAAGATATGTCATAATATTAGGTTGGTGCAAAAATAATTTCGTTTTCTCACATAGTAACATATGTTAGAAAACGAAATTATTGAAACAATTTTTTATTCATTAATTTACTAAATTATTAAAATATGTGAACTAACTTGAAGGAAATCCTTATTTACAAGAAAATGTACAAATTCACTTTCATGTTTAGGTTTTATTGCAATTCTAATCATTGCTTTTTAAAACATTGTCAAGGAGTGAAGGTAGTTAAAATATGTTGTGTTAAGGGGGGGGGATTTGATACTTTTTTTTTTTTTTTGTGGGCATGAAGGTCCAAATTTGCCATTGACTGTAACCTAATAAAATCCAATATATGCTCAGAATTATATCAGGAAAAGAAATACAAAAATGCAGAAGAATGTATATCTATGTTATATAGATAATGCAAATGCATTTGGTAAGATATCTCAAAAAGAACTTTTTGAACTGCTAGGTAAGTTTAATCTACTTGGGGAAAGATATTAGAATAATCCAGAACTTATAGGAGCAAACAACCTGCATATGGATAGAAAAATGAATTCAGTAAATATACAAAAATAGAAAGATGCATAAGACAAGGATGGGTTTTCTTGCCAGACTTATTCAGTGGGACAATCCTGAGAGAACTGGAAGTCTCACTGCAATTTATTATGGGTGGACAAAATCTTAACAATATAAGATATGTAGATGATACAGTATTGTTATCAGATGCAAAGAAGTAACTACAGGAACTCCTACAGAAAGTAATAAAAGAAAAGGACTAACTATCAATTGTAAGATAGAATTCAACAAAATGAATAGCTTGATGTGAACTATGAATTGAGGACATCAAAATAAAGCCAGTACAAAAATTTAAATATTTTAGAAGTTTTTTTTTAACAGAGGACGAGAAATGTGAGACTGAAATTTGATGGTGCATTAGAACAGCAAAAGATAACTAAAATTTATTATGAAACAGAAAAATTTCATTAGAAACAAGATTATTAAACTGTTATATAATATCAGTTGTCCTCTATGGCAGTGACTGTTGGTCAATCTCCTCACAGATCAAGAAACTTGAGGCAATAGAAATCCGGTTCTACAAAAGAATGTTTAGAATGCCATGGACTGAGCATGTGATTAACAAGGAAGTTTTAAAATGAAAACAAAAAGGATGCTTATACTTAGAATCAAAAAGTGACAAGTGAAATTTCTAGAGCACATAAGGAAAAAGGGCCTGGTAAATCTAATATTCACAGGATATATTGAAGTTAAAAGGGGCTCACGAGCTTGTGTAACTGGTTGGCAGAACAGAGATTAGGTAAGATAGCTAAAAGACAAACATTAAGAGCTAAAAGGAAGAGAGTTGTAGAAAATGTAGAGAACCATGATCACTTATGTCCTGAAGAGAAATTTTTACCAGGGCTTGACAATTATGCCGGTGAGAGCTAAACAATTGCTTCAGTCAGCAATCAGTAATTTAAAAACCCAACAATCATCTGAGGAAGAGTACACAAGTTAAAATGCTGTGATAAGAGAAAGTTATGGTTCAACACAAAACGTGTCGTATTTGAATGGATTTTTTTAATTAAATTTTGTTTAATGGGATTGTCAAAAATGTCCAAATCATTTGAATTCCTTGCAATGTAGCAAAAAAATGTGTCAAGCCTGATTTTTGACCACCTTTGGAAGCACCCTGACATGAGATGAAATGTTTGGAATTAACCAGAAAGTATTTGAAAACTGACTTCAGTGTTCTTTTTACTGACAAATGCTGAACTCTCTCTGATTGACTGGGTGGAGAGAAAACAGGCTGGTTTACAAAGGAAGGGCAGCATTCTGTACAATAGCAGTATTAGCAAGGTGGTGGAGGAGGAGGAGGAGGAGCTGCTGTCATTTTCAACTGAAATAAGGGAGTTGGCTGGACCCTGGCATATACCAGAGAAAGTAAAAATAACTTCCCAGACATACATTAACTTTTTTAAAAGGACAATTTTTAGGCTTGGTTTATGAACAAGTTTCTCAATTTACAAGACGATACTTCTTCATGCAGTGTGCATGCAACAATTATCCAACTAAAATGGGTTTCAGAAATGGTAGATTAACGAACTGGTTACCATTTTCTCCAGCTGTAAACACAATTGAAAATCTTTGGGTCATCGTCAAAAGAAAGGTGCATCATGGATGTTGGTTTGTAAATAAAGAAGACTGATCGCAAGTGCTTGTTACAATTGCACAAGCTATTACTCTTAACTAAATTAAAAATTTAACAGTAAATGGATGGTTGTCTAATCAGCAATGTTTAACCTTCGTGGCTGCAAAAAAAATGGTGTGTGTGAAAATGACAATCATTCAAAGTTAAATAAACACATAAGTAACTGTAATTATAAATTTTGAGAAGGGTATTTCTTTTATTTGATCTTGTTGTGGGTGGTATATTGGCCCACAAACAGATATTGAATGACAGAAAACAAAAACAAACAAAAAAACTTGAGTAAAAAAAAAATATCTTGCCAAGTTTATTTTTGTTAAAGAACATACATAAACAAAAATAATGTTACAGTTTACTCAGCAAAAAATAACTCTGCAAGCTCATGTGAGAATAGCATTATTCTGGGAAGGACGGTTTTGGTAGTCATTGGTGAACATTGTCCTGAAAAAGACAGTTTTGTGGTTGCTGATGTGGATGCCTACTTGAGACGTCTGGAGCTGGATGTCTACTAAAGCAGCTGGAGGCCTACTGGAGATGACTGGAGCGGCAGGAGCTGAATGCCTACTCGAGATGGCGGGAGTGATGGCTGATAGCTGGAGCTGTGGACTGTCAGCTGCTGCTGGAACAGATACTATACTTTGATTGTTATCATTTTATTTATTGCATAAAGAATACAATTGTGGCACAAGCCCAAAAAAGAGATGGGGTGAGAATGGTCATCACTGACTATCCTAAACCTAGCTAATCTGATTTTTGACCCATTCGT
>OZ010605.1:72213373-72370873 GCA_963932145.1 Acanthosepion lycidas
ATTTATCTTCTATAAATTGAATCTAATTTGTTCACTTTTACCAAATCTTAATTTATATGGATTTTTTTAAAGTTTTTTTTCACAAACATTACACATTCATATCACACTTCTCTTTCAATAACCCTCTACCTTGAGTTTACTCTAGAGACTTATTGAGTGAACTTTAGCAAAAAAAATAAAAATTCATTACCAATATGTTTCTGAGATAAGCAGGCTTTTTAGTAAATTTAGTTCATGAATATAGGTAGCACTAACTACAGTAATATTTGTTTGCTCAGCTAGCTTACTAACCACTTCTCCAAATCTAGATCTCCATTTCTTAATTAAATTTTAATCTCGGCCTGATTTATTTATTTATCTTTATTACATGCTTTGATTTGGACTGTCATCAACATTTTCAGGTTCATGCCTTTACTTTTTTTTTTTTTTTATCAGTAACAAATGATTGACAATCAGAAATAAAACATTTTTGGTTAATTCCTGGTGTTTTTGAATAAATGAAACAGTTTAATTAAATATATCCAAGAATAGAAACATTTCAATTATTGCTTTATCAAATTCCAAATTTGACTTGGATCAAGTCTGCCTCCCATGGAATTCTAGTCTTTCTTATTTGCCCTTAAAGTATTAATTTAATTATTTCTTTGGGGAAGTATTTTTATTATTAATTTCCACTATTTTTGACTTCATTCTTTTGTTTCAGTCTACAGCCTAGCATAGTGGTTCCCAAAATCTTTTTCTCTGGGTCGCATCTTTCAAATTAAAACTTGCTTCCACCTCACCAAATTTTATGTGATAAAAAGTAGAAAATTAAAAAAAAAATAGAGCGTTAAAGGGAGATAACCGGATTTGAAGTCAGAACATTATCATTGATAACTCTCTCCTCCAATTTGCAGAGCCTAATTACTACATTCTTAATACTTGATATAAGGCAAGTCTTATAATGAAGACTTAAGAAGGAACTGGAAATGCAATCCTAAACAGGAAACAATGGATAAACCTCATCTTCAAAAGACCAGTGAGAAGTGTGAACCAGATGATAGACAAACCTATCTACTCCCATTGAGGAGAAAAAATAATTAAATTGTAAATAAAACTTCAGATTTTATGCAGACATGTTAGAAGTATGGAGTTGGAGTAGACCTTTAGAAAGAACTAGAAACTGAATTCTAAACAGAAACAAGGGATAAAACATCTACTCCTGTTGAACAGACCTGGGAGTAGGGTGAATTGGGTAATAGATGAACCTATGGTTTATTATTTTTACTGTATGATATCTCCATAACATAATAGAATTGATTTTTTTTTTTTTTTTTTTTTTTAAATAAAATTGCTGTGGACTGTGAGTGAGCCTTGGCTATATCCTGTACTCATGTTCCTGTTAAAAAATTAAAAAAAAAAAAAAATATTAGCAGTCTGTATCAATTGATTTTATTCATAAAGGGAGGTAATTCTTGTCTTCTAAAAGTTTTGAAAAGTTAATGGTTTCAATCAGATTTATTTTTATTAAATATGTTTTTTTCTTAAATCCCTCTCATCTCACCTTCAGTATTTTACAATAATTGTGTGTATTTATTTTTAATGCAAGTCTTATATATATACATACATACATACACTACAGTTCAAAAGTTTGAGGCCACCACTGGTAATTTTTTAAATTTGCCCAAAAAGTAGTTGTTTTATACTTTAAATAAGAATTATTATACATGGTTAAAAAAATGAGACCTGATTTTTTTTATTAAAAATTTAATTATGATAATTACTGCAGCAGAAACTTTGGCATTTGTTGCAAATGTTTCTGAGAGTATAAGTTTAATAATTGATTCCATTCTTTTTCAATAACTCTAAGAGCTCTTTCATTTTTGAGATAGAAAGTTTTCACTATTCTAATCCCATGCTAATTCTGGGGTTTGCTTCAAACTTTTGAACTGTAGTGTACATAACATTTCAACTGAGATTATAATTATGTACTTAAAATGATTGTAAGTAAATCGATATTACTTTGCATTTTTAAAGTGATGGGTTTTTATTAGTCTGACTGCTTCTATAATTTAAACATTATTTTTAGTGGATACCCATATTTGAATAGACACTCTGTTTATTTACTAGAAAGTTTATTTATTTTTGTCTACTGGCCTGAATATTTGAGAAATCTTATTAGAGAAAAATATGCATCCTTGAATATTCAGGCCAATAGACAAAAATAAATCTATTTAATAAATAAATGGAATGTCTACTCAAGTACAGATATCCATTAAAAATAATGTTTTTAACTAATAATTTTATACTCTGTAGATATGTTATATATTGTACATATAACTTTTATCTGTTTTCTTAATGCACAAATTTGTTGATTTTTGTTATATATTTTTTTTTTTGTTTTTATTTTAGTGGATTGAAGTGGGATTTGAACAAGAATTTAGTTGTCATTATTTTTTTGTTGTTGTTTCTAATAGTTACCATCTATAAAATTAGAATTGGTGAACAATTAGAATTCTAGCTGAAATTGCTAACCTCACATTTATGTCATCAGGAAAGGCATAAATATATTTCTTACTATTGTTCCATTAGATGATCTGTAAAGTTCTCATCACTAGCATGTCACCATAATTAACAGAACAAGTATGAACATTTAGACAAACTATCTTTTATAAATATTGCATAATGTATAAGGTCAAATTGGCAGCTTATCTTAAAAAAAAAAAAAAAAAAAAAAAAAAATGAACACCAGCCTGATGCCAACTGGGGCAAGAAAAAGATTGTTAATTTTAACACTTCCAAAATGAAGTTACTCTTTTCGAATCATCTTAGAGAACTTTTTTTTGCCTTTCATAAACATGGCAGATGATAACCTCCAGCAGAGTGACTCATTGTGCTTTTTTGGGATAACATTCTCAGCTGACATGAAGTGAAAAGATTATATTGAATCAATCGCTAGATCTGTTGCTAGAAGAGTTGGTTCATTCGGTCTTGCTCGACACTTTTTCTCTCCAGAATCTAACTTAGACCTTTGAGTCTACCATTTTTCCATGCATATTTCTGACACATCTGATCTTGTGCTTCTGCTATGTATTTAGAGATGATTAATAAAATCCAAAGAAAAATCTACAATGTTAATGCGCCTGACTTGGCATCTTGGCTTCAGTCACTTTCTCACCAATGTAAGTTAGTTTCCCTGTGCCTTTTCTATAAATATTTTCATAATTGTTCTGATGACATTTCCTTTTTAGTACCTCAAGTTTATGAATTTAAGGATACCACTAGATTGGCAGTAAGGTCTCATCATTTTACAGTTAAAATGGCTAGATGTAACCATAAGTTCTTTGCTAGCAATTTCTTCTCTTGCACTTCTCATTTGTGGGACTCTCTGGGATTGGGAGAGCTATATAACACCAGTATTTTCTCAGTTGGGGAAGGCACTCTCAATGTGTAGATGTGTGAAAACCAGACAAGATGAACACAAGCTATTTTGGCGATTGATGGATGATGGAAGAACCCAAATTCAATTTAAAGTTAATTCCCAAGTTCAATGCATCGGTGTCTGGTCTGCCAGTGGTTGAATAGATAGAGAAGGTGGAACTCATTTACAGGCTATGTGGAGTGAAGTCTTTGGAGCACATGATTCCTCTATGACTTACGGGCAGAGCATTTGCAATTTATCAACAACTGTATGACAAAGCAAGATCCGATTGAATTTGGTTGAATTAAAGAAACTTGCGTTCTTGTTAGGTTGCATGAGTGATCATATACTGGCTTGCACATTTATGCATGGGTTGCCAGGCAGTGTAAAGTGGGCTCTTCATGCGTTATCTAGGATGGACACACTGTCTATTGACCAGCTGCTTTTCTGAGCTTGGGTGATTATGAGAGACAAAGGAAATGGAGGAAGAAAGTAGTGGCAGCAGTGGCTCGGCAAATGCAAAGTACTTTAGATGCAATGGTATTAACCACATGGTGAAGATTGTTGGAACCGAGAAAATGAAAGGGGACAGGAGCAAGGACAACGCAATGCCATGTACTGTTACCATTGTCATACTGTGGGCCAACACAGCTCTCTGTTTGGTAACTCCTAGCATGACAAGATTCTGAGAGTGTTATTCAGTAGTTGGAGTTGATATTTTGTGAGAGAGATCTGCCATACAAAAACCTTACCAACAATGATACTGCATTCACCAGCAGGTTATTCATGGAAGAATGGGGTGTCCAGCTGCATTGTCAGTGTGAAAATGTACTGTTCGGAAACAAGGTAATAGAAAGGTGATATAGGAGTATAAAATGGATTGTGGCATGGAAGCAGTACCCTGTACATGAAACCGTTTACTAGTATGATGCGATGCCAAAAGACGACACGTCGAGACCAACTGCACCATCAATTGCAATTCATACTCGTGAGGTTAGGCTCAAGGGCATTGGCACTGTACCTGCACTAACACTATTGACAGTGCACAAAATATTAAGTTGGAGACCTGGTGTGGATGAGACCACCCCGGAACTGATGTACCTCCAAATTTACAACCAGGAAGGTCACTGGGATCATTAGTCCACAATCTGTTCTGATTAATGGCATGCCACATCATGTTAAAGACCTCCAACCGGCATGAGACCAATGCTCTATCGCAAGAGATGCCAATGATTCATCCACGAGTGGTAGCAAGTTGGAAGTAGATTCCCAGATTTTTGATGAGCCTTCTGCTGCAGTGGAGATGGGGACAACACTGAGGATGAAGTACATCCCCTGCAAACGAGCACCAGAAGGAAATACCCTGCATATTTGTGCTGTGATCAGGGGATCAGGTGGGAGTGTAACAGAGAATCAGGTCAGCCCAATAAGAGACTCAGTTGATTGTATCTGGTGCTGTAAGCACCAGGAGCTACGTCCTCTTCCACAATGGGGTGTTGAGAGAAGACCTTCTACTTAGAATAGGTGGCACTGATTATTTGCATATGAATGATACTGGACAGGTATTAGCCAATAGTCAGCGTGGGTCTGGGACTGGGAGAGCTATATAACACCAGTTTTTTTTTCTCTTTGAGGAGAAGGTACTCTCAATGTGTGGATGTGCAAAAACCAGACAAGATGAACACAAACTCTTACTTGGCTTTTTGCTTTCCAGACAATTTTGATGTTCAAAAATTTAAATGCAATGTCAATTGTCATCTTTTGTCTTATTTCCTGTTCTCTCTCCTTAATAATTATTTTTCTCAATCGGTAACTTTTCCATTTTAGTGGCTCTATTGCCTTGCTTGAGGTGAAATGATAAAAAAAACAAACTATACCTGTCAAGTCAGTGGTTGTTAAAAAAAAAAACCCCAAAAAAACGTTATTGTCAACCTTGACAGACACCAACTAATGAGAATTCATCCTCTGTCACTCTGGATTGAGTTCTTTACTATTGTTTTCTTTCTTTCTTTCCTTTTTAGCCAACAGCACTGTTTTCTGAAGTTCTATGATGAAAAATTTTCCATTATTCATTATTTGGACTTTATCTTTGTAGTTAACATGTTTTGGCGGATATATTCTTTGGCTTTGATCAAGTGTTTATTACATCTGGTTATCTTGTAAAAGTTGGTCCTTAATTGTGTCTCAAGGAATCACAGTGGGAAGACTGTAAAATGAAAGAAACTTCACATCTAAGTTTATCAAAAAATGAATATATCAGCAAACTGGATGTTGATTTTATCCCTATGTGTAAACTAATTTTGGCAGTTAATACCTCCCATATAAAAACTATCAGCATTTAGAGAATTTTATCACTGTTCTGTAAACCCCATTAAGATTTCCAAATTTGCTAGGAGATAATGTATGAAAGGAAAGCAAATTCCATGATAAGACTAAAGTTTCTCTTCACATTTCCCATCTTGTCTTTGGTAACTTGCAACATCATCATTCAACCTTATTCCCTGTTAGTACAAATCTTTGTGTTCTCTTAATTTGTCAATTGCACAAGTATATTATATTTGTATTTATAATTAAAGGTGGTTATAATTTGCCCAAATACATATTTTTCTTGTATTTGTCAACACTTCATGGGTTTTGTATCTGGTTCTTGTTCCTTCAGTTGAAGACTAACTCTGTTATAATAGCAGGCAGAGTAAGACCTTTTATAGAAATGATTCTTCATTTCTGTATTATTGAAAATTAATTGGTTCCTAGACAATGAAACCCCAAACAAGAAATCTACTTGATACTCTCTTCACCCCATAATAAAAACTAAACAATTATTTCTCTGCTTGGTACTAACTGAAAAATCTATTACGGTTCATGTTTTTATATATATATATATATATATATATATATATATATATATATGGTTTTTAAAGTATGCTATATTTATAAGAAAATAATGCTCAATATCAAAGTAAGACTCTTTTCTCCCTCATTGCCACATTTGCTTTGTGGTGTAGCAAACATTGACTCTGAATGAGAAATCTGATAGTCTAGTTCCAATTCTAGTCAGGTCTGTGACAATCACTTACACACAAATACTCTTGCAAAAGGTATAAATCCATCTCTTCTCTGTCCAGCTATGCATCAAATAGCAGGGCAGACTTGGTCCTATAGCCTTAACTGACAACCAGTCTATCACAGAAAGAAATTGCAACCTATTATGGAAAAATCTTTTGTATAGTCTGTCATGAATTGAAAGAGGCATGATCACTCTAACATGTATCACATATGGCACTTAACTGACTGATCAGTGACAAAGTATAGTGATTTACTAAGCATGTGAGGGTTGATTTCACTACTCAGTTGTAATTGAGCTAGCAGGAAAAGCTTGCTAACCATTACACCATGTCAAAATGCCCAAATCAGGGACAGAGTATATTTAAATGTAACTAAAGTAGTAACAGTCTTAAATGCAGTCACAGGGCCTGCTGATTGTTTAAGTATCTCCATCAGTGTTGATACCTATGTCTACTGATATATATACACACACACACAATCCTATCTATCTTGTTAACATTTTAAAATGTATAACATATTTGACAATAAGGTGGAAAATGGTCATACCTTGAAAAAGAATTTTTCTGTGCTGTTTGCCAAAAAAGACAATCAAAATTCTCTTTACTTCACTAGGCCTTGAAATATAGTAATTTTTATGCTTCCCTACCAATCTTGACTAACCACAGCCTTTCTTACTCCACTAATAAAAGAAGGTTATTTTTGATGGCATCAGGATTCTCTGTTCTTTCTGGATGAAGAGGGCAGTTTTATGTTGCAACTTGTGCTTACTGGTTTTGGCACTTGTGAGCTGTGGCTACAGATTTTTGACCCTGCTATTTTTTATTTTGGGCTTGCAAGATTGATTTTGGAATTATGATCCTGGATTTTTTATTTTAGGGCTCTCAATTAGCCACCTCTGGGTAAAAATCTAAATATGGACTTATACAGATTGATGAATTTACATTTGGATGGATGTCCTCATCATTGTTACATTTTGATCTTTGTGCTCTCCAGCCCAGGACCAGATAATACAGACTTGGACTCAGTAGAAACAGAGCAAGCAATAACTACTAAATAAGAACAAGATAAGAACCTTTGACATGAACAATTAAATGAGAAAACTCTACTTCTGTAGATTAAATAAATAGCTTGGTTTGAAATTCCCTGAAGGTTACTTGGATTGACAGACATGCATCTGAAAATGGCCAAAGAGTATGACAATTGAAACATTGTTATAACAAAGAAGAGGACATTACCTCAGATGCAAATAACTCCTCATTCTAGGAATTCAGATACAAAGTGTTTATTAATATTCTTGTTGTTTGTAGAACATTAAATTTATTTAGAAACCATTGGCACTTTTCTTTCAACAAGATTGTTGTTTCAGATTAGACCATAGGGATCAGTTTAACTTTTACCACACTGCAGGTGACAATAGTTGCCATAGAAGACTCTCCTTTTGCTACTCTAGTGGCTACTATCATCCATGCTTGACTAATTTTATGGATGCTGTTGGCTACCATTGGTATAATTGATAACCTTTCTGAAGTTAAATTATTTTGTCTATTTATAAACAACAAAATAATAACTTTATTCATCAACGAGACAAGTATGAGTCAGGTGAAAGAAAGAACAAACAAATGCTCGTGTCTTCTTGTATGGAAACATCACTTTTATGACGAAATGAAAACCTTCTTAGCAATTTTTGCTTCTTATTGCACCTCCAGAACTCCACGAGAAGTAATAAGTTAAATTTACGTTGAATTAATGTATTTTTTATGTATTTTTTTTATGTATATTTTATTTCGCATTTCAATTTTTTTTTTGTTTTCAACATAAAAACATGCCTGCAAAACATAATGCATTACTCATTCATTCTTTTATTAGTCTGCAAAAATTAACATCTATGTGCACAATACAAAGGAAGTTATAAGTAGGTGTTCATTTGCACCCTAAAAAGTAGTTGCAGGGGGAGACAATTCTGGAAAGAAATTAGCATGGTAAAGGTTAATAAAAACTCATGACCCACTCATTAATATCTTTATTATGGTTTGATAGAAACACAAGTAAATGTTTATAACTAAAAGCGGTTTTATTATAAAACTTTTATCTGAATTATAAATTCTCCCAACTTCATATAATATACTTTTTATTTTTGTATTTATATTTTTAAAATTTTATTCCTTATTCTGAAAATGAGAAATTCTTTGAAAAATTATTATTTAAGCATTGAATTGAATCAGACTGAGAAGTTTTCATCTATATTTCAGAAATGATATTTCTCATTCAGATTTATTTTAACTCTATTTTTGTATGTAGAATTTTTCTCAGGAAAATACAATCAGTTTTCATGGTGAAACTCATTGGGTCTTAATTATACTCAATTCACCTCGTTTCACTCATTGTCATTAGTTACAATGAATATAGCAGTCATTTTGATAGCAAACACTAGAAAACAGGACTGAGCATATCGGCAACAGAATCTGTATCACATCAAAGAATTTTGTTTTTGCAACTTCTTCAAATACAAAAGTAATTGTATCCAATTTGAATTAGGGCTTATGGCCCTATCATGTTGAAACATTGTTTCTCTATACAATCACCAAAGTAAAACAACCTGGTCAGTATGGGCAACTGCTTGAAAATACCAGGTACTGTAAGCTTGGATGTATGGGTATTCTAACGGATAATGGCTTGAAATTGTTAATCGAAGAGCAGAGATTCAATTCCAGTTGGGTTCATTATATTCACTTACATACAAATACTTTTGGGAAAGGTATGAATCCATCTCTTTTTCCCCAGCTATGTGTTAATTAGCAAGATTTGTATCAATAAATTATTATATCAAAAAAAAAAAAAAAATTTTTACAATCTAAAAATATTTTCTGGCTCTAAATAACTTGCAAAGGGTTGACAAACTGTAGAAAATGAATCAATTTGAATGAATGATTTCAATTTCTGAATTATCATCAGTCATGTTTATCAAAATACATCTATTTTTGTTTGTCTTGGATATATTTTCATAATGTGCATTTTTTAATGATTTTGTTTAAGTTTTTTTAATTTCATTAATTTAATTTTTTATTTATTTTTTTCAGCCTTCAGTTGGTTTTCCTTGTGTGAATATGTAATTGCATACACCAATATGGGCTATCATGTGACAGCTGCCTATGACTTCAAGAATGTCACATTCTACGCAGTGTCTCGATTGGCTTATACAACTCCCACAACATCCATCAATGGGGTGTTGGTCAACAATAACAAGAAACAACGATGATGTTGCTCTGAGAACATAGTATCTTCTATACATATGTATTCATAAGATCTATTGTTACTTACTAATTTTTTTTTTCTTTTGACTAATAAGTTAAATTAATTTTCTTTTTTGAATTATAATTAAGCTTAAATACTTTTTCTTTTTAAAATTTTTCTAATTTTTTTTAAATTTTTTTTTTGACTTAGAAGTTTTCATTGAATGTTTTAAGAGCCTAAAAATGTTTCTGTTAAGATTTGGCAAAAAAAAAAAAAAATGAGCTCACATTGGTGTAGCAGGGGCTTGTTCTCAATTAACAAGGAATATAACTTTTTTGTAAATGAAGAGTTTTTTTCCTTGGGTGACCAGATTCTTAGCTCTGATTATTGTGGATGTTTCTATACCTGTATACAAGCACCCACACATTAAAAATAATATGCTTAAATGCTAGAGGGACAGATCGTTTTCTTTTATAAAAATATTGCAAAAAAAAAAAAAAAAAAAAATCCCTACCCCCACCACCAAAAAAAAATTTACCTATGCCCCTTAAAATGACAAACATTTTATTAATAATAAAAAAAAAAAAAATTTTTCACCTTTTTTCTCTACTGTTATGGTTAACAAGCAGCTATTTTTTTCTTTGTGTATAAATAAATAGCACGTGATCTTTTTCTTTTTTGCATTTACACCAAAAACGCTTCAAATTTTGAATTTTAATGTCACATACCTTTTCAAATTGGTGTTTGTCTAGTGGGATAAGATGCATGATCCTGTTTTATTTTAAAGAAAAAAAATTTGCAAAAATGTTTCCATTTATTGACTGTGTTAATGTCTTGATAGACCCATCATAATGATTAGCCAATTTTGAAAAAAACCATTCAATTGTAAAATAAAACGCCTTTGAAAATTATTTCAAATAGCAACAACAGTAAGAGGGTCAAGCTCTCACCTCTTGATAACAATAACTTTAATGTATCAAGATGTAAAATTTATATTTAAGACACTCTAGTATACACAGATTAAAAAAAAAAGTCTGTATGATTTGGGGATAGTTTTGTTGAAATGCTACTTAATTTTGTTTCATTAAAGCAATGTTTGTCAATGCTTAATGTAAATATTCCACAAGCTGTTTTTCATATTTGTTGATACTAATATTGCTTATTATTGATATTATTTTATTTATTGCTATTATTATGTTACTATAATATCCTTAAAAACCTAGCTTGTAAAACAAATACAAGTTTTAAAGAAGTTGTATTTTAAGTAAAATTGTACCAAGAGCAATCATGATTTTTTTAATAAATACGTCTAAGCCTTCTCTTATAAAAGAAAAAGGGAAAAATTAATTCCTACACACACACACACACACACACACACATATACACTTCTTTCTTTATCAAAAATAAATATAAATCCATTAATTGTAGAAGGAACAGATGAGTCACCATTTTTTAACTGTCAATAAATTTAATAAACATAATTGTTTATCATCTGCATTGAGTTTTGTGTAACTGATAGTAATTTTCAAGTTAAGCCAAAGAATTACAATAACTGAAAGTCCTGTCATCTACAGTTAATGGATTAAAAGTTTAACATGGGAACACAAAATGTGGATGTTAAAGACTTATCCTTTTTGAACTAATCTTTAATCCTGGTTTGCCTATATATGTGGACACATCTGCATCTCCTTGGCAAACTTGAATAAAAAAGCCCTTAGTCCTACTAGACAATTTTTTGAAAATTTGTGCTTTTTTACCCATATATATATATTAGTTTGCCAAAAAGTTTGTTTGCTTTATTAGAAAATTTATTTAATAGATCAAACTTTTTTGACAACACTATATATATATATATATATATATATATATATATAAAATTTTCAAATAAAATTATTTATTGCCAAGTGATCAAAATCTGTTAAAAATCCTCAAAGTAATGTCAAATATCTGAGCCAGTAAGAATCATTATTTTCATTATTTACATTTATACTATTATCCCCATTTTTGTTGTTATAACATTTCAGTTATTGTGCACTCCAGCCTTCATCGAGTACTTACCAATCCTAGTAACCTTAAGGGAATTTTGAGCAGAATTTGAAATTACCTGAAGGTTACTTGGATTGACAAGCACCTGATCAAGGCCAGAGGCCATAATGACTGAAACGTGATAATACCAACAAAGATGAGGACAATTGTTTGCATGTAAATAATTCCTCATCCCAGAAATTCAGACAGAAATTAGTAAGAATCATGTTTCCCAGATTTTTTCTAAAATAAGTTTTGTTGGATTTATTATGGATTTAATATTTTGTTTACATTACTTTGAGCCATGCCACACACACACACACATATATATATATGTATGTATCTCAAATGTTTCTTTTTTTAATCATTTCAAGTAAGAATTTAAAGCTACAAAGATGCAAGGGGTTAGTGAGTGTTAGAGAATAAGAGAAAAGAAAACATTATAGAGAATAAAAGAACAGAAATTAAGAAGACAGAAGATATTGATTGACATTTGCATTTAAATTTTTGAAGATCAAAGATGACTGGAAAGCAAGATTCTGGAAGAGATCTACAAGTGAGAAATACAAGAGAAGAAACTGTTAGTATAGAACTTACACTTACATCTAGCTAATTAAACTCTAAAATAATGGGACCTAATGGCCAATCTAGTACTGCACTTAAATTCATAGTCTATGTTCCAAAGAGGAAAGCTCATCAAAACAATTGACATGAAAACATTTATAGAAAATGCACAAGACAGCTATGTTATGGTGGTGAAGTGACTGAAGCTGAGATGCCAGGTCAGGACCAGTAACATTGCAGATTCGTCTTTGAAAATTGTCTACCATGACATAGTGAACCAACTTTCCTAGCAGCTGACCTAGCAATTAATATATATATATATATATATATATATATTGTGTGTGTGTGTGTCTAATATCTCTACTTTTTAATTTGAAGCTAAAGCCACTGAATTGACATTAGGCTCATAAATGCTCTGTGTTTATCATTAATAAATTTTGTTTAGTAATTCAATGGCAAAATAGGAAAAAAAAATCATGTTTCATCCTTCAAAAGGGCTTCTTCAAACTTCCAAAAGGGAAAAATATATAACAGGATATTTTTTCCATTTTGTCATTCAATTACCCACCATTAGTCTGATATAGAGTTTGTATATCATATTCTCTCATTGATGATTTTGTTATGAGAGAGAAAAAAGTGTTCGGAAAGCCATGAATCAATGTCAGTGATTTTTATCTAAAAATTACTTTCAATGAATCTTAAACTAATTAGGGGCATCAAAAGCAATATTTTTCTTTCTTTTGTAATCTCTTGGCTTCCCAAAACCCTTTTCCCTCTTTGTTGTATTAAATATTTTTTTAAAGTCTCTGTTATAATAAAAAAAACTTAACATATAAATAACTTGTTTCATTTTCAAATTCTTAAATAAATTGATTTTTGGTTACTGGGTCTGGTATTTTGTGTCAGATGTTCGTTTTTTTTTTTTTTCCTACCCACAGATTACAGATTATAAATACTTTTTCTGTTTTAAAAATATTCTAAACATGTTTTTATTCCCTGTTCATAGTGATTGTCATCTTAGATAAATTTTGATTTGATCAGCAATTGTACATTATCATCTCTTGAGACCAAATCTGTGGAAATAATTGAAATTCTGAAGAATAACTCATGCAGTCAATATAAAAAAAAAAAATATATAATTATAAAAATGGTTAATGCTTTTGTTTGTCTGTGGTAAATGTTTCATACAAAAAAGCAAATGAATATTAAAAATTATCATACTTAATCTTCACTTGAAAAATTCTCTGCAAAAATTTATCTGAAATTTCTGTTAAAATGAATTCAATGTTGATTAGAAAAATTAGAATTAAACCCATTTCTGCATGTTACGCAGCAAGTTGGACATGATCTTAATCAGCTCCAGGCACCAAACTTGATACATGAGACTATAATATTTTTATGCCATAAAGAAAAGAGAGAACTTTTCCTTATGGTAGTGTAGATGTCCAGAGCTGATTTTTTTTTTTTTTTTTTTTTTTTTTTTTTTTTAAAAAACACATCTTTAACTAGTTGGGTATTATGTATAAATGGGTTCATAGCAGCAAAATGAGAATAGAATTATTCAATATTGATAAAATTGAAACTTGGATGCTGTTCTTCAAGTGTCGTTGAAATGAGATAATGATTTTGGTTTAGTCTCAGTATCGTTATTATTGAATATCTTTTTTTTTCAAAAATCTTGATATTCATGTTTGTAGCTATTTTTCGTATTTTAGTAGATTTTACATTGTTTATTTAAATAGAACAATTCTATTTTAATGTTCTTTTTTTTGGTTGTTAAATTTTCTTTTGTTTTAACCTAACTATAACATACCAACTGTAACCTAAAGCATAAAAACGTTTCTTTTCTACTTTTATATAAATTTAGTTAACTGGGTTGATATTGTATTTAACAATCAAATATGACACTATAAAAATAGAAATATTTTTCTGGTACTTGTGGGTTATCTGTCGTCACCTTTAAAAAAAAAAAAAAAAAAAAAAAAAAAAAAATTCCACCTTTTTTGCAAATAATACAGATCTGTAAAAAATATACAAATACATATACAAAGAGTCATTTAGCAGTTTGAATAAAAAGAAAAACAATTAAAAAAAAAAACACACATTTTAAATCCCAAATCTAACTTTATAAAAGACACCAATATGTAAATTAAAAAGTGGTGACAGATAACCCACAAGAAGTGTCTATTTTTTATTTATTTTCTTAGCAGGAACAAAACTTTAAAAAAATTATTTTTAAGTACAGTAGAACCTTAGTTCATAAATTTAATTCATTCCTGAAGCCTGTTTGTAATCCAAAATGCTCATAAACCAAAACTATTTTTCCAATAGGAATCAACGTAAAATGGATTAATCCATTCCTGGTACCAAAATGATTGCTTAAACTTTAACAACAATGCTTTGTGCAAAAATAATGACGTCATAACGTCGTTTTTTGACGTTAAAAAATACGTCGTCAAAAAACGACATTATTACGTCATTATTTTTGCACCAACCTAATAATAAGAATCATTAAATCTAAGAAAAAATAAACGAACACAATACTAAACGATAAAATATAGACAAACACTTCAATTTTACTCTACTTGCATGTAGGAGAGTTGATGGCATAAAAGGGGAAGGAAAGAGATGTTATTGTTTGGAAAAGGGAAGGAAAGACATCATAATCCTCTCTTTATTTATAAGAATAGTATATAGATCGTTGATTTTATGAAACTGAGTAGGAAGAGACAATATCATCATAAATTGTTTTTCTCTTAACTTTTGTTTTTCCCTTTAACTACCAGTAACACTGCTAGCTTTCTTTGGAGCCATGACTAAGGACTAATAAAGAAAAAAAAAAAAAAAAAAAGGTGCAGTACAATAAAATTGGAAAAGAAAAGCACAGCACAACACACAAATGTATACAAAGAAATGATTCCATTCAGGTTAACTCAGTTCAGCAATGTTGTTTGAACCAAAATTTTGTTTGATAGACAAAACATTTTCATCTTGAAGTGAGAACCGAGGTTGCTCTGTCTGTACTTTAAATTTTAAGAGAACACTTGTCTCTTATACGTTTTTTCTTAGTTTATTTTAACACTGTTTATATTCTCATTCTGGCTTTTGAAGCATTATTAAAATGATGACAATGAGCCGTGTAAGCAGCTTTGAATGATTGTAAACATTTCAATAGAAATGTCTTTTTGTTCATAAAGTTGGTTTGCAGTTAAAATAGGAAGGGAAGTAACTCTTGTGTAAACTATTAATTTAATGGCGTGATAAAATAGCTTCCTTTCAAGCAAGATTCAAGCTATAATTTATATTTAGGCCAGTTATTATTAATTTCACTGTTTAATAAAAAAGAGGGCCAAAGTCTAGAATCAGGGCCATAATTCGATTTAAAATGTGTATATATTATTTATTGTTTTTAATATATTTTCAAATAGATTTTGATTTTTGAAATATGCACTCCCATTCATGTGAAATCCTATTAGTTCCTTTTTCTCTGAGAAAACGCTTTAAAAATGAAGCCAGCTATTCTCTATTTTTTGAGTATGAACTAAAGATTCACATAAGGACAGAAAACCAACAAAATTATTTTCATGAATTTTTTTGATTATACCTCCAGATCATTTAGCTCATCATAAGCAGACGATCACTAAATGATCATAGAACCTTGTTCAATACCTCTTTGCTTTGGAGGACTGCTTCTAGATCTATTGGAAACAAATTCTTCAAATTAAATTCTTTTAAATTCCTCCAAAGGGCTATTGTTGTTGAAGCATTCAGCTGCGGTTATATTTTGTTTTTATTTACAAAAATCAATGTTCACTCAATCTCCACTATTTTGTCTAGATCTCCAATTTTATTACCACTGTTGGCTGCTTTTTTTTTTTTTTTTTTTTTTTCCCCCCCTCAGTGAAATAGCAGCACACATCCCTACAAAATGTGAACCTGTCAACCACTGTTTACTTTGAGTAACACTGTAGTCATTTAAAAATAAAATTAACTGCTCGGGATATCTTTTCCTTTTTTTTTTTTTTTTTTTTTTTTTCCCCATGCAAATTATGTCTCCTGTTTTATGTTTTTATGATTCTAGACTTTTTATAACAAACAGGGATAAACTCATACCCGATACCAACTAAAAGTAACATTTATAGTAATGAAATAATGTCTGATAAAAATCCTTAAAAAAAAAAAAAAATTACTGTTGCTTGTTTCGGCTACAAAACTGAAACTAGCAGAAATACATTCATAGAAGTCCCAATGAGAAAGCATGCTAATTCCAACCTTGCTCTGTCTGACTGGACTCTGTGGCTGAACTGGCAGAAACACACTTTGGTTCAAGAAGTGGTTTCCCTGATGGAAAAAAGGGAGGCAGGTTCAATTATTGTTGGCAGTACAATTTTTCTTCAGTAGGACTTCTTATATAAGGCCAATTGTTATTAATTTCACTGTTTAATAAAAATAAATAACTCAGACATGTATATATAGACTAAAAATAACATTTAGCAATAAGAAATAATGTTGGATAACAATCTTTTCAAAAAAATTATTTATTCATCCTCTCAATTTGAAGGTGTTTGATGGAATTAAGAAATAAAACCAAACTGCCAAATTTTACCTGACTAGATGCCATGATAAAAATATTGATCAGTTTTAATTTTAAAACTATTTCAATTCAGGCTAACCATTGTTAACATTGATTAAAGGATTTTTTTTCATTTTTTTTTTTTTTTTTTTTTTTTTTTTAGTAATGATAATAGTAATAGAATATTTAGACATGCTTCAAAATGTTATTTTATGCTGCTTACATTAAAACAATCAACTGATATCCAAATATTTTTGTTCCTATATGAAATATTTGGTGTGATTTCTTCCAAATTAGAATCTATCTCTACTCTTAAGATTTCTTTCAAATTAGAATGTATTAGGATTTTTACATTTTTTAAATATTGTTTCCTTTTTCTAAATTTCCCTTAAATGTCAATTCATGTAGTTGATTAAAACAGACAACTACAAGAAATGAATTCAAGTTGAATTTGTATAAATAACACACATATACATTCATTCTAAACAAAAACATTATTTACAGCATTACATTGTTCCGACTGTTGTCCTCACAATTGTCATTTTCACAACATTTCGGCTGTTGTACTCTGTCCTTCTTCAGGTGATATATGTTGTAATTTCAAATTGAACCCTTTATTTAGTCCACTGGGGTAGATTGTTCTAGTTCCACATGCCATGCCTTTTCTGGATATCTCAGTTTCAGTTAATTACCTTTTTAGTAACTTAACTCTCCGAGTTTTTGTTCATCTCTGCTGTGGCCAGATATTGAACTCGCAACTCTTTGGGTCAAGTCACTTTCAAAGCAAACTCTTTTAGTTCAAAGAGATATGGCCCAGTGGATAAAAGTGTTGGTTGAAGTAAGATCTAGTAACTTGACCCAAAGAGTTGTGAGTTCAATCCACAGCAGAGGTGAACAAAAACTTGGAGAGTTGAGTTGCTAAAAGGAAATAACTGAAATTTGAGATATCCAGAAAGGCATGGCATGTGGAGCTAGAACAATCTACCCCAGTGGACTAAATAAAGGTTCAGTTTGAAATTCCAGTCTATATCACTTGAAGGAGGCCAGAGCATACAATGGTCAAAACGTTGTGAATATGACAAAGATTAAGACAACAGTCTGAATAGTGTAAATAGTTATAATACCTCATCTCAGAAATATAGACAAGAACATTATTACTATTGTTTTTACTGGTTTATGCATTTTCTATCAAATCAGATAACATCAATATTTTATTTGCATCATTAATTAATTTTTCATTTGTCTTGGTTATTTTCTCATGATTAAGCTAGAATTTTTATCTGTACAATTAACACTGTTATTGTATGTCAGAGAATTTTGATTTTTAAATCATTAAAAGTAAAAAAAAAAATATATCCAAAGGAAGCTAACACATAACAAAATAAATAAAAAGAAATGTATTAGCAGCCTGATCTCCCTATTTATGAAATATTTGCTTATTACTGTTGAATAATATCTTCTATTATCATAACAATGGAATGTCATTACTCAAGGTTTGATCAGACTCTGAGACTGATAAATATGTCTGAGCTTGATTCTATTTTATATTATAGGGTTCTTAACATGTTTTTTGTTTTTCAGAATTATTTTAATAAGAATTAATATCTTTGAAATAAAACTAATTAAAATGCAATTTTTTTTTTTTATTTGCTAAATGCAAAAAAAACATCAAATTTCGTAATATTTGTTACTGTGCTTCAGTTTCTTTTCTTCTTCATGCTAAGCAAATATGAGACAAATTTTCTGATTGGATCAGAAATCTTGAATTTTCTTGCAAAATGATGATAGTGACAATTAAATATAGTACTTTTGATAATTTATCGGACAATGTTTTTGATTACTGCCTTATGTCTACTGGAAAAAAAGGAAATTTATATATATATATATATATAAAAAAAAAAACAAAAAAAAACTTGAATTCTAAGAGTCCAAATGCCAATAGCACTTTTCCAAACTTCGATATGAAGGCTGAGTATAATGTATAGTTTGGAGATTGACAGAAATATTTTGTAAATTTAATGTAATAATTTAATACAGAGTTTACTGAAAATATTTGCAAGTTGGAGAGAGTGAGAGAGAGTATGAAACAGTTTTCTTTAATTTCTCACTTTTAAATCACAAAATATTTTTCTCTTTCTTTTGTCTGTCAATCACTTTTCTTTGTGGTGTTTTATTTTCCACCAGTTACAAAGCACTAACCCCTCCCCCACAAAAAAATACTCTTTCTTTGGATTTTAATGAAAGAATAATTTTCCAATAATCTCAAGAATTGATTTTCTATTGAAATCAGAAAACCTCCACTTAGTTTTAGTGAAAGAATTCTCTTTTTGTTGCTAAGTTGTCATTCAGCATTAAATAACCCATAAGGAGTTGATATGCCATTAAACAGACAAATCAAATCTGTCATACATAATACTTAGGATATCAATATATTGCTTGTTTATATCTGTCATGTAGCAAACTAACTTTTCAGTAGTTATTTGGTTATATCCTTGATCTAAGACTACATTGAAATGCTATACTGAACTCCCCGTGACATTTTTGGGCAAATGCAGTGGCTATTTAGCCACTATCTTAGTGCCCATCTCCCCACCCCATTTACATGAGGGAGGTATTATTAGGTTCCATGAGAGTAGGAAAATATTGTTGACTTAACTCCACTTTGATGTGTCATACTAGGTATTTCATAGTATCCACTTTAACAAGAAACTTTCACTAGTTAATAGTATTTGTCAATTGTTAGTTTACAATGTTCTTATTATCACACAAGTCACGTTTCCCTAAAATTTTGCAGGTTTTATTTTTTATACTTTTTAAATCATTTTATATTTTGTTTTACTTTCTTTTTTAATCTTGTTTTTACGTTCTCTCTTCACCAGCATCAAAAAGGCCCTATCTGCATTCACTCTGCTCTTTGAAATTGTTAAGAGACTGTATGACATCTTTAGAACAGGGTTATTGGACAATACCAATATTCTCCCAAAGTAACCTAAGGCAAATAGACATATAGTCAAATGGTGCTAGTAGCAAGGAAGAATTCTTGACTTGACTGCATTTTGTAATTGACTAAAGCTGGAAAAAAGTTATTCTTAGTTTAGCATTTTTATTGCCACATAAACCATGTTTCCTATAAAATTTTGTATGTTTTATTTTTTTTATATTCTTTTTTATATTTTTATTTTCTTTAATTTTTTTTTTTTTAAATAACAAACTTTCTGATAATAGTTATTATACATTGATTTGAATAACTTTCAGTTCGAAATAGAAGAATTAGGTGGAATAAAAGGTAAATTTTCAATGAATTTTGTAATGTATTTTGGTTTTAGAATAAACAGACAAGTTGGAAAGAAAAGTGGAAAATAAGTTAGTTTCTAGAATAACAATGACTAGATTTTGAAAAAAGAAAATTAATTGGCTGAGCAGGCCTGTCTAATGCCGATCTGAGAGTATTTGTCAAAAAATGACTGACACAAATGTGTAACATGAACAAAGCAAACTACTGAACTATTAGGTATACATATCTGATATGTATACCTGTGTTTTATAGATAATGCAAAAGCATTTGATAAGGTATGTCAAAAAGAAGTTTTTGAACTGCTAGGTAAGCTTAATCTACTTAGTTCTGGATTATTTCAATAATCTTTCCCAACGCTAAGAGTAAACAACCTGCATATGGATACAAAAATGAATTCAGTAAATTTTTCAAAAATAGAAAGATGCATAAGACAAGGATGTGTCTTCTTACCAGACTTATTTAAACTTTACAGCAAGGCAATCCTGAGAGAACTGCGAGTCCTACCAGGATTTATTATTGGTGGCCACAATCTTAACAACATGAGACCTGCAGATGACACTGTGGATAGCAAACACACAAAAAAAAAAAAAAAATGTACAGAACGTAATGTAAGAAAAGAATTAACCATATGTTGTAAGACAGAATGTATGGTTGATATGTGTTTGTATTTCATCTATTTGTTTGTTTGAAAAGATAAGTAATTACAATTGTTTAAAAAAGTAAAAATCTTTGAGATTCAAACATTTTGACTATAACAGAAGAGAAAGGAAGGTTTACAATAATGTTGTTGCAAAAAGAAAAAAAAAGGATTTTGTGGACTTGTCACAGAAAAGAAATGTCTCTGACAGTTCTTTAAGATCATGTGATTTCTTGTGTTGGTGGCAGCATTGTCTCAGCATCCTTGAAGGCTTTTTCCAAAAGCAATGTTTTTGGATGTGCTACTTGTTGAAAGCCAACATGGGAAAAGGAAAGAAAGATTCAAACATGGTGTGCAGATCAGGACTAAGCAGTTTTAGTAAGAGGCCTTTTCAGCCAGTCACAGAGACCGCAAGTGGGGTTGCTTCAAAAGGTCTCAGGGGAGGAATGCTAAATTAAATGCAGATTCAAAGCTCAAAGATATGTTTTATATACACAGTATTTGGTTTAACCCACCATATAACAAAACTGTCAGAACAAACATTGGCAGGATATCCCTAAATTTAATAGAAAAACACTTCCCTGTAACAAAACCCTCAGCAAAAATATTTAACAAAAGCAATGTACAGCTGCACTAAAAACATAACACAATAAAAAGCCACAAAAAATAATGACTTGTAATACTGCAATCAAAGACCCCCCCCCGATGCAACTGCAGAGACAAAACCATATGCCCACTACAAGGAAACTGCCTAAAAACAAACATACTATGCCAAGCTAAGTTAAACACAACCATCACTACAAAATACTACATTGGTGCCACATAAGGTACATTCAAGCAAAGAAAATACACCCACAACCTCTCATACTCCAACAGCACCACACTATCCACATACATATGGTAACTAAAAGACAGAAACACCATACCAAAAAATAAGTGGGAAATCATAAAAACCACACCTGCCTACAATAACATATCAAAGAGATGTCTACACAAAAAAGTGGCAACTAATCTCCCGCACTTAACAAAAGGAATTGCTAAACCAAAGATAAGAAATAATTTCAAAATGCTGACACGAAAATAAATATCTACTATCACCGTTCATGCTAAAAGGATATTACCTACAACAAAACTGAACACAACCAGGAATGAAACTACTGAAAAAAAATGGTAGGAGACTAAAACACAAGAACACCAAAATCGCCAAAGCATAACCATCACTACCTGCACTGTTACCAACACTAGCACCACGCTCACAACCACCACTATAACAGTTAACACAGACCAGCACTGTTACTTACACTACCATCACTTCTGAAGACATGACCGCCACCATGACAGTTGATGCAGCTATCAGAGGTGATAAAACCATTAACACTTCAAAATTGTTATTTTATAATGATTGCTACTACTTTTGCTATTAATATTGTTGTTACCCATTTACGTACCTACCGAAAATAACTACCACTAATATTTTCACTATCTGTACTGCTGTTACCACTTTAGGAACAATCACTTCATAACCATCTCTACAACCATTAGTACTGCTTTTTACCATGGTTGTTGTTTTTATTATTATTGTTATTATTATCATCATCATTATCATGGTTACCACAACTATTATAATATTTACCACTGTCATTATTGTCACATTTTTTTTGTCATTATACTTTCGTTTCCATCATCATTAAGGCTAAATTAACCATTAACACATCAATAACTTTTATTAATATATCAATAATAATATCACAGTTATTACAGCATAGTCATAATTGTTAATGCAGTTAGTGTTGAAAATATAAACATCATTATCACCATGTCCACAAACAGAACCCAACTTAACCAAAGTATATACCATAGGTAAATAGGTACCTCCATGAGATCACTAAAAAAGAGCATAGCATGATGAAAAAGATGCCAAACTTGATGAAAACAAAATTTTATCGTCTAAATGTTCATGTTATTATTAAGAGGAAAGATCAAAGTATTTTGGGGTATTTTTTTACATTTTTTAATCGTTCTGAGCACATCCGAAATTTTCATTAAAAATTTCGTTTTTTTTTTCGAGTCAGCAAAATTGACAGATAATCAACTATGGCATCCATTTTTTTGCATTTTATAAAAAAGATGAAAATCTCACTTTGAAATTCTTTTAAAAATCAATTATCATTTTTTCAAAACTTATTTTAAGAAAATCAGAAATTATAATGTTTATTTAAAATACTTTGAACCAAGGTTGACTTAACTTTGCACCGAAAAGATGTAATTTGAGAATAAAACAAAGCATGTCATAACCTTTCACATCACTTGAATGATGTATTGATGGATTTATGTCATCATCATTTGTTCTACAGATGCCGAAAAGTGAAGTTATTTAGATTTAAGTGAACAAATTATTTACCTCATTATTTTTAAGGAAAACTTTCAGTGCTCTAAGTTTTTTTTGTACTTTTGCTTTCACCTTTACATTTACGACGCTTTATGGAAAATATATTATAAAGAAATTAAAATAAGACTGTTAAGAGTGAGATTAAATTTCATATTTCATAAGAAAGGTATCTAATTAATTTATAGGTACCTTTCTTATGAAATTTTATCAGAAGTGTACATAAAATACTATAATTTTATGCACATTTATTACATTTTACTATGTTATTTGCATTTCCATTCATAAGAAAGGTATCTAATTAATTTATAGGTACCTTTCTTATGAAATTTTATCAGAAGTGTACATAAAATACTATAATTTTATGCACATTTATTACATTTTACTATGTTATTTGCATTTCCATTCATAAGAAAGGTATCTAATTAATTTATAGGTACCTTTCTTATGAAATTTTATCAGAAGTGTACATAAAATACTATAATTTTATGCACATTTATTACATTTTACTATGTTATTTGCATTTCCATTCATTTTATTATTAATTTTGATATTTCATTTATGGAAAAATGTCATAACTGAGATTACTATAAAAACAAGATCATATAAATTTCATAAGATGATACTGATACTTGTAGGTACCCTTCTCAGTTGAAATTGAAAAATTAAATTTACTTCTCCACACATGTTTCGCAAAAGTAAAAGCCTTAACAGCAGAGAACAATACTTAACTCATAACGCAACTTAATTAAACTAAGTAATAAGCAAATAAAAGCATTTGAAATTAAATAATATCTTTGTTTTATTGAGTTTTGTATGTTACAATTCAGAGCTGATTTTCAGGTAGTGCGGATCCAATTAAAAAAAAAACAAAACATGATTTGCATTCCTCAAAGCCTTGTGCTTTTAACTATTGTAATCACTAAACCCGATGTGATCAAATGTCTAGCGTTTTCATAAAATTAGTTATGGTGGGGTAATAAATATAAAAAAAATATTTCTGCCATGACTTTAATAAAAAAGCTTATTTATAATAATTTCGATCATCTGTGAATAGTTTCGGAAAGTTTCATTAACATCTGACAATTATTTTTTATTTTTGCAAGATTTTCCAAATGAATGTATCATACACAAAAAACGTGCTAAAAATTGTCTGTTATTTTACTAGTTCTGGTGAGACAAAGAGAAACAAGGTTTTTTTAATCAAAATTTAGAATGTTCTAAAAAGAAAGAAAAATTTTTTAAAATAATTAAATAAAACTTTGGTCTTTCCTCTTAATAATAACTTGAACATTTAGGCGATAAAATTTTGTTTTCATCAAGTTTGGTGTCTTTTTCATCATGCTATGCTATTTTTTTAGTGATTTTGTAGAGTTACCTACATATAATAAATACTACAGTCTCAGCACTGAAAAAGAATTACAATTGCGTATATATGTATGCTCAATTGCATGGATGTGTATCAGTGCCTGACCTTGGATTGTTTATAAGGGGATGGTTGTGTGAACTAAAATGCATGCACCTGTATGTATGCGTGTCTATGTGTGAGTGTGTCATCCCAAACAAACACAGAAGAAAATTCCTCCTCCCACCACCAAACATAATTGAACACAAACACGCTTAAATAGATGCAATTTTTAAAAAATAAGCCAGTTTGTTTATCACAAAAGTGTGAAACCCTAGGTTACAAACTCATATCCATACAACTGAAAATATATATATACATATATATATATATATATATATATATATATATATATATATATATACACATACATAATGCATTACTCTTCAAGTATGAATTGAGTTCTCTGAGCCACTTGCATATTTCATATAGAAAATATTAAAATTTCCCTTTCTCTCTGTGATGATAACCTAGGGGCAGGATCTCTGACATGTCAAATTGGTCGGGTTTCAATCCCGGCTTGAAGCACTTGGACATCTAGCCACACTGAAGAGCTGATATACAGTGAAACAGTCTGTTTGTGGATGACAATATAAATATATATATATGAAGAAATATAGTTTTATGGTATGATACATTTATGGGATGAAGTGCTCAATATCAGAGATAGAGCATATGTAAATATAAAAGTGAACATTGAAGTCATCACTCAGAGGCAACAGGCTGTTTCGTGCTGTGTGTTGACTTCAATGTTCACTTTTATATTTATTACATATATATATATATATATAATATATATATATATATATATATATATATATATATATATATACAAGACAATATTATACTGAGTTTGTTGTGGTCCACAATATGTCATTGCTGACGAAAGTGGTGTCATGCAAAATCATTGTTCAAATAAATCAGCCTTCGCATACAATGTTCAGTCTCCAAAATTTTCAGGTTCAAATACTGCTGGATGGCACATTTTCTTTGTTTTCTCCAGTTTTCAGCCTGGTAGACAAAGTAAACACTCTTTATAAAAAACAAAAACAAAAGGAGTGTCTACTCATATACAGCTATCTACTAAAAATAAATGTTTTAAGTCATAAAAATATTGGATTAAAAAATAAAATACATTAATAAACATAGAGAAAAAAAGGCAATAATTCTGTATTTATATTTTATCTTATATTTTGAAAAAACAAAAAAATTATTGTATTTATTTTTCATTTCTCTGTTTGTAATGTAATTTAATAAATTCAATTTCAATTGTCTGGAGTGGGAAAATGATCCCTCCCTCAACAAAGGAAAATATACCAAAAAAAGTCAATTTCTAATATTTTTCTTACTATTTGAAAAAAAATAATTATAACTATAAATTATTATATATATGTATTTGTTGATCTATATATATATATGTATATGATATATACCTCTATTTTTTCCTTGTAAAAATAGTTCTGAGAGATTTTTTCATTTCCTGCTGGTGCACATGCACACATACCATCTTATATACACTGACATTTAAACATACCACAGGGGAAAAAATACATATCTTTTTGGTTGAAAGCAATGGAAAAGGAATGGTTTTGTAGCATTTTTTAGTGATCTTATTTCCACATGAATTTCATTGGTGAATAAAATGCAGGAATTATCATAAATTGTATGAGTATGTGTCTTCTGTTAACTAAGTATCTTCAAGATCAGAAGCATATGATGTTGGATAGTTAAACTAGCCAACCTGCTGTTCTTTTTTTTTTTTTTTTGTATTATGATATCTACAAAGGTGAGTCAAAAAATAATACAATTTATTTTATTATATAAGAAATAAGGAACACAATCAAACATATCCTCCATCAAGATATAGCGATATCACAGGTTAAGATCCCTACTTCTCAGCAGAGTCACCAACTCATTCAACAACAGTGTTCCACCTATGAATAAGAGTACTTATTTCAACTTGTAAAAAATCAGCTGGATGCTGATGCAGCCAATTCCTTACTGCAGTTTTCACTTCTTCATCACCACCTGTCTTAGCACCCTCAGACTGCCATCTCTTTAGTCCAATGAAAGAGACACTGAGTGTGGAGGGAGCAAACATTTGATTGTGTTCCTTATTTCTCATATAATAAAACAAATTGCATTACTTTTTGACTCATCATCATATAATACCACCCAGAAGATATTATTTCTTGCTGCGTTATAGTAAATTGAAAATACAATCATATTGATTGAAGAATATTCTGCTCAATTTTTTCTTTTACTTAAATTCTGACAGCTTTAAACATTTGAAATCTTGGTAGAGCCAACATAGTATAAAATACAGGGATTGACAAAAAGAATCTGGAAAATGGATGTACCAGTGCCAAACTGAATGGGAGCGAAATGTTTTTAGGAAGAGAGGCCAATAAAAGAACAGTAATTAAGATGACAATGACATTTCATTTAAATTTTGAAAGACCAAAACTGATTGGAAAGTAAGAATCCAGAAAAGAATTGTGTTAGTGAGAGAAGAAACTGTTAGCAGAGAACAGTCACATCTAGCAATTTCAATTTGTAAAAGGATGAGACCTAGCTGCCAATCTAGTATTATGTTTAAATTCATAAAGCTGAGGTACCAAAGAGGGACTGAAGCCAAGATGCCAGGTTAGGACCAATAACATTGCTGATTCTTTGGATTCTGTCAAGAATCTCTAAATACAAAGCAGAAGCAGCAGACCAGATTTTACAACAATATTAGAGGCATGGATGAATGGTAGACTTATGTGTAAGATAGATTCTGGTTAGAAAGACTAGCACAACATAGTTAATCAACTTTCTTAGAATCAGCCCTAGCAATTAATTCAATATAATTGCTATACTTGATGTCAGCATAAAACATTTATCCAAGAAAGTGCAATGAGTCACACTCTTTTGGAGGTTAGCATCAGCCTAAGGCAATAAATGTTGTATAAGATGATTAAAAGAGAATAGTTTTGTTTTGGAGATGTTAAAATTAACAAACTATTTCTGCTCCAGTTTACATCAGATTAGAAGTCATTTTTGAGATTAGCTGACAATTTTACCATTAAGACAGATGTAAATAGTTGTCATCAGAATAGATACCAAGTTGAGAACCAATGTCATTGTACAAGTCACTGATGAAAATTAGAAGCATGGTAGCTCCAAGGATAGAGCCCCGGGGACATCTGCATTAATGTCATTCAAGACAACAATATTAAAAGATGTTGCAAAATAATTGTTTTTGTAAGTATTCCAAAAATAACCTGAAGAATTGTAGTTTTAATTTTGAGAATTTACTGATAAGATTTAACAATTTCCTTACCATTTTTGGTTGATAATGTTAAGTGTTCCAATGTCTGCTCTAAGAAATCTAAGGTCTAGTAAATAAGGGTTGATGATCATTTCCTGAAAATAGATAATACATAAGGATCATGATTAAAGAAAAAATGGACAGGATTTTTTTTATATTGTTAAATATAATGGACAACAAATGTCTATTATGTTTGATCATGAGCCATTCTAAGCTTTATATAGTAACTTCAGTTTTGGGAGAAAATAAAGACAAAATCTGTCCAACTTTTGGATATTTTTTATGTTGTTCTGTGATTTAAGATTTTGGCTCACATGAGCCATCATCAGGGGAGTTATATGAACATTACAACAGTTAACTAAAGTTACTATAGAAAGCTTAGAATGGCACATGATCACACATAATAGACATTTATTGTCTGTTATATTTAACAATATATGTTTGAATAATGATCTGCTACCACAACACACACACACACACACACACACACACACACACACACACATATATATATATCATTTAATATTATATAAAAATAATATAAGAAAAATAATAATCATATGTTAATGATACTATATAAAATAATATAATAAAAATTATATATTTGACATAATATTCTATTTATAATATCATATAAAAAAGATATATAATATGTAAAACATTATAAATATTTACCATAATATTATAAATATAATGTAAAATAATATATAAAAAAGCATTTAATATAATAGTGTTATATTATTATAAGTAAACTAGTATTTATTTTTGTCCTTCTCTTACACTGGTTACCAACCATGGCTCAAGAGCCCAATCTAATTTAAACTATAGATGGGGACAAAAGAGATGGATTCTGTGCATCTGGTAGGATTGGAAGATCATTATGTATTACAAGCTCCTTCCACAAAATCAGTTGTTGAATTCAGAAAGGTACTTTTCCCAATTGAACTGATTCAAGGCAGCAATGTATGAAAAAAATCGATAGACGAAGCTGAAATTGGTACACCTGGGATGTCCAACAACACCTGCCATAATCACTTGATCTTGTACTTTCACAATACCACTTATTCCAATCCCTACAAATTTTTTCTTAATTGGAAGAACTTCAATTCTCAGAAAGCACATAAAAAAAACTGAAAGATGGCAAATTCTGTGAGGATGGAACCATGAAGCTGTCTCAAAGATGGTGAAAGGTAGTGAAGCAAAATGACTCATATGTTGCTGAATAGTTCTATACACAAATATCTAAATATTGTCTTTGAAATTCACTTAAAACACCATGAACTTTTGTATCGGGGTATTAGGATCCGACAACACACACACACATATATATATGCCAAACTACCCGCTTGTATTCAACATATGAGGGTCAAGCAGCTTAGTTCCTAGGAACCAACAGCCAGACACCTGCACATATGATTTGATTATAGTGGTGAATGTAATGGATTTGATTGGAATTCATACTTGGCTCTTTGATTTCTCAATCTGAGCCACTATCCACTACTCCACCATACCTCCTATTATAGCGAAACAGTAGCTCTTGAAAATATATTTCAATTGAGCACTGTTGAATGATAAGCTAATTTTTTAAACAATAGCCACCTGCAAAAAAATGCAAAGCTCTTCAATAAAATGAATAGAGCACTCTGGCTGATTGGCATTTGTTTACATTAATAACAACAATATGTTAGATATAGCTGTTTCACTCTGCGAAATGAAGATAGCTCAGTGGTAGAAGCTCTGACTGACACCAAATCGTTTGGGTTTTGATCCTGGTTTGAAGCATTCGGATGTCTACTCACATTGAGTCTGATACAGCGAAACAGTACTGTCTGCAATTGACACACACACACATATATATATATATATATATATATATATATATATGAAGAAATATAGTTTTAAGGTGTGCTATATTTAAGGGATAAAGGGCTCAATATCAGATAGAACGTATGTAAACATAAATATAAAAGTGAACATTGAAGTCAACACTCAGCGGAGACAGGTTGTTTCATTCTGGATGCAATCGCCAGTTCACCTGATGATGAAATGGCCTGTTGCCTCTGAGTGTTGACTTCAATTTCACTTTTACACACACACACACACACACACACACACACATATATATATATAGAGCTTCATCAGACAAAGCCACACATAAAGATAGGACTATATATATATATATATAGTCCTATCTTTATGTGTGGCTTTGTCTGCTGAAGCTCTACCCACTAACAGGAGGAGGGGGTGAAAGTAAGTCATTCAGGTTTTGTAAACTTCCGGTAGTAACCCATTTCAATGAAGAAAAAAAAAACATTGATTTAAAACCTTCACTACCTTCAGCTATACCTTCTCCAGAGACGGGATTTAAGGAATCATACCCCACCACCACCACCACCACTCCAATCCATTCATATTTCCTAAAACAGTTTGTGGCTATATTCACCAACATCCTGGCAACTTTTGTGATAGTATTGGAACCATGTGTATTGCCATTTATCATTCTATTGGACCATTTCGGCGATATACAGAAGAGGGAGTGGGCTGACTGCATGGGTAAAAATCTTTTTTTTATATTTACCTACACAGACCTTATCATCCTTGTAGATGTGTGTGATTTTTTTTATTATTGAGGCAGGACTGGGATTAATCTCACAAAAAGGAAGGTGGGTTCTGCTTTTTTCTTTTTTTTTAATCAAGTTTACCCTATACAAGGGGTTACTGGTTGTGGAAGAATTAGAAACAAACATTACTAATGAGCAGAAAAAAAAAAAGAGTAATCAGGAAAACTTTAGATAGCAATTGACATTGCATTTAAATTCTTAAAATTAAAGTTGGCTGGAAAGCATGGAACGGAAAGGGAGTTCCACAAATGAAAAGTTTGAGAAAAGACACTCTTAGCATAGAATTTATGGTTACATCTAGCCAACTCAACTGTATATTGATGAGATCTTGACGCAAGTCTAGTACTGTGCATAAATTCAGAAAGTCTAGATACCATCGTAAAGAGATCATCTGAACAATTTCTGTGAAAGTATTTATAGAAAATGCACAGTGAGGCAACCCTTAGGCAGTGGGAAAGTGACTGAAGCTGAGCCACCAGATCAGGACCAATAATATTGCTGATTTTTTGGATTTCAATTTACCTTTCCACATTCTTGTGACAATTTCAGCAATATAGAGAGTAGGGGATCTTCCTGCAAAAATGAAAACCTTTTCTCATATCGATTTACCCAGACTTTGTGTATTGCATAATACAGCATAATATGAGAGAGATTGCCATTTTAAATCGGCATGTCAAGCCACAATGGACACTGAGCTTGAAACATTATCGAGAGTTCAGTTCTATAGCTTCCCAAGACTGACAGATACTAATATAATTATATATTTTAATTGTATTTATGAATTTAGTAAACAAATAAAATGGAACATTCAAAAAC
This sequence comes from Acanthosepion lycidas, assembly GCA_963932145.1. NCBI lineage: Eukaryota > Metazoa > Mollusca > Cephalopoda > Sepiida > Sepiidae > Acanthosepion > Acanthosepion lycidas. The sequence goes on from OZ010605.1 coordinate 72,244,706, forward strand.
TTCAAGTTTTGCAAATATAATCTACTTATAAGCAGGTTAGATAGTTTAATTGAATTTACTAACATGTATTTTTTAAAAGACGTTACATAAAAAAGCAAAAACATTTTGCATCAATGTTGCTAACATTAACATTTTTTATGTAGTATCCTTATCAACATTGTTAATGTTTACATTTTTTATGTAATATCTTTATCAACATTGCTAACATAAACATTATTTTATGTAATATCTTTATCAACATTGCTAACATAAACATTATTTTATGATATCTGTAAATAAATTCAATTGAACTATTTAATCATCTGATGAACGTTACATTCTGTAAAACTTAAAATCTTGGGGATAACTTTTTGAAATTTCATTTTAATTTGTTTATCATTAATGCACTTACAGAAATATTAGATTAAAATACTGATTCTTGTCCAATCACTGAAGTTAAGCAACATTGAATGTGATCAGTATATAGATGGGTGACTGCTTGGGAATACCAGGTACTGTAAGATTGGATATGCAGGTTAATGACTTGGAATGAGTTGAAATTCCAATTAAGTTTCTTCATTCACTTATGCACAAATACCCTGGGGAAAGGTATGAATTCATCTCTTTTCTTAAATAGCGGGGTAGACTGGGTCCTATAGTCTTGGTTGGTAACCAGTCTACTACAGAAAGTAACTGCAGCCTACTGCAAGAATTCTTCTGACAAGTTAATCACGAATTGAAAAGCACCATGATCATCTAATCATGCATGACACTTAAGGAACAATTCTTAATGCTGTCTCTTAATATTTAAGCACTTTAATTACAAAGACTGCTTGCCTTGAAACTGTTATTCTTCAGAAATATACTCATCAAATTCTTTTTAGTTTTTTGTGAAACAAAATCTTTCGTATTATTACCATCATCATCATGATTATATTTCAATTTCTGCTATGGTCACACTATCTATGAAGTCTGTGGGAAAACCTAAAGCAGGTACTGGTGTTTTGTTATGACTACATTTCATGATTTGTTTTTCTAACTTCCATAACATCACTAGCATTACATATACAAAGTTCTTTTTAGTGTGTGGGCTGTATTTATCAAAACGATTTTTTGTATTTCTCTTAAGCTGGGATTTTTTCAATGTGGTGTTGCATTCTTTTTTTATCATTCCAAGCACACCTGCTCTGACTGGTACTATTCTTGTTTTTAGTTTCCACATTTTTTTCTATTTTGAATTCCAGGTTTAAAATTTGATAACTTTTCAAATTCCTTGGTTGCTTTGTTACAGTCAAGCCATATCAATTAGTAGGCAAGTTATTATCATTATCATTATTATTATTATTTTTATTATTCCCTTGGACTTCTGTTTTATAAATATTTCCTTCTGGGGCGCAACCAGAGACCTAAGTTCAGAAATGACTTCATGACATTTTCCACTGATCACTTTTTTGTAAGAAAAACATAAGATCACACATTTTACATTCCTAAAAATCCTCGTAACATGTAAGCTGACATGTGAGTACAATTTTTTGCATTTCTTTAAAGCATGGACTGCATGATAAAAAGAAGGAAGATCTTAGGTTTTATTTTGCAAAAAAAAACCCAAAAACCTAATTTCACACATTTTACATAGATAAATCTCCTCACAATGTGTAAGTTGTATTTGTGAGTACACTTTTTTGTATTTCTTTAAGGCTTGGGCTACCAGGAAATCCCTTTAATGAGTCTATCAGAACCTTTTACAATCAATCCGAGGGCTCCACTACTACTGGAATTATTTTTATGGCCTCATGTGCCACATTTTCAGATTTCCACTTATCATCATCATCATCATCATCATCATTATTATTTATTAATTCATAGAAATTGGAATGGTTATTCTTTTTCTGAACTTTTCATGGAATAGTAATAATGTTAAGAATATTCTGTTATATTAATCTTCCAAAAGTTGAGACATTTGGAATTTTTTTCAAAATTTTAGAAATGTGTGCAATTGGCATTTTTTTTCATTATGTTCTGCCTCAAGGATATAACATTTTAAAGCAGGAAATACAAAATCTTGTTTGAATATTATAAATCTTGTTTTATTTTGAACCTCAAATTTGATTTTATATTTTTACATAAAAATAAAATAAAAGCAAAGCAACTGATTGCCAGTGACCTGTATATAAAGCTTGACCAATGGCCAAAATGCCTATCTTTTTATCGATGTCTATTTCTGTCTTTTTCACTCCTCTTTCGTGGCACAGACTCTTGCCAAATAACTGAAATTTATTGGCTTTTATCACAATTCTTTTTTTGTAGTGCAGTAAACATTGTCCAACCCAAATCAGTTCTCATTAAATACAAAATTTATCTTCTATATTATGTTTCTAGATAATTTATTTCTAGCACATTGCAAAATGAAGGCAAACAGACACTATGAAGATGATTGCGATGCTCCAATCTTTTAAGTAGTGTGATACTGACTGCCTTGAAGATCAGTGTTCAAAATCTTTACTTTTTTATATCATCTAAAACAGGGAACACTGACACTGACAGGAATCATCCAACTACTTCAGCCACCATTCAGGTTTTAGAGTTTTAGTAAACAGTACATTTAGTAGGTAAGATTAATCCTTAATATGCTAATAAGGTTGTACTGGGCTGATCAGCTAACTAAAAAAAGGGATCTCACTTTCCTTGGGGTTTCTGCTTCTCTTGCTTTCAATATTATTTTTAAATTCTCCAAAACATCTTTCCTTAATATGTTTTCTGACAATTTCAGCTGTCATGATCATTAACATCAGTTTCTTTCTATTTAATATCAGTTTATTTCTGATTACAAATTTCTTCAAACTTCCTCATTACTTATATGGACCATCCCTGATATTCTTTGTAGGTAAAACCATATTAAACTTGATTGAAATCTTTTTTTTTTTTCATGAGAGTAGATAACCTATCATTCACTGCCATATCAGAAATTAGACATTATGTAGAAGACCAGTGGTTTGGTTTTTGTTTCTAAGGATATTTTCCAATTCTTTAATATCTTACAACATTTCTTAAAAAAAAAAAAATTATTTCACTAGCCTCATCAGATCTCAACATTTATATGAATATCATACATGTTGCCAACCTCATTCAGAAATATCTAAACTGTCAGCTGTCTACAACTGATTCCTTTTTTTGGTACTTGTTTCCACCATCCATTTATGCAAACTCACCACATAGTTTACTCACTGTTTTCCCCTGCTTCTTTAATAATCAGTACGATTGATGGCAAAGCAAAATCAAACAGATACTCTAAGGATGATTGTGCTGAGCCAGTTTTTGAAGGGGTATCATAGTGCCGGCCTTGATAATCAACGTTCAAAATTCTGACTCTTTATGTCATCTTGAACACAGAAACCCAAACACTGACAGGCAGGAAGTACCCAACTACTTCAGCCATTTCTTTCTGTTATTTTTATTGTTATTTTTATTGTAATACTTCAGGTATATTATTTTCCCACCCACTCATATGTGCACATTGTTAGTCTCTCTCTCACACACATACACATGTGCACACATTTTCTCTCTCTTTGTATGGAATGTCCCTTCAGGACGTGAACAATCATGACTCCCCACAGCTTCATCTCTCGTATTTCTCTCAGCAGTACTTTTTTTTACCTCTCTTTCTCTTTTGGGTACTTGCCATCTTTTAAAAGTAATAATTATATTAAATAAAAAATAAAAGGGTTAACTAAAAAGATTAAAACAAAAGCAATTTGGATTTTAATGAAAGAAGAATTTTGTAATAGTCTTGTTGTGGATTTGAATCAACTCACAACAAAGTAAAAGGTGAGAAAGGTTTTTGAATATAAAAATGTAAAATATTTTTATGTTTGTGTTTTTACAACTAAATTTTTCACAGTGTATAAGTGTTAAAATTCTTGTGTTAAAGTTTCTTGTTTGTAGTTATTTGTTAAGATGAAAGAAGTGTGATTTCTTTGTGTGTATATGTAAATAAAAAGAGGCATGGGAAAAAGTGAGGAGGAAGGGTAACTTGATGAAGAAGAGTGTAAATGTCATGTAGCTTGGTGAGGAAGAGTATAAGTGTCACATAGCTTGGTGAGGAAGACAGGTGAATGAGTAAGGGAATCTCTTTGAAGCCATGCTGTCATGAACTGTTGTTGTATGCTGCCATCTCTATCTCCTTACTGGTTTTGTCCGTAAAAACGTTTTTTTTATTGTTGGTGGGAATGCAGTTCATTTGTTGGAAAATATTAAATATTTATTTTCAAAGGATTCACTTATAAACTGGAAGAATGTGCAGATCCTCCAACTCAGAAACCATTTTTTTCCATTTGTTGATTGACTGTCTTGGTGATTATTGCTGTCTTCACTCCACAGTGTCAAGAACTGATTATTAATAGTACCAGACCTTGGTGTTTGGTGAAAGAATGATTTTTCTTTTTGTTGTTTAGTTGTCATTCAGCATTAAATGACCCATAAGGAGTTGATATGCCATTAAACAGACAAATCAAATCTAAGTTGTCATAATACTTATAAACGTGATATATTGATATCTTATTTATCATGTAGCAAATTAACTTTTCAGTAGTCGGTTGACTACATCCTTGATCTAAAACTACATTGAAATGCTATACTGTACTCCACATGGCATTTCTTGGGCAAATGTGGTGGCTATTTTGCAGTACCATCTCCTCCCCCATTTATATGAGGGAGATATTATTAAGGTCCATAGATTAAAGTTTATTGGATACCCTAACAAAAACATTGTCTTTTAATTTACCTTTTTAATGCATGAACCAGACCTTATTATTCTGTTGGATTCTGATCAATATTTGACTAGTAATTTAGAAACCACAATAAAAAGACAAAATACCAGGAATTTCAAAACTAACATGCAGCAAGATATCATTAATAGTGAAACATGTAACTGTAGAAATAAAAGTAGATGTCCACTAATGACCAAGCTAAAATATACATGGAGTGTACTGAAGGCAGCTTCAAGAAGAGATAGTATAATCACAAGCCATCATTCATGGTAGAAAGATTTAAGAGTCTACCAGACTAGCCAGCCATGTGTGGAAATTAAAAGAAAAAATAACAAAGATCCAGTTAAAACTGGGAAATATTAAAAAAAAAAAGAAGCTAAACCATACAACAATCATAATGATATCTGCAATCTTTGCCAGGAAGAAAAGTTAAAAAATAATAACATTTCCAGACCAGATAAACCTTCTGAATGAGAGATCAGAAATAATGACATGATGCATATATATTAAAAAGTTCCTTTTGAGATGATGCAGACCAGGATGAAAGTATATTAATTTCATATAACCCCACTCCAATACAATTACAATACCCTTGCTTTTTTCCTCCCCTTCTATTATGCTTCGCATTGTGTGTTTATTTATTTTTAAATAATAAAGCTTTAGGAAATTATTTGAATTGCCTGAAGATACTGAAAGATTGAAACCAAGGTAGCGTGATTGGCTGATCTCCCAACTTTTAAAAATATATATATATATATATATATATATATTATAATTTTTAATATAGACAAAAATAATTTACTCACTTTTTGAATTAATGCTCTGAATGTTAGAATTTATATATTATTTTTATTCTCATTACATTTGGATGTATATATATATATATATATATATATATATATATATATATATATATATATATATATATATATATGTAGTGAACTGTTGGTATAATCCAAGTAAATTGTATTAACACAATATGAAATTTTAAACATTAAAAATTAAATGTTAAAACTGACTCACCAAAAAGCACTAAATGTTTATTTTTTAAACAGAGCAATATATATATATATATATATATATATATATATATATATATATATATAATTTTAATTTTAAGGTTGAGTATTAGTGTATTGTAGATGTGTGGATGTTCAAATATAAACAATTAATGTAAAAGTAACAGAAACTTGGGTTTCTACTATGAATAATTTATTCTTTTTTTTTTAATAATAAATGTAGACTGTAGAGAAACAAAGTTCTCATTGTCTCTTGGGTATGTCCATTTTCTTTTTCTTGTCCAGAAGCAAGTTGGGGTAAGTAATGATAAGAAAAAAATACATGTGTGTACACATGTATGTATATATTTGTTTGATGTAAGCATACACACACATGTGTGGATATGTATGTGTGTGTGTGTGTGTGTGTGTGTGTATATATATATATATATATATATATATATATATATATATATATATATATATATATATATAATGTAGACCTGATTAATAGGTGTAATATTGGAGGAATCCAGACTTTTATCATACAGTCTCAGTTACGGTGGACTGGTCATGTCTTGAGAATGTCTGATGACAGGATACCCAAGATCCTAATGTACAGCGAGTTAGATCAGGGCTACAGGAATGTAGGATGCCCATGGCTAAGATACAAAGACAAGCTGAAAAGCAATTTGTCAGCAGTTAATATACAACATAACACACTTGAGTGCTTAGTTTTGGAGTGGGTAGAATGGAGATCAATGTGTTTTAGTGGACTCAGCAATTTTCAATCTGCTTGTCTGAATCATCTTCAAGAATTGAGAGCAAGATCTAAAAGGTTAACCAATCTAACAGTGATCTCATCTCACAATCCTCACACTGGCTCCATACGTGGCCTCCTTTGTAAATCACTAGCGGGTCTTAAATGCCACTTAAAATTAGCGCATAAACTTTCATAACTGAATCAATAAGCTGTCAGATAGTGATATACCATGACAACCAATGGGAGAGTCCATTATTATTATTATTATATATATATATATATATATGTATATATATATATATATATATATATATGTATATATATATATATATATATATATATTGTTTTTCATCAAATGTTTTAGTATTGACAAGATCCAGGGAATTTATCCTGAGGAACAAAATGGCCATAAACATGGGGTACAATTAGGTTTTATTTTTATGTAATTTATATATATATAATATGATATATTATCAAATGAATAAATATAAATGGATGTACGTGTAATTGTTCACATAAAAATACATACATATATCCTTTGGTGTAAGAAAAATGGTGCTCAATGCTAAATAACAGAACTATTAAGTATATATTAATAAAAATATGTAATACGTCATGCCAACAATATGATTGAAGTTTCATGCCAAGTGCAATCTTCAGGAACTGATCATAGTTTACAGTTTGGTTAATATTTATGGGTCTTGCGAGATTCATGATGTTGTTTGGATGAATTATTACTGTTGCTAAATATTTAATTGCACTATAATCTAATTTTAGACTTAAACATTCACTTAATTTCTGGCTTGTACTGTTGGTGTGGTGTATTATGTATTTTTATTAATATATATATATATATATATATATATATATATATATATATATATATATGTGAAAAGTGTGTGTATATAAATAAATATATATATATGTATAATTATTTATATATTATATGTGCGGTACTTATTAGAAAGCGCTCAATATCAGAGATAGAGCTAACATATATGGTTGGATAGATGTGAGCTTGTGACCCTAGGTTTCACGCTTTAGCGATCGTCAGACAAACTGATTAATTTTTTGAAAAATTTTGGTTTTATGTAGATTGTGTGTATTGGTGTTATTGTGGAAGTGGTAGGGGAAACTTTGTCATTTTTTCATCGTACTGACGCAAACATATATGCACACACACACATATATATATATATATATATATATATATATATATATATATATATATATATGTGGGACTGAATCTTCTTGGTTTAACCAAGAAAATTTTATAAAAATTAGGTGTTTACTCATTTGGTCAGACTTTGGGAATCAGACTCAGGGCCCAGTTCAAGGGTTTGCCCCCACCCACACATATATGATGTGGGTCCCCCTACTCTATGTCATCTCAATTTTTCATAAGGTACTATTCATATAAAATACAAATTTTATTGTAACCTAATTATGTACAGTCATGGATCATATCCAGTATAGGTGAACAATTCAACTGGAATAAAAGAAAATAAATACAGATTGTGGCAGATAAATTGTCATCTAAATGACAAAAATGAAAATAATACTGACATCTTATTTTAACAGGTATATTTACTAAATTTATACAAAAACATCTTGAAATACTAAAGAGTAAGTTTATTCAATAACCATGTCCTCTAAATGACTTTTACTGCAATTCTTCTAGACAATCTCCTTGTTGGTGAATGCTGCCATATTACAAGGAATTTTGTTGGTCTCTCACTCAATTGCACCCCACATATAATAATCAAGAGGGATGCTGTATGAAGAGATAGGTGGCCAGATGTAAATATGTATAATTATACTGCATTTTTATGAATAAACATTACCTCGTCAATATATTTACTATTTAATCCTAAAGCTGAAATTTCTATTATACTGTGTTGGTCTTGTCTGGTTTTTTAAGTAAAGTAAATATAAACTCTAACTCAACACTTTGACACAAAACTTCAACAGTCCGCAGGTTGAGAGCACTTACCCGTGACTGAGAAAAAGCTGGTGTTATATAGCTCTCTCAGTCCCAAACCCATGCTGACTATAGTCTAATACCTGCTCAGTATTGTTCATATACAAATTTTATTACTGTCACCTACTCTAAGTAGAATGTCTTTTCTCAACAGCCAATTGTTGAAGAGGACATATCCCCTGGTGCTTACTGCACCACATGCAACTAACTCTGGGTCTCTTGTTGGGTTGACCTAATTCTCTGTTATAGATGCATAATGAAGAAAGAAGGCCTGGGAAATTTGACACTCACAAGACATCAATATGATATGTCAAAAGAGTAACAGAAGTAGTTGGAGTGGCTGTTGCTGTTGAGTAAAGAGTTCTTACCGGCCAAAGGTAAGATCTGAGTTTGTTAGTTGGTCATTGAAGATGTCCCAAGTGTCACCTCTCCATAGACTATGCAAGGTGAATCTATGAATAAAAGACCTTATTTTTTTTCTTTTCTCACTGAGACAATATTTTATCTTTGTTCTCCTGTGAGCAAACTGCTTTTTTTTTGTGTACATCAATGCAAACATGTCTCAAAGCACATCATGGCATGTAGTTATCTAGTCAGTGAAAAACTAAGCAAGGGGCACAGTTGTTTTGATTACATATCAACAGTGACAATTCTAGGGGGATGTTTTGGGCCACTCACTTTTTTTGAAGTGGGGGCAGCCAATTTGACCCCCCCCTTCTAAACTTAAAAAATTTAAGAAACTGATCAGTCTCTGATTTTGATAAGATTTGATCTTCAGTACTTTTCCTGCTCTGCATTTTCTTTTTCATTTAGCTTTTTTTATTACATTCACATCTGCAAAGATCAGGTAAAATAAGGACACATACAGAGACCAGTTTAAAAAACAAAAAAAACAAACATATTTAAAAATAATGTACCCAACTTGATATATAGATACATAGTCAGTCAGTGATTTATGGCCGAGTGAAAGAATTGATCAGTAATTTTCTCCAATCTGTTAAATCTGTTTTCTCTTTTCTCACTGAGGCAATATTTCATCTTTGTTCCCCTATGAGCATACTACTTTTTTTTTGTGTACATCAATGCAAACATGACTCAAAGCACATCATGGCATGTAGTTATCTAGTCAGTGAAAAACTGAGCAAGGGGCACAGTTGTTTTGATTACATATCAACAGTGACAATTTTAGTGGGGGGTGTTTTGGGCCACCCCCTTTTTTTTTGAAGGAGGGGCAGCCAAACACCCAGATGATGAATTTCTATTTTTCAGAAGTTTGCAGACTGGTTCGTCCATCTCTATACTGAGGGAGGTACACATAGAAGGTGACCTGAAGTGGTTATCAATGATTCCAGCCAAGGTCCCATGACTCATACTCCCTACTGAGATTTGTTGACAATGCCGGCATTTGGTAAATCAAAGAAAAGGGGTTGGTAGAAAAACAATTTAGACCTCTTCATTCCCTATTTATAGAGGTCACCATTGACCACCAAATTAATTAAAACTTGGGTTTGTGTCAATCCAGCTGCCCTATTTGATGTTTTATTTCAGGGTCTTGGAGAAATTATATTATTTAAATTATTTCCTTATTTCAAAGAAGATTCTTGATCATATGGCTGGAATTTGCCAAAAACATAGATTAATTTTTTAGCTGATTTTTGTATGCATCTAGAACCCACAGCATTTTGATTGATTTCGTTGCATTATTTTATTTTCACATCTATTTTTTCTTTCATTTATTTTTTGTACTTTAAAATAACTTTGTAGAGGAAAAAAACCCATATCAGACAATCACTGTTCTGCTACTATTGACATTAGTATTAACCCTTTGATTTTGTTTTGAAGTTAACCTCTCTTGTGGTCCAGCAGCTTGATAGTGGAAAAGAGGGCAAGAATAGATTAGAACTCCACTACTATGAATGAAAAGTTATTCTGTTTAATTTAGTGATGTAACATACTTACACTAAAATTCATTCCTAATTTGTGTATACAATAGTGGTTTAGTATGAAAATAAAGATGCTGCTTGAATTTGCCCCTCCTACTCTGCAGAAAAATCTCAGCCCCCAACTACATTTAGATTTCCAGAATTGCCACTGTATATCAACATTCTTTGGGAATGGAACCTGATAGACTTATAGCTGTAAAATTCCAAGTATTGTTTGAACTGTTAATCTTATTTATGTTCTTCTCTATTTGTTGTTATTACTAAAATATCAATCCATTATCCTGCCTCTCTCATAAGTTAATCCATATACTAGAATACAATTCAATTTGCAAATGAAAACAGAATGCAAAACTTTTAGAAAGTTGTTTTTGTTTACTTGCTTCTTTAGTAGACCAGGGATTTTGTTATGTGCCAACATACTTTTATATAAGTCAAAGTCAATATACCTGTTCTACAATATATATTATATAGTAATATATACAATAATATGTAAGCCACATTAATAGAAATAAACGGTTTTTAAAAGTTTTTTTTTTAAGTCTTAAGTTTTTGTTATTAATGGGAGTCCAACAAGTGAGCAGTTTTGAAACACCTAAATATCTTCTTTGCATTGTAGTATTGGTTCAGACATCATGATGTCATTTGTGTTGCAGTTTTTTGGATACCCTGTAAGTACTAGTGAGCTAGCCAAAATGAGCTGACTCATTTTATAGTCCACCAATAGAAGGGTTAACCAATCAGAAAGCTCAAAATATTCAATGCGATGTGTATAAAGGCAGCCATTTTGTTTTTTTCTCCCAAAATATCTCCACTGCCAACCTGATATTGAAGAGATTATGGATTTCACTGGATTCTATATTCAGAGACTACGGCAAACATGGTCAACAATTTGCAGCTGCATGCTATTGGAAATTGCTTGGCCTGCCACATGTGGCACGCGTGCCATAGGTTGCCGACTATTGTAGTAGACAATTATTTCTTTGTAATGAATTCAGCCTTCATTAAGTGCTCCATACATGTAGTCTTGTGCCAGATTAAGCCAATCACACCAACCCCATGAATACTATTTTATCTGTTCTAATTTCAATTTATTTTCTAATTAATTTGTTCTAAATTTAAAATGGATTAGAAAAATGATTAATTTAATCCATTAATTTCTGCTTAAAAACCAGTATAAAAAGTAAAATAAACATCAGTTATCAGTTATAGATATTTAAAAAATCCATTAATTGTTTATAAAAGAATCCAGTATTAACTATTGGTTTCTACCTATAACCTGTCAATACCCATCATAAAATCAGATATTATAAGTTTCTACCTATAATTCATTAATACCTACATCATTAAAATTTGATGGTGAGCATGAATGGGTTAAATACTTTCAAAATATTTAATGTATTTAATTTAAAATACATCAAGATACTCTAAAAGTATTTAATTTAAAATATTCAAAATATTTCATTTAAAAGTAAAGTATGTAATTTAAAATAATTCTATTTTAAAAGTATTTAAAATATTTAAATACTTTAAAGGGATAAGAATACCATCTTAAAGTATTTTATTAAAATATGTCATCTTTCATCTTTTTTTAGGCCACCTTCTTCAGGTAAACATGTTCATTTATGAATCTTGTTGGCCAATTCATAATTTGACATGAGTCTTCTACTGTGGCTGCTATAAATTTTACTTAATTATTCAATTCTACTGAGTAATATTTTAATGGAAATACAGCTCCCCATCACTTAATGATTGGGTTCTGGCCAGCACGAGACTGCTATTTCAGCAATATTATGCATGTAATGGCTTTGTGTCAACCAGCATCAGATAGCTTTAAGGTCATTTTTGCACCATTAATAACATTTTTTTTTATTTATTTCTAAATGTTTATGCTCTACAGTTGTGTATGGAATAATAAATAATGAAAAAACAAATTAAAAAATTGGCTCTATATTCTCTGCAGTAGTTCAGTAATTTTTAATTTTTATTTTTGTAATATTCTCTACATTGCTTTGCATACTGTAAACATTTACACTATTTACACTATTTACATTGTTCAGACTGTTGTTCTCATCTTTATTGTCATATTCACAACATTTTGACTGTTGTGTGCTCTGGTCTTCTTCAGGTGATATATGTTGGAGTTCTGAACTAAACCCTTTATTTGGTCAACTGGGTTAGATTGTTCTAGTTCCACATGCCATGCCTTTTCTGAATAGATCAGTTTCATTTATTTCTCTTTAGTAACTCAACTGTCCTTTTTTTGAGGTCAGGTATTGAACTCACAACTCAGTGGGCCAAGTCACTAGATTGTCAACCAACCCTTTTATCCACTGGGCCATATGTCCTTGGTTCAAAATTCCAGTGTATATCACCTGAAGAAGGCCAGAGAACACAATGACTGAAACATTGTGAATATGTCAATAAAGATGAGGACAATAGTCCGAACAATGTAAATAGTTACAATACCTCATCTGAGATACTTACACACTTTTATTTATTGTTACTTTCTTTATTCAATTTATTTGTTTTGATTCTATGATGTTGTGATGTTTGGTCAGCTGGTCTGTTCAATGTTCAATCCCTGCAGCTGATCGTTTAATGAATCACTTTGATCTAAGCCTTGCCTTGTCCTATGTTGTCTTTGATTTAGATCACAAGGCTGGCAAGGATCAATTGTCAACAGGAATAGTTGAATTGGTCTGGACAAAGCATAGGATAAATTGTAATAAAGAAAATGTTTTATGTACTGTTTCTTGTACATATCTGGTAGTACAATATCAGTTCTTCAGGTAGGAATATATATTCTTCATGCAGGAATATATTTGTCATGTAAAGTTATTCGACCCTTCCCTTCAAATATTTCATGACACTTTGTTCATCATGATTAAGTCTAGACAAGGCTTCTGGAACACAGCTTAAAATCGGAGGTCTTCATCAACAGCAGGAAGTCACGTCAGTCCGATAAAGCTGTTGTCTGTCACCTGGTGTCTGGCAGCTTCTCTTTTTGATCATTTTGATTCTCTGTTTATATGAACCTCTGTCCAAAACCCACATGGGGTCTAATGTGGTTTGGGATTTCAGCCATTCCCTTAATCTCCATAGTGAGTTCTTTGCTTGACTCTAGGAAATTAAATGCATGTCCAATTTTGGAGAGATCCCTCCTCTGAGGAGTAGTGGTAGCAGAATATCAATCCACCCCAACTCCTTCCTTCTCATATTGGCTCCTCATGCCGATATTGCTCAAAGGGTGTAAGCAATTCCTCTGCTGCCTTTGATATTCCACTTAGACCTTTCACTTCTATGGTTACCTGACCAATCTGATCTCTGGACTGTTTGCGCAAGCAGGTGTGGCTTAGCTCCAATTATTAATTTTAATTAATGTCCAAAATTTTCATCAATAGAATTCCTTGACCCCTTCTGCTTTCTCAATCAGGCATTCTTCAGCTGTTACCTCTCACAGACGCTGTTTTCTGTTTCTTGTGACACTTTGGCCCTTATATCGAAAGAAATCTCATCTCTTCAATGAGTTGCACTTCCCCTCCCTTTTTGACAAATGATAAAAGAAAAACAACTCTCCAATTCTGCTTTTGTCTCCAGAAAACCTTAAATAGTAACTCTCGACTGATTTTTCCTTACCAGGTTGTGGCCTGTAGACAATTCCATAACCTGTATTTTAAATAGTAATTATCAAAAATGTCTCCATTTCAGTTTTTAACTAAAGAAATTTCACTCCTATAGTGATTCACACTTTTCCTTCTTCTTCTTCTTGATGAAAAAGAAACAATTCTCTAACTCTGCCTTTGTTTCCAGAACACCTTAAATATTACCTCATGACCAATTTTTTTCCACTGGGCTATGGCCTGCAGAAAATTCCTTAACATGGATTTTAAAAACAATAATGTCTCCATTTCACAGTCAGTTGTCAACTTCAGCTATATAGTTTTTTGGAGGAAAAATTAAATGTTTCTCTCTTTCCCCTCTGTCCTTATCCAAGGATGAAAAAAATAAACCATATGAATTTAATAAATCTTGCCTTGTCTCTTGGTATAGCTATCAATCTATCCTTTCAACCCTTAAAGTATCACATCTCTCTCGATGTAGCTATCAAGCTATCTCTTTGTCATTACACCACCCGCACATCCAAGCTTACTGGAGTGACTGTAGTATTTTATTCTAATGATATGAAAGACAAAGAAAATTCAACAGATTTTGTTGATAACATTAAAGCTACACAAAACAGAATGAGTCAGTGAAAATTACCATGACAACAGGACATTGCTCACAGACCAGTTTATAAGCATAAGTTTGTAGTGTTTGTGATGAAAAACTTTAAAATATATATAAAGTAAGTAAAATGAACAAATTAGACAGATTCAAATTTTAATATACATATTATTAGAGCATAGTCTATTAATTAATCAGTTTCAGACCAAATAAAAAACACCTTTTATTGAAAATTATTAAGATACGATATCCTTACTGAGTGGATACAAACTTGATAAAATTTAATTAACTCATAATTTATGGAGAAAAATAAAAAAATTATACAGTATTTAAAACATACATCACATTATTTCAGCTTTTAAGCTTGTATAGTTATTAGAGATTTTATACTCTTCAAGTAGCACACATTGTAATAGAGCCTAAGTTTTTTTGTTGTTGTTAAATATTTACATGTATTCATTTATCTTCTACTATGTCTGTGTGCCAGGTATAAATAAAGGACAAGGTCTCAAGTAGTCAATCCAAAAAACAGTCAATGTTGAAGTTTGAGATAAAGTAGTAAGAGGCGTCATTAAGAAATCTTCCTAATGTCTTTGTCTTATTTCTGTAATGCAAAAACTGTTTTTATGAGAAGAAACAACTTATTTTAAAACATCTCTCTATATTTCTGTAACTACACTGTTTACATTGCTCGAACTGTTGTCCTCATAACCCAGTGGATAAAAGCGTTGGTTGAAGTAATCCAGTGACTTGACCTAAAGAGTTGTGAGTTCAATACATGACCATTGCAGAGGTGAACAAAAATTTGGGGACTTGTGTTACTAAAGAAAAATAACTGAGATAACCAGAAAAGGTGTGGAACTAGAACAATGTACCCTCGTGGAGTAAATAAAGGATTCTGTTCAAAATTTCAACATATATCACCTGAGGAAGGCCAGAAAGTATAATGGCTGAAATGTCGTGAATGTGACAATAAAGATGAGGACAACAGTCCAAACAATTAAAATACTGTAAACAGGAATAATCAGTTTTGCGTAAAAAATGTTCTTTGAAAGTGACTTGACCCAAAGAGTTGTGAGTTCAATACCTGGTCACAGCAGGCATGAACAAAAACTTGGAGAGTTGGGTTACTAAAAAGGGAATTAACTGAAACTGATATATCCAGGAAAGGAATGGCATGTGGAACTAGAACAATTTACCTCAGTGGACTAAATAAAGGGTTCAGTTCAAAATTCCAATTTATATCACCTGAAGAAGGCCGGAGTGTAGAGCAGCTAAAACGTTGTGAATGTGATTAATAAAGTTGAGGATAACAGCCCGAACAATGTAAATAGTATAAATAGTTATTTTAAAATGTCTCAAGCTTTCTGGAATATAAAATCTTGTATTTACGGTTTATCTGCTTTCTCTTTTTCCTTTCCTTTTTTTTCTTTGTGGATGTGTTGAATATTTTTACAAGGCAAAATTTTCACCACACCCTCAACTTTCTGCAGGACTAAAATCTCTCAGAATAAGAAACATTTATCTGAAGAAGAAATTTCTTTCATCATTTTTTTAAAGGTTACGTCCTTTAAAAAAACATAGACAATCATGATTTTCCAATGATTTTTCTTTATTACCTGTGACTTGGCATTTTTTTTTTTTTTTTTAAGCATTACGCCCCGAGCAAGGCGTGAAGCCACTAGGATGCAGGGGGTTGCAGAAGATCTGGAGCAAGAGCAGATAGGAGTGATAGAAGAAAGGATGAGGAGAGGGATAGTGGTTAGATCAAGTTAACTGGAGATGTCGATTGACATTACATTTGAATAGTTGGAGATTATAGCTCTCAGGGAAACAGTAATTGGGAAGGGTGTTCCACAGACGAGAGGTGCGAGGTGTGAAGCTATTGCAGTAGAAGAGACGGCTACATTTAAAAGTTTATACAGTGTAAGGGTGGGAGCAGGATGCCAGCCTCGTAGGGCGCTTGAATTCATGGAGTGTGGGAACCAGTGAAAGCAGCTCATCAGAGCAATTACCATGAAAGTATTTGTAGAAAAGACAGAGGGAGGCGACGGCGCGTCTGTGAGAGAGTGACTGTAGACGAGACGCCCGATCAGGGCCAATTATATTACATATCCGTCTCTGGATCTTGTCAAGAACTCCGAGGTAAACAGAAGGTGCCCCAGACCATATATGGCAGCAATACTCCATGCAAGGGCGAATGGTTGATTTGTATATTTGAAGTATCGATTCCGGGGAGAAAAATTTCCTGGTGCGGCACAGAGAGCCAACTTTCCTCGCGGTGGACGATGCAATTGACTCAATGTATTTGTTCCATCTCAGGTTAGCAGTCAACGTGAGACCGAGCAGACGCAGGGAGTTGCTCTCAAGAAGTTGACTATCAGACATTCTAATGGGGGGGCAGGTAAAGATCTCTATGGTGGTTAATGGAGAGTAGTTTAGTTTTTGAGCAGTTAAATTTGACCATCCAATTGTTGCCCCAGTTAACAACCGATTGGAGGTCCATTTCAAGACGCACGGCCAGGTTAGTTTTGTCACCGACACTAGATTTGTTTTTGAGGCAGGAGTAAATTGTAGTGTCGTCCGCGTAGATGCCAACTTGAGAATCTATGGCGTCAGGAAGGTCGTTGATGAAAATAAGGAATAGAGTGGGGCCAAGGATGGAGCCTTGGGGAACACCTGCGTTCATGGGATAGGAACTGGAGGAGAATCCGTTGAGAACGACCTTCAATTCACGGTTTGACAGGAATGATTGTATTAGATCAAACAATCGACCTGTAATACCATAACCCTGGAGCTTACGAAGAAGGCCGGCATGCCACACCCTATCAAACGCTTTGGAGATGTCTAGGGCCACGGCACGAACCTCACCGTTATTTTGAAGGGCTTGGTAGACGGTTTCAGTGATGGCCGTAAGCACATCAGCTGTAGATCGGGCGTAGCGGAAAACATATTGCTTGTCTGAGAGCAGATCATGGGATGTAAGATGGTTAACCACTTCGGCATTGATTAGGGCTTCGAAGACTTTGCCGAAGAGAGGTAGAAGACTGATAGGACGGTAATTAGAGGGGTCTCCAGAGTTCTTAAAGACAGGAACAATGGGTGAGGACTTCCAGCAGTCAGGAAAACAGGATTCCTTGGGGCAGTAATTATATAGTTTAGAGAGGGCGGGCACTGGCTCAGGCGCGCATTTCTTCAAGACAATGGCTGGTATGCCATCTTCACCACTAGCCTTGTGGGGGTCTAAATTGGAGATAATGCCCAATACCAATGACGGGGTTATGTGTAAGCCGCTCAATAGGGCCTCAGTTCTTAGAGGGAAGTCTGGTATGGATACACCGGAGGAGTCGAGCGTTGAATTAAATGAGAATTTCCGAGCAAAGCATTCAGCCTTGTCGATAGAGGAGGTCAAGACCTCGAACTGGTTGAATAAAGGAGGTATGGAGGGTTTTCTATTGTTCAGGACACTCTTGCAGAGCCGCCAATAATCTTTGGAGCCAAATTTGCGAGATGCAATACGCTCCTTCATTCGAGCAGCAAATATTGACTTAGCTTCGTTGAGGACACGCTTACACTCGTTACGGGCGGAGGCAAAGAGACGTCTATTGCAGTCCGACATGTCACTACGAAATATGTGAAAGAATTGGTTCCTATGGGCAATGGCGGCTGAGTAAGCAGCGGAGAACCAAGGGGAGGAGTGCGACTTGACCTTAAATTTCCTTGAGGGGATGAAAGCGTCGATTCCAGCTTTAACCTAGGATGAGACCTCAGAAGCACATTCTTGGACAGGGAGTGTAAAGACAACATCCCAGGGGACATCGCGGAGGAAGTCACGGAACGAGTCCCAATCCGCTCGTTGATAGTAGGACGAGGTTCTAGTGATGGGAGGTTCTTTGCGGGGTGTGGAGGTGAAGGAAATGTTAACAGATCGGAGTTACCAAGAGGGCAGAGCTGCATGACGCTACGAGATTCGGGGATGGAGGTAAAACACAGATCGAGAAGGGAGGCCTTACCTACTAGGTTTGGGGAGAAATATAGTGGAGGGGGTCTTCTATTGCCTTCTCCGGTTTGGAATTCAAAGTTTTACTTCTCGGGGACAAGTTGCCACCCAAAATAAGACAGTCCAGTCTACTCAAGTATTTAGCCCCTACCTGAGAATGGGCCCAGAAAAAATACAAATGAAGACATTACAAAGATATTAATAAAAACTTCCTTTCATCTAGGAATGTTTAAATAAAGAAAAAAATGAAAAATCATTTTCTCAAGTTCTTTATTTTAAATTTGTACACGCTTTTCGGTTATAAAATCTGTTCAAAAGTGGAAGGACAAAAAATGGTATTAAGTTCCAATCATAAATGGATTACATTTCGATTTTTTTTTTTTTATCTTTTATGTAAGTTTAGTGGAATCAACAAAAATGGGTTTTGGAGATTCAAATATTTTCTATTTTAATTAAAAATCTACAATTTACTACACTTCTTTCTGATTTGTTGCATTTGGGTCGTACACAATTTTCAAACAAGCAGACGATAAAATGAACGAAGGAAAAAGCAGATAGCAAGTTGGAATAGAAAGATAATAGTTGATCTGAATTACCTTTTTTCACCACCAGGATCTATCTGCCAAAGTGTTTATTTATTTATTTTTTTTTAATTATAGACATTCCGGGGAAGTGAACAGGGTGAATTACGGAGATCAATTCAGTAATAAAGGGACTTAATAAAAAGACAGCAAACTATCCATTTTAATTTGATCATTTTCACAAAATTTCAAGATGGCTACTAAACATTTTATTTATTTATTTCTCTCCTGAATTTGTGATTTTGATCAAGAAAAATTTTACCACAATTTCTTCCATGTGTTGTAAGAACTGAAAATACAAAACTGCCAAGAAGTAGTACAAGTATCTTGAGCAACGATTAACGCAAAATCAGTCCACAAAATACACATTCCTTCATCCATATTATAACGTCTGATACCTGTAAAGAAAAGCAAAAATGTAATTAATTTTTTTTGAAGCGATGTCATCATTATTTGTTTTGCACTATTATTTCTTTCATCTTATTTGTCTTGTTTTTTGTCGAAAATTTTAAGGTGGTATTTACATCTATTCTATGACCGTTACAGATCTCTCAACCTAAATATTTTAATACCTGGACACTTAGATCTTTAACTTCAGAGAAACAGAAGGATTTCAAAAACAGCCTCAAAATCTTAACCCCAGAGCATAATTCTTCGAATTCAAAGCAGCTATTTACAACAGAGGCGTGATTTCGGACCAACGTTAACTCATTTTAGGTAAATGCTATACTTGTAAATGAACCCCGATTCGATAAAAATGTTATCTCCGCAATAATTCAACGGAACTATGGTCTGAAATGGTAAAACGGTTATCAAAATGCACGCAGACTGAAGTATTTCCACTCGGCATCTCTTGAGGGAGAAAATTCAATAATTCATTTACAAGGAAAACCTTATTAAACAAAAACTGTCAGACGCAAGGGACGACCATTGTTTAACAGGAGACCGGAGTAAATATTTAAAAACGTAGTCTCCCGACAGTGCCACCATTGTTGACAGGCCCTGGAAATTAATTTTAAAAAAATGATAAACTTCCGACGTTTTATCATTATTATTAATTTTGACTGGGATTTCTTTCATTAATTTCACTTATCGTTACGTTTTAAATTGTGTGAATTTTGTGAGCATTGTCAGTTGATTTTTAGACTAGATTTTTTTTTATCTTACTACTGTATTTTTTTAAATCGTAACTTGCAACACCCAGGTTGTCATTCTACGATCGTTAAGTAATGCAGACTCTTTGGTGAGATTTCAACTCACATTCCTGAGGGTTGCGAGTAAAATAAATAATAGTAATTTGTAAGATTTCTACACTTGTCTGTCAAAGAACTTCTGCTAACAGTGCTGGTGCAAGGGTTTCATGGTTCCCCGATACCACAAATCTATGATACAGGGCCCCACAACTCTACTACATCTCAATTTTCTTAAGGTTGTATTCATATAAAATACAAATTTTATTGTAACAATTATATACAATGAGGGATCATATGCAATATACGTGAACAATTCAACTAGAAAAATTGAAAATAAATACAACCTATCTAAGTAGAAATTAGAGACGTAATAATATATCATTCCATGTTAAATAAATCAACAATATTTTGCGGCAATTTTTAACATCAATTTTGGATTTTTCTTGTTAAAAAGTTGAATAATTTTAACACATTCAATATTATGGATAAAAAATAGTGAATTTTATATTTTGATTTTTCGAGACTTAGTATGAACAAATCAAATTGTGATTAAGGCCCAATCAAAAGCCCCCCACACACGAGATAACTTAAATGCCGTCCAACAGAGCGGGTTTAAAATTAATTCATCTTAATAACAAACATTTTGATGATAAAACTTTGGCCCTTTTTCATCATGCTATGCTCTTATCTAGAAATTTTTGGAAGTACCTATTTTAATTTGTGCAATTTTCTAGGATTTGCTAAGGATTTTATCGAAGAATGGAAGCAAATTGGTTCCATTTCTAAGAGTAGTTTTCATTTTGTCTATCAGTTTTGTGATCTGCAATGATGTGGATCATATGGTTTTGAAATGTTTCAAATTTGAGCAGAAAAGGTTTGAGTCGATGTCACACAATCTGAATCAGGTAAAGAAAGGCAAGAAATGCCTATAAGGTATATCTTTAATATTGTTTTAATATGTAATGGTATTTCAGCATACCTTATATTTTCCAAAAGCAATCTACCCACGTCTTATTCGGTGTCTTACTTACAAGATAGATTGTGATCAAAATATACAAAATCAATCGCTTAAACATTGTCTAATATTGCTTTTCAGTATTTACCAAATAAAAGAAATCACATAACTTGAAAACTTCCATTAGAAGCAGCAACAACAGCTAAAACAGACAGTATGTGTAACTCGAAGAGATAATAATGATATTTTCAAGATGTTGATTTTCCACACAACTCTGCAATGTAATCCAGTCTTGATCTGGCATCTCGACTTTTCCTCACTGCCGTTAAGTGGCTTTCTTCTGTTTTTTTTTTTTATATACAGTGTAACCCGGATATAAGAGACCTGGATATAAGAGAAACCCGGATATGAGAGATTTTCTCTGGTCCCAAATTGGAGCCATACTTACCTAAACAAAATAGACCAAACCCGGATATAAGAGAAACCCGGATATAAGAGACTCCGTAACCGGCCCCGACAACTCTCTTATATCCGGGTTACACTGTATATTTTTTCATTGCAGTTGTTCTAATGATTTGTTTGTTTAACGGCATATAAACTCCTCTATGGGTCATTTAATGCCGAAATTTAATTTTCTTAGGAGCATTAGTAATTTTTTACAAAAATGTATTGTTGGTATTTTTTCATTTTTTACGAAAAATGTATTGCTGGTATTTTTTTACTATGAAAATACATTGCTGGTATTTTTACTATAATTTTTTTTATACTTGCATAGTGCTTTGATTCTAGTTTTGGGGTTAACTATTTGCCCATAGCTGGGACCCTAACAGGTGCTACAACCCCGGGTCAGGGAGAACTTGGGAAAAACAGCATTTAAGAGCTTGTTTCCTGCTCCTCAAAACCTCCCGATCAGAAGGTTTGTTGTCGGATGTAGTTTATTTTCATACCGAGAACGGTTGTTCTAATGACCTCTCCTCCTTGGTACCATATAAATTTAAGCAGACTACTAGATTTGCAAATAGGTCTCAATATTTTACTGTTGAACTGTCTACATGTAAAGTTCTATTCTAATTGTTTCTTTTCTCGCCTGTTTCTTGCTTTCTTCAAAAATCTAAATGCAACGTCATTCGCCATATTCTGTCTTCCTAAATCCTGTTTTATTGTATTTTCTCATCCCTAAAGTTTTCACATTTCTTTTCATTCCCTATAACCCCTGTATCCTAGTGGCATTATTGCTTTGCTTGGGTTGATTAAAAAAGAAAAACTCTAAACAAAAGCTTAGTAAGGAAACCCAATCAGTTTTAGAAAGCGTGATAACAGTGGACTTGAAAAACCTATTTTCCTGAAAAACCCTTTTGAGAAAAAGATTTTATAAATTTCAACTAAATGTAGCAGTATCTGCTCCGTCAACAAATAACGGATCTATATGTGTAGTTTTCATAGATTTAAGAGTCTTAACGCAAAACGAATACTTTTTTCAGAAAATTGAGATACTTTTTAATCTATCAGTTCATGCACAAAAGACATTTAGCAATATTAAGAAAATGCCTGTATACAAGAATAAAAACTTGATAAAACATGATTTGTGACACTGGTAAACGGAAAGAAAAG
Organism: Acanthosepion lycidas; assembly: GCA_963932145.1. Classification (NCBI taxonomy): domain Eukaryota; kingdom Metazoa; phylum Mollusca; class Cephalopoda; order Sepiida; family Sepiidae; genus Acanthosepion; species Acanthosepion lycidas. Next base: position 72,267,700 of record OZ010605.1, read on the forward strand.
GGTTAAAACTAAAATATAAATTAGAACAAAACGAAAAGGGTTAAAAAATTGAACGATAGACAGACTGAGAGAAAAAATTGGAAAGTATATTTTTAAGCAGAGACGGCTTGAGGAAGGTAATTTTGTTGAAAAGATATTACCACAGGCCATTTGGTATGGCTGGGCTGATAATTGATGGCGCTGCCTTAAAGTGGAAGTTAAAAAAAAAACAGTTCCTACGAATCAGCCGGGAAAGGAAGTCGATTGGAGAGATAATATTTGTTAATTTTTAAAGACAAGGCAGAATTAAAAAAAAAAAAACTGATTCATTTTGTCTATCAAAAAGTGGAAATTGTAAACAAGCCGAGAAAATAGAATTCCTTTATGTAAGGACCCAACCCTGGGTTCTTAAAGTGCGATGACCCTAATACGATGAGGAGATAAACTAACCGAAGGAAACAGCAGGTAAATTTCTAATTGTATAAACAAGACCAGGATGGGAAAAATTTGCTGACGAGAAATTAAAATGATAATTTTAATTAATGACCAGAAATTAAGCATTTTGAGAGCCAGACGTGACAGGCGGTAGGTGAAATGCCAAAAAGGACGGAGCAATTGCCAACGCCCATTGGGAAGCGTTCGTACGAGGCACAAATAAAAGAAGGAAGGAGTTATCGGGGAGGATCGATACCTGTGACCACTGCCAATAGGAAAAGGGATCACCCCAAATTTGGAGATATAATTAATTTTCCAGCGTCAGACAACAAAGGGCTTTTATTAGAAAATTGGGGAATCTCCGTGTCCTCTAACAACGTCGACCCCCATGCCAGTTTTGGGTGAAAGTCAATATAAGCAGAACACTGAAGTGACCAAAAATTTTCAGTTGGGGTGCAGACGACGAGAGACGAGTACTCTGCCGAATCCCATATGACTTGCTGCTCCGACTTAAGCCTTGTACCAGACTTAGATAAATTAAGTAAAGTGTCACGATAGAATTCAAAGTGGTAAGGGTTAATAATTAATATTTCTTTACGGAGAACGATATAAACCGTATCGAAATAGACCCTGAATAAATTCCAGTCTTTTCTTTATTTCGTCTGCAAGAACGTTTTTATTTTTCCTTAGTGACATAGTTTCGCCTGGGATCGAACCAGCGCTACAATTGCTGACGACAACTCGATCTTTGCCAGCTCCGTGATCAATCAACACAATGTGGGGTGGAGCAGGGCACACATCAGAATGACTAACTCCAACGACACACATAAACTCTTACTCTGTGACCTTTTACCTCGGGCCTTGTACAAAGTGAACAACATTGTAATATAAATATTACACACACACATATATATATATATATATATATATATATATATATATATATATATATATATCGGTGTGATCTATGCATTGCAGAAAAAATTTATTATTAAAGATAAAAATCAAGATGAGTTGCTAAATCTTCGGAGCGAGATCATTTCCAAATGTAGACATAAGAAAAAAATTTCAAACTTAAACACGGGTTTACAACGTGTTGTAACCTGTGACAGTTCCATCTTGGATCACTAACTTCGGACATGACATCTAAATGGAATGATTATCTATATGTATAATTGTGTATGTTTATGTGATGCTATTTATATTTTTTTGATCATTTAATTTTGGCTAGCAATCTTTATTCATATGTTGATATATGTGTATGTGGGTATGTAGGTAAAAGTTTTCTTAAATAATTTTCTGACATTTATATACCTAGGTATATATGTAAACTTAGGAGATAGATACGCGTTTATCACTCCGTGGGTTTTTAAGATTGTTAACGTTTTCTTCCTCAGTGTTCTTTAAGTGCAATTTAATTTAGTTCCACCCATCAATTTTTATATGTTAAATTTATATATATGAATGGATGTGGTTTTTTAAAAGATTTTTAAAAGGTTTTTACCTTTTTAAATTTTTTTTGAGATTTTTAAAGAATCTTTTACCTTTTAATTTATATATATATGTGTATGTATGTATGTATATATGTATGTATATATATATATGTATATGTGTATGTATGTACGTGTGTATATGTGTACATATGTATACATACATGTGTGTGTGTATCTATGGGCGTGCATGTTTAGGTATGTGTATGTATACATATATATATGTGTATGTGTATATGTATGTATATTTGTATGTATGTGTCTATGTATAATTAGATGGACAGATAGATACGTTGTATATTTGTTTAGTTGAGTGTGTATGTATATGTATGGAGGTGTGTAAAGTTTTATATATATATATATATATATATGTTATGTGCTCATATGTGTATGTTCGTATGTATATGTGTGTAAGTGTATATACACGCAAGAGTGAATGTGTATGGATGTATGTATGGCGGTGTATGTATATATATATATATATATATATATATATATATATATATACACATATATATACATGTATGTGTGTATATTTATATGTGTGCACGCATATATGTATGTATGTCCATGTAAATATAGATATGTCGTGCATGTGTGTATATACATTGGGGCATAGAAATAGTAGGTCCTTGCTAGATTTAATATTGGTTGGTTTTTTTATATGTTTATTAAATTTGTAACCTGTAGGTGTTATTACTTTTGTCAAATTTTCTTGATTGTACAGCGGCTCTTTTACAAATGCCCTCGGTTTTAGTTGCCCCCCTCCATCTTTCCCCTTGTTTTTCTTTACTTTTCTTTTTTCTCGTTCTCATCTTCTGATTTTTAAGTTTAGATTATTGTGCGTTCAATGTCACTACAAACCCATTTCCGGTGTCGGTTTTTAAATTAATTTAGGTCAGCGATTTATGAATAAATTACGTATCGGAGAATAATAATTCAACTTTATCAGTATCACACTTTTAACTAACTTCTCTTTTGAATTTATCTATTAAATTTTAACACCCACATTCACTTTTAGGCCTTCCTGTTCTTCTCTCGTCTGTTACCCCTCTCTAAAACTTCCTGTTACCCCTCACATTCGGCCCCCACTCTCATTCATACAGTCTCGCTAAATTTATTTTTTTTATTTCCGGAGTTATTTTTTCCGATTTCTTTTTGAATTTGTAGGTCTGATGAATTGGATCGTGATTGCGATTCCAATGTAACCATGGAATATTAGTGTTTAAGCCTTTTTATTATATATATATATATATATATATATATATATATATATATATATATTGCAATGATGTTTGACACGAAGACTCACTCTAGTCTACAGTACACCTTTCTGACCATAGCTCAATTAGTAGATCTTATTTAAATATTCATGGAGACCTACCGGACCCTATTTGTAACATACTTGTTGACGACACAAATATAATAGCATCATCTCTATGCAAAAAAGGCTAAAAATAATGGAAGCCTTATTAATAAAAAAAAAAAAAAAAAAAAAAAAAAAAAGCAACACTCAATAATATCAATTATGAATATGGACATACTTTGACCGTGTTTTAAAAAATGAAAACATTTATGCAAGTCATGCAACTAACTATTTCTTATTTAACAGTTTAAAATATTTCATCCTTCAAAATGGCTAATCTATAGCCGAAAACGCTTGGAAAAAACACTCGGACAGTTTTTATATAATTTATCATCTGAAAAGAAAAAAAAAATTAAATCACACAAGAATAAGATTGAAATTGTATAAAAAACTAAATCAAAGCACCTCTGTCGTATTCAATGAAATGTGCCTGAAAGAAGGATTGCTGCCTAAATGCACAAATACACACACACACACACATATATATATATATATATATATGAACTAGTAATCAGTAAAGATAAAAACGCACACACAGCAAGATGTAAACTTTAGCAAAATATACTTTTTTTTACCTAGTAAAGTGGTAACAGATGTTCCTCTGTTCCATATCATAGATATGGTAAACAGAGAGTTATCTCCCTTCCAACCGTGGAGACTTTCTATTCCACCGCCTGACGTTCCTTCAGCACGTTCATGTTTTGTGTGATATATTCCTGAAAAGTAAAACATAATAAATGATTTAAAGAAATTTGAAAATTAACCTTCACTCAAAAATTGTGAAGGATCGTTATTTTTTTTGTTTTAGTCACATAAAAATTCTATTTGCCAATTCTTCAGCCTTTGTAATGCGAACACTGAACAGTTGTTATTTTTTTTAATATTCATCTGAATTCAGATGAGATCTTCGCTAGATATTTTGAATTTAAGCGCAGTACTATACCTTTTCAACTTCAAAATGGACTTATTTTCAGGTAAAAAAAATTAATCAACTCTAAAATGGATTAATCAACTTCAAATTGAGAATTAATATAATACTAATAAAATTAATATTTATTCTTTTATTTTTACTTAAAAGATTACACATCATCTAAGTTAATTACAGAGGGAAGTAATGGTAATCTCTGTATTTCAAATACGAAGTTAATGCAAGTCTCAGGGGAAATAGTATTAATTGCCTCGGAGATCGTCGCTTCTAACTCGCTGAGGCGGAATTCTTTCGTAGTTAAAGATCCCTGGCCATCACCTCTTAAAATCCCAACAATTGAGTCTGCCATACTTCTTTTTACGTCAGCTTTAATGACTGACCAAACCTTTTCAATGGGATTTAACATCGGACTATAGGAGGCAAGTCTGAAAATTTGGTGTTGCCTAAATTCATCTTTCTCTACAACTTCTTCAATTGAAGTATGGCAAGGAGCGTTATCAATAAGACAACTCCCCTTTCATAAATTTCATTTGCCTTTCTAAGGCACTCCCTGGTCCATTCTTTCGCATCCTCTTTTTTGAAAGAACCTCTTTTAATTTTATGATGAATTAATCCATTATAACTAATACATCCAATAACATGGATCCGGCCGCGACTGTAGTGCACTTCGTGCCTTTTTTAGAGCGACCTTCTCTTCTTGAAATATGGAGATTAAAATTGGTTTCATCCATATAAAGAATTGGCACACTTTGGGACTGAAATTCTAATAAAGCTACTGCGTAATCCTTACGTTTCGCTTTATTGACATTATTATTGGCGGCTTCTGGTTCATAATGAACCGCTTTTAAAGTAAAGGCCATGGAGTCCAAGTGCTTTCTTATGCATTTTTTCGTCACACGAACCTCATACTTTTCGACCAACTTATTTACAATGTCTTGAAGAGTGACCCTAGTGTACTGTAGTGGTATGGTCCTACGACGAACGTCGGGGTTGCCATTTGTAGTGGTTTATCTTACCATTTGTTGTTTAATTCCGACGGAATCACCAAATATGTAATGGCTAGTATATTCCTTGAACGTCGGTGTCACCAATAGATGTAGTAATATGTGTTAACAATTTGTGTGATGGCTAAGAAAAATGTGATTCAGGACAATGCGTGAACACAATGCAATTTATACTTGACGTAAATAGCACATAGAATAAAATACAAAACTGAACTGAATGATTCCAAAACATAACAATTAGATTTAATAATGTTTGATGTACATGCATGCGAACTGAAAAGGTAGGACAGAGTCGTGTCCCTTTGATTTGGTAATAGTTGTACTGGAGTTCATATTAAGAAGTAATATTGAACTTGTAATTTAGAAAAATAAAGTTTGGAATTGTGAGTTCTAAAGTTGGTAAAAGTTCAGGAGTGATTTCAGAGTTCGTGAATGTTGGTAATTATCTTTAACGTCTGGTCAGCAATGACTAAGACGGGAGTTGGTGAAGGTTACATCTTGGCACTTGGTAACTACTACTCAAAAAGTTCACACGTGTTCGGTTTATATAATGGCCGTGCACCACGTGAGAGGATCACAGCATATGAGCGGGAAAATAGATTGGTCGCGTGCAGGTGGTTTGATTGGTCGAAACTGACCAATCAGCAAGCAAGATTAGAGGTGATTGACCAATGAATACTTGTTATATTTATGTGAAAGTAGGATTTTACATACCAGATAGGAAGAGTGCATTTCCTAAAAAGAGGTAAGGCTGGTTTGTTGTGGAAGATCCCACACTTGGAGAGTTTTCAATTAATTCGGCCATAAAATTCTTATGCTCTTGCGTAATTTTATATTTTCTTGCTCCTCCCTTAGAGTCACTCTTATCAGCACCCTGGTCTAACTAACGGTACGCTGTTGGCAGAGGCACACCAATTGCTCTTGCCAGGTCTTTCCAATTTCCTGCTGCGGCATGTGCAGCCAAAATCTGTACCTTTTTTTCGCCAGACACAGTTTTCTTGAGGTAAGACCTCTTTGGAATTGTTGTTAATTCTTCTTCAGCTTCTTTTGTAGAGGTTTCTCCAGCATCATCATCAATCATCATTTTTGCCAATACGGGACTTTCTCCTCCTACTTTTACTGTAGGCTCACCCAATGCTTTCTTGGCCTCTAAGTTGGTTGTATTTTGGTTTTTTCTTCATATAACAGTCAATTTCTTTAGTCATGGGGTAAATTAGTTGAAAAAATAATTTTCAATTTACCAAAAAAAAAAAAAAAATCTCAATTTGAAGTTGTTTATTTCAATTTGAAGTTGTTTTTTCTTATTTTGAAGTTGATTGTTTTTAGGTTTTTTGACATTTTCTCAATTTGAAGTTGATTGATCCATTTTGAAGTTGATTGATCCATTTTGAAGTTGATTAATCCATTTTGAAGTTGATTAATTTTTTTACTTGAAAATAAGTCCATTTTGAAGTTGATTATTATCATTTTGAAGTTGAAAAGGTATAGAATAGCGTCAAGATTTCATCAGTTTACAGTTCATCTATTATTTCTACTTTGAGAAGGCCGCTCGTTTCTCATTGGCTCTCTGCTTTGCATCATGGTTGGGAAAGCATTCTGATTGGTTGGTCAAACTATTTACTTTTAGAAATGGTGAAATTTTGGTCTTTTATTTATTTATTTTTCTGTCACCATAAATTAAAATTATACATAAAAAAATTATATTTCTTATTTAATAATTTTTTAAACAATTTTTTTTATTACTATATAGTAATCGTATAGTTAAATTATTGTTTAAAATAAATCGCCTGCCCAATGACAATGCACAGTTTTTTTGTGCAATGTCGTTGGGCAGGCGATTTAAATTTATGACAGAAAATGTTGTTGATCGAATTTTATTAATAATCAGTCATCAAATTAACAATTTAAAATAAACCATTATTCAATATTCACATACTATCTCATATAATGAGTCTGGATAATGGTAAATATTAAAACGTATAAATACATAATTTAAAAATATATTATTTATACAATAAAGTTGACATAATACTGATATGCATTGTCTTCAGTCAGTAGCATGCAGAAGGGGGGTTCATAGGGTGCGACGGCCCCGGGAATCCATATCGTTAGGGCATCCAATGAAAGAGTGAAATAAAAATTTAGTTTATATTTAATTTGAATAAAATGTTTATTTCATGTTTCATCTGTGTTTACATATTTAAAATGCCTTCTTTTCTCACATTTTTCTTTTTACACCCCCCCCCCCTTTTACTTGCGTCTTAGGGACATACAATCAAGGAGTTGGTCCAGGAATTACCATCATCACCAAACCACTACACGTCACCGATTGTCTTAAAGGTTGATTTAAAATTTCGATCATTGTTAAAATACAAAAGATTTTACTCATTTTAGGCACGGGGAGTGCGAATCGTACCTTTTCGCGGAGGAGCGCCTTACCGTGGAGCAATGATTAGCAGGGTAGTCTCAAAGATTATTATGAGTTCGATCCTCATGGTCTACTCTACCCTTCTAAACTTGTGCCAGATTAAACTAAGTTTAAATGTTAGCAGTGTGTTTTCAGATATGTATTGAGGGCTTCATTTTTTTATTAGGTTGGTGCAAAAATAATGACGTAATAATGTCTTTTTTTGACGTATTTTTAACGTCAAAAAACGACATTATCACGTCATTATTTTTGCACCAACCTAATACTTTGTGCCTGACCACTGTCTACAGGCTAGAGAATTGACCTGAGAAAATATGTAGTGATTTCGATCCTAACTGAGGGCATCATTTTCACTTTGTGTCTGACTACTGTGTACAGGCGAGAGAATTGACCTGAGAAAACATGAGCGAGCAACAAAGTTTAAGGATAAACTATTACGTTGGCACTTCTCTCTTACGATGAAAAGTAATTCAACATTGTCAATAAAATACAACAAACCTGTTAGTTTTCTCGTGTCGTCCACTGTCAAATTCATTGTCGAATTATATTCATTAATCCAGACACCAGATAAAGTACAGTTCTCTTCTGAAATTAAAAATAAATAAATAAAAATTAATGAAAGGATTCAGCTGCATTAACATTCACTCAGGTCTGTAGGTGATAAACATTTGCATTCATTCTCAGCCGTTGGTCCAAAACCAGTTAATATTTAGTAGTGTTTAGTAGTGCTTAGGATATCATGGACCGAGCAACGATGAGGTTTTGGAGAGGATGCAAACAAGGAGGAAGCTTATACTTAACATCAGGAAGAAGCAGCTGAAATTTCTGCGACACTTGATTAGAAAGGAGGGCCTGGAGAATCTGATACCCTCAGGTCGAATAGAAGGAAAAAGAGACAAGGGAAAGCAAAGCATGTCATACCTGGCGGAGATATGATTCTACAGAAGGATGATAAGGATATCATGGACCGAGCAACGATGAGGTTTTGGAGAGGGTGCAAACAAGGAGGAAGCTTATACTCAACATCAGGGAGAGGTAGATGAAATTTCTAGGACATGAAAAAGGAGGGCTTGGAGAATCTGATACTCACTGGTCGAATAGAGGGAAGTGAGACAAGGGAAAGCAACACATGACATACCTAGCTGGCTTAAACAAGTGGATGACAGAGCGTGTTCTGGGGGAGGGTGGCAGAGGAATTAAACTTATTGAGAGCCTCCAAGATATAGGGAGAAGTAGAGAGCCATGATCTCCTACGTCCTGAAGGGTCACGGCACATAAAAAAGAAAGAAAAAGTTGTTGGCTTAAGAGTAATGGCCTGTTAATAGAAGGACTCGCTGCTCCTTTCCGAGTATGCCTATCTGCTATTGTGACTACCTAATCCCTGTTGCAGATGCCAACTCAGACAGATTTTTGTTTGTTCAACACAGGGCCAAATTGTTGTGTATGCTGGAACTATAGTTACAGTTTCTAGAAGCGAATAATTTGGCGTGATCACTAGTGAGGTATGGTTTTCCACAGTACGTCACACTGGAATCCTCTCCATAGGTCAATAAAGTTCACTTCGACAAATCGACAATTGTCAGATTCGAACCCAGGTCTCATGGCTGGAATCATTTACACGTGCGCTCAACTTACAGTCTTTTAATAACAAATTTACATCAAAGGGGACCCTTTATATGGAATACATCAGTGTAGATTTTAAAATATATAAAAAAAAATTAATTTTAAAAAATGTAATAAAAAGATTTTAAGCAATTCATTTTTAAAAAAATTAAATATAGGCCAGCAAATAAAAAATTCTTTTTCCTTATTCCACAAATTATTCAAACCAGTATCCTCATCTTTGTTGTTTTTATCACATATTTTTGACCGATATGTTCTGTTTTTGCTTCAAAGAACAGCCATTCATTCGTTCTGGGTATAACGATAAACTACATCCGGCAGAAAGGCTTCTCATCGGGAGATTTGGGATTGTTGTTCGCAGGTCCACCCTGACCTCGGGTGATAGTAACTGTTAGGGTATCAGCTATGGGCAAATAGTTAACCCCCAAAATTGGAGTCAAAACACTATGAAGTGTAATATTAAAATTACCAGTAATACACTTTTGAAAAAAAAATATATTAATACATATTCTATTCATAGGAACCTATCCTAAACATCTTGCCGGAATTAAATTACCCATTGAGGTTGATATACCGCAAAACAAAATAAACCAAACCAAACCGTTCATTCTCATTTAAAAATGATGTATTTTTTTAATTGCAGGAAAAGACGTTACATCATCTATGTGATTAGACTATGATGGCTACGAAGCAATACTAGAATGTGCGTAAGATGAACAAAGTGGTAAGCTTTGTCTTCTTCTATGTGCAGTGGCTTTTCAGAAGTTGGGTTATCATGGCTCTCTACAGCGTCCTGTCCTTTGTAGTTCCTCTTGAGCTATCCATTTACACAAGCTCGTAAGTTTACTTATTCTTTTTCCATTGTCCCTTTTTTGCTTTCACTTTGTCAATTCTTCAACCATTGTGGAGATTTTCTCTCGTTCCTTATTTTGCGTCTGAGAAATTTCAGTTGTCTCTTTTTGATTCTGTAATTGTCCTTTTTTTACTCTGCATTTGTCCTTTTTCATTCTACCATTGTCCTTTTTCATTCTACAATTGTCCTTTTTTACTCTGCATTTGTCCTTTTTCATTCTACAATTGTCCTTTTTGATTCTACAATTGTCCTTTTTACTCTGCATTTGTCCTTTTTCATTCTACAATTATCTCTTTTTGTTTCCATTTTCCTTAGAGTTCCTCGTTGCTCACATGTCCTGTCCAAGACTCAAATAAAATCTTTAAAAAAAACTACATCAGTAAACTAAGCTGGTATTCAGGTTAATTTTTGTCGATTTTTTTTTTTTTCAGTTAAAGAATCATCCTCATCATCAGTCTCATTGCCGGGTGTGGTCATAAGTTGGCTTCACAGATGAGCACTTAACCAGCTTTCTCCATATATCTCAGTTGTTTTAGCCTCAGTGAAAGATTTTCAGTCCAACTAATGACAGTTGTCAACCCATTTTCCTCTTTTTACAGTTTCTTCTTTTATACAACCTTGTAGAATGGTAATAGATTGTTGGCTCTTATGACGTGTCCATCCCATTTCAACTTTCTCTTATTGACTATGTTTATGAGCAGTGCCGGATTTACCTAGAGCCTTAACAGGCTGAAGCCTAGGACCTCAAAATCTAGGGGGCCTCCAGCCAAAATGTATAATATTTTGACACTGTCATAGGCCTTTCTTACACATGCTGTTCGTAACACATTGTAGACTCTAAATGTTATGTAGTGGTTTCACAGTGGAGGCTTGTATTTGTACTAAGTCGGTCCTAAAATAGGTTCGACGTACAAAACGTTAGGAACTTGATATAATAAGTAATGACGCAGTAACCTAATTGTGGTGGCTGATACTTTAATATCCGACTAACGGTCGTCCGACATCGACTGACTGACCAACTCTGCCGACTCCCTTGTTACTCTTATTACTCTTACTTATTATAGGTGGGAGAGTCTATTAACTATAGAATAGGTGTGTTCCACTATAACACTAAACAACCCTTCAGTAATTTTAAACACGTGTCATAATCCTTGGTTTTACTCAAATTGTTTAATTTAACACTCTTCCAGTTTCCTCTACTCATGAGAATGGGGGATTTGGAGGGGCCTCACAAGTGGAATAGCCTAGGGCTTCTCTTCATCTTGTCGGGTTACCTCCTCCTAATTTTCGAAACTGATACTCAGAGACGCTCTCAGGACTATAAATAATCAGTGACATTCTCTGTCATCCTCTTTTTTCCTTTTTTTACTCAGGGACAGCAAGGTGTAGATCAAACGAGGAAAACGCTTTCCAACTGGGAAACGCGCAGGCATGTACGAACCTTTCACTTTATTTTTTCTAGGACTTTGTCCTACACTAAACCACGCACACACAAACAATTCACTAGTTTAATTTTTTTCTTCATTCATGTTCATAGTTCAATAACCCGCAACGATATTCTATTGTTTATGTATACCCTTGTTTCGCTAATACATGCATTGTCATTTGTTCGTGCATATATATATCTCAACGCATACAACGGCCCTCAACAAATCTAAATCCGGCCTTGGTTATGAGGTCATACAATGGGTCTCTCTTTTGTGTGATGGTGTCTAACTCTGCGTCACTTGTGATGTGGTCTACCGAGGAGATACCTAATATGTCGAACTTCATTTCGAATGCTTGCATTCTTCACTGTAATTCTGCTGTTTATGTCGAAGATTTGCACAAGTATGGAAACATTTAGAAGGCCAATGAACGCAACAGACAGATCTTTGATTTCTGACAGATGTTATTAGCATTCCAGATGGTTCTTAGTTTTGCAAAAGTTGCTGCTGTTTGTACTGCTGTTGAAACTATTTCTTTCCTGGAGCTCTCGATCTAAGATATTTGAACAAGCTGCTGTCATATATGGTCTGGTGCCCCCGTTGTTCATCTCGAGGTCCTCGACAAAATCCAGAGACGGATATGCAATTTGATAGGTCCTGATTTGGCATCTCGTCTACAGTCACTTTCTCACGGACGTGCTTTGGCTTCCCTCTGTCTTTTCTACAAATATTTTCATGGCATCTGCTCTGACGAGCTACTTTAATTGGTTCCCAAACTGCATGAATTTAAGCGTGCTACTGGGTTACAACTCGGTCCCATCCTTTCACTGTCGAAACAGTTGAATGTAACCGCCTCTTCTACGCCAACAGTTTCTTCTCTGACACTTCCGACAGGGGAACTCCCTTTCTCTTACTTGCTTCCCTGATAGCTATAATCTTCAAATATTCAACTATAATGTCAACCGACATCTTCTGATGTCTTGATCTTGATCTCCGTCCTTCTCTATATGCTTTCCTCAAACACTCCTTTTTACTCTTGCTCTCACTCTCTATAACCCCTGGTACTCCTGCCTTGCTTGGGGTGATATGTTTAAAAAAAAAAAAAACTAATTTAGTTTCCTGGTCATCGCTGAACATGACTGGTGATTATTTACTGATATGCATTACCTCCCTTAACTGATATGAGTTACCTCCCCTGACATGAGTTATCTCCCCTAGGCATGGAAAGCAGAATGAGACCAATCTACCCTGCTGCCTACAGGATTGAATAAAGGGTTCGATTGACATTTGAAGAAAGTTAATGAGTACGAATTTAGGTAATTGAAGACGGCCGGCGAATACAACGGCTGAAATGTATAACAACAACAATGAGTTTCCGTTTTATTTATGGGATCAGGAGTTATCATTAGATTACCGGATTAAGCGTTGTTTCGTGAATTTTGTATCTTAGTAATTGTGAGTTCAATCCCTGTGCTGGGTAGTGCTATTTTCGACTTAGTAGAAACAGGGTGAGCAATAACTGAGCAGTACTAAATAATGACGAGATAATATATCACTAGACATGTATAGCAGACCAAGACCAATTTACTCCTGTAGATTAAATAAAGTTTTCAGTTCGAAATTATCTCAAGCTTATCCGGATCGACAAGCACCTCATGAAGTCTGGAAGGTATAACGGCTGAAACGTCGTGAAAATAACAATAAAAATGAAGAAAATCGTCCGAGTGTAAAGAATGTAAATAACTAAACTGGGCATTCTGGTCCCAATAGCAAAACATATAATAATCACAATTATGGCTTTTAAGGTCTTCTGTAACAAAGATTAGCAAACGTTTGAGTATAAAGATATGAGGATAGATCCATAAGTCTGTCACCATGACACAGAATTACTGGATTAATTTTGATCTGAAATTTTCTTTGTATAACGTTCTTCATATTTTACAGTTGAAATGGCTAAATGTAACCGTAGGTTCTATGCTAATAATGTCTTCTTCTTTCGCGCTTCTTGCTTGTGAAATTCTCTTCCGGTTTTTTGCTCCCCATTCAAATTTGATCTTCACTAATTTGTTCATATATATATATATATATATATATATATATATATATATATATATATATATATATATATATATATAAAGAAAAACAGACCACTTTAAGGCTCCATTTGTAATAATTTATTTCACCAGGGAATTTTATTTTTCTCTGAATCTTCAGACTTCACTTTCAAAGGGTGAAACGAAAAATGAATTTAAAATTTTCACTTTTGACGGGCAGTATTAAGCTTATATAATTTGGCATAGAAGGTGGCGAGTAATAGTGTGAGAGACATGGTCGAGAGGGAAAAGGAGAGTTTTAAAATTTATTTTTTATTTATTATAATACTTAATATTGAGGAAGGAGCTAACACTCACTAATCCCTTGTTTCTTAGAGGATTTATTGCATTGCTTTGGGTGAAAAGGAAAATAATATATAAAATTCTTGTAACATCGTCATTATTAATTTTTGATTATTATTTCTTTCATCTTATTTCCATTGCTTTTTTATCGAAACTACAAGGTTATCATTCTGCGATCGTAAATCAAATAACGCTGATTAGAAATAAAGCATTATGATAATTAAAAAAAAACACGATTTATGTTAAGCGGCTGAATTCTTGGCTTTTAATTTTGCTCGGGAGAAATAAAATTATTTTTCTGATGACGCCGAAGTAGATGCTTTCCAAATTGTCTTGTAGATTATATTTTATTTTTCTTTCACTGTATATGTAAATCATACATCAAAACGGTCAATTTTTAAGCGAATAAAGCGCATAACTTCCTCTCTTTGTCAAAAGGTTAATTTTGACAGTCCGTCACGTTTGAAAATGTCGACGCTAGTTTTAAAAGCTTCTTTTTTTGTTACATCTGAAGAGGAATGATTTTGAATAGATTCTGCATGCATTTTATTTGGTATAGTAAAACTGCAAAGAAATCGACTCCTCCTTAATTAAATCTGTTAGCCATTATCCTAATGAACATTACTAATTTAGGTAATAATGGCACAGGAAGAAATGGCACAGGTAAAAATGTCACAAGTGGGAAAATAGAAAAAAATGACACAAAACAAAAGCATACAGTCATATCAAGGCTGGTGGTCATTGTACTTATGCAAAAAAAATGTTCTCTTAACACATCTCCATTTGATAGTAGTTGATTCTGCAATCTGTTTTATATACACATTTACCGTTGGAAGCAAATCTTCTCTTTTCCTTTATTCCTTGCTATAACTTCCATGATGGGGTTGTGATAGATCCACTGATGACAACTGAACAAGGAGTCAAATGGCGTCTGATTAGAGAGTTCCTACTGGCTCAATATTTATATATATTTTTTCAGAATTTACTAAATAGATAACGTGTGCATTTCATTTTTTTCCTGTGTTTTTGCTTTGTACCATTTGTTCCTATTTTCCCACTTGTGCCATTTTTACCCGTGCTATTTTTACCCGTGCCATTTTACCTGTGCCATTTTTAACCGTGCCATTTTTAACCGTGCCGTTATTACTGTGCACCGAACATTACAATTCGCCGGAAGATTAAGAAAACAAAGGTTTTTAGTTTTTACTCACCTTGACTTGAATCAGTCTTTGATTTATAATGAAAAAGAAAATACAAAATTGATTTTAGAAATGAGGAAAACATTCATACATCACTGGAAATTAAGAAAAAAATCATCAATCGATTAAATGCAAAATAAATATTTAAAATATTTCATTAATATTCATTAAAATTCCTTAAAATGTGAATAAATATGTAAAATATTTCATTAATATTCATTGGAATTCATTAAAATTTAAATAAATATGTAAAATATTTCATTAATATTCATTAAAATTCATTAAAATGTGAATAAATATTTAAAATATTTCATTAATATTCATTGGAATTCATTAAAATTTAAATAAATATGTAAAATATTTCATTAATATTCATTAAAATTCATTAAAATGTGAATAAATATGTAAAATATTTCATTAATATTCATTGGAATTCATTAAAATTTAAATAAATATGTAAAATATTCATTAAAATTCATTAAAATGTGAATAAATATGTAAAATATTTCATTAATATTCATTGGAATTCATTAAAATTTAAATAAATATGTAAAATATTCATTAAAATTCATTAAAATGTGAATAAATATGTAAAATATTTCATTAAAATTCATTAAAATGTAAATAAATATGTAAAATGCTTGAAGAAATGGAAGATAAATTGCTGAAATATAAATAAGAATGAGAAAAGATTAAAATTTAAATCCAAGTAAAAAACAATTGAAAAAGAAGACTGATATTTATAAATCGGTGATCGCGTGAAAATCGATGGCATTTTGTTAGGAAATTAAAACAGTTTTTTTTTTAACACCAATATATAAAAAAAACAACTTACAATTATTTCTCTATCGTCATTAACGTTAGTGTTATTGTCGATTTCCTCCGATGAGCATTCAGATTCGAGTTCGAACCATAGGAACTCATCAGCTCGTATGAAAGTATGAATTGAATTACGGCTGAAAACGTCGAAATCACAATTTGCGTTGATACCCATCAGAAGCGCGACTTGTAGCTGTTCAATTCCATTGTTGCATATCAAGAACTGACCTATGGAAAATAATTCAAATCAATGAATACAAATAAACCCAGTTTATAAGCGAATGTATGCATTTATTTAGAGTAACATACATACTTCCGGCGACGATGGTTCGCGTTCAAGCCCAGATAAAAGATCTTAAATGTTTATTTACAAGGTAAACGAAACAGAAGTTGATCGTAGTCGGGATTATCAAGGCAATGCGAATTCCACGACCCTTTCCTAAACTTCATTATATGTGATTCGCCGGGACCACATGCGGTTTTGAATTCAAATTTGTTCTCCTATAAGACTGGTTGTCAACCAAGATTAAAGAACCCAGACTGCTATAAACATTTACCGATACGTTGAGGTATTGAATACGGATAAGTTCTTTTCCAAAATAAGTAGCTGCCTTAAAGCAATTAGACGATGGACGTCCATAGATGGGGAGAGGAGAAGAGAGGGATTTATATCTTTCCCAAAAGAGCAAAACTAAAGAAGTAATTGTGAGTTCAATCCCTGGGCCGGGTTGTACATATTAAGTGACAGTAGTAAACGTATAGCTAAAGCAAATAGTCTGTTCAGTACCACAGATTTCCTTGTCGGTTCCCTGTCCTTAACCAGTTAGACATATCCGCTCGGCGCCGACGCACTGAGCATCTTTGTTTCATTAGAGGAAGTTGTGGAGGCGGGTGTCAAGAGGAGTTAACCAAGACAACTTTGAAGTCACATCTGAATACTTGGGAACATCCTCAATCGGCTTCTGTTCTCAACTTGGTACCTATGCTGATGACACAACTATTTAATCCTGTCTCCATAATTATCATCGGTTCGATAAGGTCAATATTGGCAACTGATCTCAAATGTGATCTAAAATCTGCTGGTAGCTGGAGTAAGGAATGGTTTGTTAATTTTAACACCTCCAAAACAAAACTGCTGTCTATTAAATCATCTGAGTGATCCCTTTCTGCCTTCCATCTGCACGGCTGATGCTAACCTGCAGATTTACTCGTTGCGCTTTCTTGTGCAAACTTTCTCGAAAGTGGAAAGATTATATTGAATCAATTGCTAGGTCTGCTGCTAGTTCACTGTATTATGTTAGACAGTTTTTCTCACTAGAATCTTTCTTACATATTTATGTTTACCAGTTGTCTATGCTTCGAATATTGCTGCCACATATGCTCTGATTCTCCTGCTAGATTTTTAGCTATTCTTGATTAAGAATCTGCAATGTTATTGGTCCTGACCTGGTATCTCACCTTCAGTCACTTTCTCATCGCCGTAATGTAACTTCCCTCTGCCTTTTCTATAACTACTTTCATGGTAATTGTTCTGATGAACTTTTCCTCTATGGTACCTAGACTTTATAAATTTAAGCGCACTACTAGATTGGCAAAATGGTCTTACAATGTCATTATCCAGTTTAACTGTTTAGATATAACCGTAAGTTCTATGGTAACAATTTCTTGCACTTCTCGCCTGTGGAACTATCTTCTGGCTTCTCACTTTTCATCCAAATTTGATCTTCAAGAATTTAAATGCAATATCAATTGTTATCTACTCTATTTTTGATTACCATTCTTTTATTGTTTTTACTTTTTAATAATATTTTTTCTTAGTCTTTCACATCCAGTAACCCATTGTATCTTAATAGCTTTATTGCCTCGCTTTGTGTGAAATGATTAAAAAAAAAAGTCTCTTTGAGCGGACTGGAAGTTATTTCTAACTGGACCACACCTACAAGTTTATGAAATGCTTTTATCAAAGCTTGTCCCCATATCGTGACCATTTGGCTGTTATTCGTGTACCTGGTAGTCCCTGATGATTGGGTGCCATGATGGATAAATGGATTTCCTACATTAACCTCACCTTCTTAGCATGCCACACTCTCATTCAATAATAAAAATGCTCACCTGCAATTCCGACGGTATAGCTGGATTGTGCAGTATTTAGGTAAAATGTTCCATTTTCCGTAGCCAGAGATTTCATTCCTGTTTGACATACAAATTTTCTGATATCAGAATAAAAAGAAAAACAACTCAAGATTGGTGTATTTTATTGAAAAGAAAGTCAGCATAAAACTTAAATTTCGTTCTGTTATTCCCTATCCAAGTAGACAAAAAGTGGATCACACAGCTTATTCAGCTTAATGTATATTTTCAGAAAATCTCAACTTCTAATTGGTCACTTAATATTTAATAATATCGACCTAGTTCTTGACCTGACCAAAAAGATAATTCCGTCAAAATCTATCAAGCTTCTGTGAGCCTATCACGTGACCAAAGTTAGCAATAAAATATGAAACGTCTTTCATCTTCGACAGTGAGCCGATCGGAATCCTTTGAACTCCTATCACAGTTCCAGGCTTTACGTTAAAATTCCTTAACATGATTCCAGCCTGAGAGAACACTCATTCACACATCAATATTTTATGACGAACAATCAACCCAAGTTTTCCACATTCAACTTAATACACGAATCTTTTTCATACGCTTTTCAAGCTCAATGTTAATTATTGCAATTAACATAAACACAGCTTGTTAAGAACCATTTTAATCCAACTAGAATATTCTCTTCGAACAAGTGAAAACAAATCAAAGAGTGACAATTCCGTAAACCTTAAAGTAAGTCGTAAATAATATTTCTCTATTTCAAATACAAACTTGAACTGTTTTCTTAAATTACTATATCAAAACACACTTTCTCATTATTGTACAGACCATTCAACAAATTATAATCTATCAAACCAGAACACTGACAACATTTCAATCTAAACAAAAGGATGTTTGAACTTTTTAAAACTACCTTTTTACTCCAGTTGTTTTTGTACCTCTTTCTTATATAAATATTTTATTCATTGTTGTGCAAAAAATGTTGTTTCTCATGTTGTCCTTCTTCTATGTTTGTTGAATACTGAAATTTAATGTGAGCGGAAATTGTTAATTTCATCACGCAGCCTAATTTGCTCAACAATTTTTGATCATTATAATTTAATTAATTAATTAACAAAACCTCTACAAGTTCATTATTGTACGGCTTAATGTTCATATTAGTTATAACTTGTCAATTTCTTTTGCAAAACAAGACCTCTGTAGTGGATCTAGGAAGGCTGCGTGAATATTTAAAATTGTTCTGTAAATAAAATATGCAATATCCACAAACATAAATTATAAGAAATGGCCAAATGGTAACGATATTCAATCACGACAAAAATATACATGTTTGAAACAACAAATTGAATTTTATATACACAATTTACAATTTCTTTGTTTGTAATGATGTGTGCAAAAGTATATTTAGGAGAAAAAGTTCTTTGCTGTTTAGAAATGTTCAATGTCGAAAAAAAGTTGTTTGCCTTTGAAAAAGGTTGAATTTATCTTAGACAAAAGTTTTTCTTCTATGAAAGATATTGAGTGAAAAAGTTTGCTGCGTAAAATTTTCTAATCTTTCATAAAGGAAGTTTGTTTCTTTGGTGGCAATTTTGACACATAATTCCTGTGTGTATCTTTCCCGTGTGTGAATCTCAAATGCGACGAAAATTCGTTCGCTGTTGCTATTTATAGTTTTTTTAACAACCAAATCGGCTCAACGGGGCTTGGTAGCTGTTGCGAATTTTTCTGTGAAATGCGTGGGCAAATGTTGTATTTTTTATTTTTTTGCCAATAGGATTTCTTGAAATATTTAAATTAGGGATGAATTTGAGAAAGATTTTTTTTTACGTCGGCACAAAATTTGATTGTTTTGTTATGGAGATTTCTCGAAACTTATTTTATATTTAACAACCAATGAAATTCAAGAAAATGTTTGAAATTGAAATGAGGGTTACTAAACCTCCAATTACAGAAAATCTGCTCTGAATCATAAAATAAAAAATTTCAATAAAAGTAAGACATTATTTAATTAGAAAAGCTTTTAATTGGTTTTATGAATAAGATATATTATAGACGCTAATGTCTTAAGAAAATTTTGTTTTCGATAAATAATGATTTTTTACAAGAATTGTTTTCATTTATTCAAATTTTGATTATAATTTATAAAGTTTTAAATCTTTTAAAATTCTGTCCTACTTCGTAGAGGTTATGTGATATTGTTATTAATTAAATACTATATTTACAAATCATAAATGGAAAAGCTTATTACAATGCAGTGACTTCTGGTATTTTAAGAAAGAATTTTGAATTTTTTGTGTACGTAAAAACGTGCCGATTTTTGTAAATACTGATGTCCACACATGACGACATTATCCGAAAATGACAGCGTTAACTTAAATTTAAAGCCAAAATGTCTAAAATTCAAAAAGACATTAAATTATTTAGTATATTTTCCCAAATTTTTAAGATTACTTGGAAGTTAAAAAATAATTAAAAAAAAAGGGGGTCATGTTAAAGTTTTCAAGTTTTACAGATATTTCCTCCGCAGAAAAATTTCCAAACATAAATCAATGGAGATTGGAGATAGTTGTCAACATCTCATAAACACACCCACATTCGCGTAAAAATGCTTTTCTGTGATATTTTAAAGAAACTAAAAGTAAATTAAATTTGTTTCAAATCAGATTAATTAAGCTTTAAATCAGCTAACCTTCCTCAGAGGAACTTTCAGAAAAGTATATTTTATTTTCGAAAGATATTTTTAATTTTTTGTGCTGAGAGTATTGCAAATATGTCTAAAATCGGTCATTTGTATCGATTAAAAAACTAATTCCAATCAATTTAGATTAGTTTGGAAATAGAACAAAATATTTTGATTACTGGAAACATTATACGTAATTTATTAGCTTGAAATTAAAAGCCTCAAGAAAGATTTTTAATTTTTAAAAATTCATTTTAAACCTTAGATATCATTTTTCTTTGGACGTACTTGCAGGGTGCGATGGATAAATTGTCGTCTAAATTACGCAAAAATGCAAATAACACTGACATCTCGTTTTAACAGATACATTTACCAAAATTACACAAAAATATCTTGAAAAACTGAAGAGTAAATTTATTCAATAAAATCGCCATTGGCTTCAACCATGGCCTCCAGATTACTTCAGAATCTCCTGGAACTCTTCTGAACGGTCTCCTTATTTAAGTTTGTGAATGCTGACGTCCTTGCCTTCAGTTCATCTTTGTTGTTACGAGGATTTTGTTGCTCTCTCGCACAACTGCTGCCCTCACATAAGAATTAAGGGGGTTGCAATCTGAAGAGTTAGGTGGCCAGATGTAAGTGGTGGTGTGGTCGCAGAAATTGACTGACAGCCATGACTGGGTTCTCCTATTTATGTGGTATGGTGCAGAGTCCTATTGCCAGACATAGGGTCTTCCAGCAGCCACCCTCTTGACCTAGGGCAGCATTACCTCCCCAAGGAATTTGATGTAGGCCTCCATGTTGAGTCTAAGACCCTCACCAACAAATTCGGGAGTTCTTTTCTTATCAGAACGATGAGAGCGAGTTTTTCGAGCTGCCGTATCTTCGTAATCACCATCAGACTCATCCAACTCTTTCCGAATCCTCTGTACAGTCCTCAGATTGGCACCCAAACTCTCTGAAATGTTCGTATTGGAGCTTCCGGCGTGAACGCTAAGCAGTACAGTATGTTTTTGTTTTAATTCCTGGGTGAGTTAATTGCGTCTTTTTCTCACAGGCGGTGCCCAACTGACCCTACTGTACAGTGCAGTCGAAATTAAAAATATCAAATGGCGACAGTTTACCCATCGCAGCCTCTGTGTGTGTGTGTGTGTGTGTGTGTGTGTGTCTAAAAAAGAAATAGTCATAAATTATAATCAGGCATAAATTTTCAAATTCGAATGTGATCTTTCGTAAGGGAAAAATGAAAGTGATTACTCTCACCGGTTAAGTTAAAGAACCCCTTAGATTTTAAGAACAAGACGGCAGAGAGTTCTTCACTTGGTAATTCTTCAATCTTCAAAAATGCACCCCTGGAACTTTTCCAAACACCTGTTAAGTCAGTGGGTTCAACTGAAATATTGAAAAAAAATTAAAATATTGGGAGTGAGGATTTTACAAGTGCTCAAACTTAGGCGCAAATGAATTAGAAAATAAATACACACCCACAACCATATATATATATATATATATATATATGTGTGTGTGTGTGTGTTAGTATGTATATATAGCCATATATATATAGCCATATATATATATATATATATATACGTATGTATATATACGTATATATATACATATATATACATATATATATCCATATATATACATATATATGTGTATATACGTATATATATACATATATATACGTATATATATATATATATGTATATATACACGTGTATATATATGCGTATATATGCATATATATGTATATATATGCATATATGTATATATATGCATATATATACACATATATATATATATATATGTATAGATACATATATATGTATGTGTATATACCTATATATACATATATATATATACGTATATATACATATATATATGGATATATACATATATGTGTATATATATGTATATACATATATGCATATATATATATGTATATATATATGTATATACACATATATATATATATGTATATATACATACATATATATATATATATATATATATATATATATATATATATATATTCAAACAACAAAGAAAATATTCTATAAACTCAACCAACCATAATTAAAAATCACCTCACTATTTGATAATAACGTAGCACATACATAAGTGTACATGTGCCTGTGTACACGCGTTTATATGTACATATTGTACACGTACGTATGCATATATACGTTTCATACATGAATGGGCATGTGCATGTGTGCGTATAAATACATACGTCTGTATATAAATTTAAACAGCAATAAATAAAAAATTTAAATCTAAATTCTTACATACATGACTACTAAACCAGATAAGAAAACGAAATAATACTCTAGTGTATATATAAAAGTATTCATCATTTAAGCATTAATATCAATCATTTATGCAAAAACGAAATACAACTTCCTAGTCATCCCCACCCACCCAAAAAATAAATACAACTTCCTTATTCCCCGCAATAAATGAAAAACGATGGCATGTCTAGAGAACATAATAAATAGCCACAAATGGCAGCAATCGAAAGAAAATTTGAAAAGGGAGAAAAGCTAAGGAGCGAGTGTAAACTTTTTTAAAAAAGAAACGAACAAAAGAACAAATGATCACGACACTGTACACCCAGAAACATCCGCGCAGACGGGCGCACGAACGCACATCCGCATAGACGAGCGCATGGCCGCACGTGCGCAAAGGCACACACGAACACAAACACACCAATGATAAGTGCACAACAAAGAAAAACCGAAAAATACAAGCAGTAAATTGCTGATATTCCCTGAAGTGTGGACAGACAGGTTCGTCTACGAAACTCTGGTGCCGGAATGCTGAAGATAGCATCAATCAGCTAAGTGACAAACTTTTACTTATATTAATTCTTTCTCTCGCTCTCTCTCTCTCTCTTTCTCTCTTTATACACGAACACATTATATATATATATATATATATATATATATATATATATATATATATATATACACGCACACATTTATATATGCATGTATACACACACATATATATATGTGTGTGTGTGCCTGCGTGTGTGTGTATATTCATGTATGTATATATGTACAGATAGGTAAATAGATAGACTCGTAAATATATTGACACATAAATATTTAGAGAAAAGTAAGACAATGATAGATATTTAGCAAGATAGATAGTTCAGAAACATCACATACTAACCTTCTGTTGCGTTTTCCCCTTTGCCCATTGATACAAAAATGAAGAGACTGTAACAGATGAGGCTTAAATGAATCATTTGTCCCTGGTTTTCCATGTTTTGTTCTGACAGGACAAAATCTGCAAAATAAAGTGTAGCAATACGTATTTTCTGTTCATGGCAATAAGAATAATACAACAGACAAAGGTTTTTGTGCAATAGTTACCAGAAGAACCCCCTGACAACACAGTGATCAAAATAGATGATAAAGCTTGTAAGACTACAATACTCAGTACTGTATCTGAGGAGGCACAACATAGTGCCGAAACACGAAAACTATTGTAGCGATTTCAACATGTTTTTGTTCTAATATCCTATAATAATAATAATAATAATAATAATAATAATAATAATGATATATTACTCTACTTTGTATTGAGCACTTTTTTAAAAAATTAAATGCTACGGACAGTGGAATTTTACTCCATCTGTTCTTTCTCACATTTAAATGAGAATGTCAGTGTCACACTTTTTCAACTTTACTCATAGAGGTCGTGGCCCAACATATCATACCAGTTTGGAATCAGGCCGACTCCGTCATCAAATTAAAAACATTCTGGGCCAAGTCCGAACCCCAAATTCTGAAATTTTGGATTCCCAAGTTTTCATTACTCTGATTATTTCTGGTGATTTTTTATGTGATTTTTTGCGACAAATTTTTTTGTACAATAAAAATTTTTATAACTTGGAAATAAATTTGGGAATAATCGAAATTAATTGCGAAATCCAGCAAAAGTCAGCCATGAAATAAAAATAATTGTTTGTAAATATAGTAAGTAAGGACCTACGAACATAAAATTGTCTTTAAATTAAATGGTGACAGAAGAATTATCGTTGAACTTTTAAAAGGTAAGCT
Source organism: Acanthosepion lycidas (assembly GCA_963932145.1). Lineage (NCBI taxonomy): Eukaryota > Metazoa > Mollusca > Cephalopoda > Sepiida > Sepiidae > Acanthosepion > Acanthosepion lycidas. The sequence goes on from OZ010605.1 coordinate 72,292,491, forward strand.
TAAATATTAAGGCAATACTTAAATGCAGCGATCAATTTTGAGTTCTTCGCCTATCGCATCTACTCCTCGCGAAATATTTTGATGAAGGTCCAATCAAGTGCCCGGGATTTACCTTGACTCTCCACTGAGTCAGGTTGTGACACAAGGTCGGTTTTTAACGTGGGGACCAGAGTGTTTCCACTTCGGCTGCTTGTCCAAGCTGGTCTAGGCTGGTCATAGCTTGCTTAAACTAGTTATAGCCGGTCATATCACCGCTACGGAACAGATGTTACGCAACGGTGGGTGGGTGCGTGAGGCGGGGGGGGAACACAAGGGAGGAAAGACGGTCTCCAGCATGGAACAGATACTACATTCGCACCATCAACTCCGATGGAAAAAAAACCCTCTCTTCCTCTGCCACTTTGTTCCTAGAAAAGATTCCCCCCCCCAACCAGGAACTAGATGCCTCCCTCTCTCTTGATATATATATATATATATATATATATATATATATATATATATATACTTGTAAACAACCGTAGGTATATGAACCAATATATATATATATATATATATATATATATATATATATATATATATATATATTTAAATTGAGAAGGAGGCATATATATATATATATATATATATATATATATATATATATATATATATATATATATACATATATGTGTGTGTGTTTATGTTTATGTATATATGTATCCATACATATCCTTCCAACGTCTTATATGCACTTGTTTATCGTTGCTTGGAAATCATCCATGTAAAGTAAAACAGAAACAGACTATAATCACATTCTAGTCCGTGTATTGCATAATATATTGTACAGTAATTGTCATCTTTGATAATGGCTTATGTAAGCCGAAAGCTTAGATTGGATTAAAAACAATATGGATCAATATTGTGATTTTTTTTCTTCGTTTAATGATAATGTTATTAAGCTTATCAGACGTTATGAAAAGAATTTACATAAAATAAATAGACAACACTTGCCTATATTATTTAATGATACATGTATTAATATATATATATATATATATATATATATATATAGAGAGAGAGAGAGAGAGAGAGAAAGACGGGGGAGGTATATATGTCGGAGTTAGCTCCTCCTTGGCTCCTTAAACCGGAAGAGAACAGGTCATTTCGACCTTTACCTTTCGGTTGCGCTCCCTACACGCTGTTAATTACGAGGAAGAGACTAGCAAGTTACCTTTTCAGTTTAGTTATATTACGAACCTAGTTGTAATATACTTCTAGGCATTTTTAGGCCTTGGTTTTCTTTTAGCTAAGCTCTCCTCGTTTTTTAGATAGACTTTACTGTCTTGTATTCTCTTGCTAGTCTCCCTTACTACAGGAGAGTGACTTCTCGCTAAAAATAGGGTCGGCGACTGAAACGATTGATACGCAGGGTTCTGGCCTCCGTGGCCAGGACGTCGATCACCGGGCTGTGTATTAAGTTACGCTCCCATTTCTTTTTGTCTGCCAACTTGACGATAGTTGGAAACTTTGCTTTCTCCCTCTTACTTCTGGCTCCTTGCCAATTCTCGGCATTCCGTCCCTACTGGCTGCCTGTACGTCGTCCGTAACCTTTCCCGTACACTACGTTTGTAATTATTACGGGAGGTTACTAATATCGGACTCGACCGGCAGATACGCAACGCCTGCACTGGACCTTTGACATGCCCGAACAACATCGCAACACCAGCTCCTCTTTCCTTCCCAACACGTCAAGTTGGCATCCCGGCAACGACCAACTTCAACCTCAAACTACAATGGCCAGCAGCGATTATCTGCAACGATCAGCAGCGACCACCTGCATGACCAGCAGCGATCACCTGTAACGACCAACCTCGACTATCAATCCCTGCACCGGAACATCTGCATCTCTACCGTTCCGACCACCTTTATAAAATTAGCTTATATCTTATATTAGGTTGGTGCAAAAATAATGTCGTTTTCTCACATGTGAACACACACTAAAACCTATTAAAATACTTGTACAAAATACAAGTATAATAGCCTCATCTGCATGTAAAAACTGAATAAGAATAATGGAAGCACTAATAAGAAAAAAAAAGAAGCCAACAATAACAGTCAATAACATTAACTATGAACACGGCCACAATGTGCTGGTCATGTTTGGAAAATAAAAAAAAACATTCTCGTCACACTAGAAAGATATATAAAAATCTACATATTCAGTTAAAAATAAGAAAAAAAAAACCTTGATAATGGGAATAGCCGAAAGCGCTCGGATATCTAGAACATTTAGAGTACAGTTTTTAGACACTTTATGTCCAGAAGAGAAATCACTTATACGAACGCAAGAAAACTTGAATTAAAAGCTTAATCACTGTCCTTCTCAGTCGTGTTTAATAAAACTTGTATAAAAATAAGAGTTTGCTGTCCAAATACGCAATTATCCAATCTACATAGACACACATGTAGTGTAGACATTGGAATCAACTCTACATAATGACTGTTAATTTACGCCTCAATCCATCTTGAAATCATCTGCAAACGCAAACTTCGATGTTGAGCTGTTTTCCCTCAGAAATGTAGCAAATTTTAAAAAACAATATATATTGGTTGGTGGTATTTGGACATCATTTATCCATTGATCTGAATATCGTCAGTAACAAACACCGAGTCAGTCGTTCACTTTCTAGGCCGACTGATCGGTTGGACTCTTTGCTTTCGGGCGGGAGGAACCCGAAGGAGGCTACGCCGAAGGGCGGAGTCTCCTTCGGGGAGGTAGACCGTCCCTGAACCCGTTTTTACGGGTTCAATGGGCATATTTTTGGCCGAGCCCACGGGCTCTGAGTGCCCACGTTAAAAAGGCCTTGTGCCTCATGACACCCTCGTTACTGAATATCGCCAGTAACAAACACACACAGAGAAGTTGCCAACATACTCCACGTCACTCGAAATCACGATTTTACCGCGCAAAGATACATCATCGCTGACTCACGATCAAAAAAACTCGATCAACTCTGTGGACATCGATTCTCAAACATTGCTTATCTAAAGTGAATTATATTCGCTACCTATTAAGTAAACAATCAATGTGCGAACGACCTTAAAAAAAACCCATTACAGTCAAAGGTAGATTACTACTTAAAAACTCCTTCTAAAAAGACACTTATTCCTCTTGATAATAACATTAACATTTAGACGATAAAAAATTATTTTAATCAAGTTTAAGCCCTTTTTTATTCATGGTATGCTATTTTTTTTATTGATCTCATGAACATACCTATTAACTTATCGACAATTATTAATATCGATACAAACTTAAAAGACTGTAAATGAACGAACAATTACAAAGAGAGACATTCTGAAATCTAAAAAAGTAAAAACAATTTTGCCAACATAACATATACCAATTATCCTGCTTGTATATTGTTTTGAATTGTATATAAATGTTATATTAGTTTCTAATTGAATATGTCTTGTTCTTTAATCGTATTTTAAATTTCGTTTATTTATTTGTTGTGGATGCAGAAAGTCATGCAACCTACACAAACTCCTTCTGATTCTTTCAAGCATAATTAATAAATTCTGCACGTCCCCAACAAACTAATTACATCGTGTACTGTATATTATATCCGCATGGCCGGTGCGCTGCGTACTACGCAGGAACCCCTGACGAAGTTTGACACCCTCAAAAGGGCTAGCGTTTTTTATGACATCGCTTTTTGCTTTTTGTACTTTTTACTTTTTTTTTTCTCCTTAAGTTATTGTCACTTATCAAGTATAATAATGGACAGGTCCGGTGTTTATTACCCCGAAACTCTCAACTACGTGGGGCCCTCATACCTACTGGGGAGGTGGCAAGAAGTGCTTATTTTTTTTTTAAATTGTAAATTTCTTTTTGAACAGTTCTTTCAAATCAATTAAGAGGGTAATAATATATCTCAGTAAAATCATTTTTTTATTCCGAGATCATCCACAAAAGGAGGATCTCTGTTTTTGTTTTTTGTTTTTTTAATAATAGTAATGTCCATAAGTCCACGGCTAGTAATTAAAATAAAATTTATAGTCCCTATTTTTTGCATTTCTAGAAAGATAAAGCCGAGAAAATGATCGCTTTAAAAATAAAAATATTTAAAGATTTTAACACATCAAAAAATTTTTCCCGAAAACTGAAATATTGTTTTTAAAACAAATTTTTAAGAAAATCCCGTTTGTGTTGCGTTGTTGAAATCTTAGTAAAATATTTTTTTTTTTTTTTTTTTCAGCGGAGACGCGTCGGTGATTAATCTCTATGGAAATGTAATAATTTGCGACTTTAACATTTTTTTCGAGTAAAATTTTGTCATGAAAATATAGGTAGTTATTACAAAAAGAATAACATTTTTTTTAAAATAAAAAAACAAACTACAGTGTAACCCGGATATAAGAGAGTTGTCGGGACCGGAGAAGAAGTCTCTTATATCGGGGTTTCTCTTATATCAGGGTTTGGTCTATTTTGTTTAGTTAAGTATGGCTCTAATTTGGGACCAGAGAAAATCGCTCTTATATCGGGGGTTTCTCTTATATCCGGGTTTGGTCTATTTTGTTTAGTTAAGTATGGCTCTAATTTGGGACCAGAGAAAATCGCTCTTATATCCGGGTTTCTCTTATATCCGGGTTACACTGTAAATAATTAATGAATATGTACTGAAATTTAAATTGCAGAATTCCATGATTTTTGGTAATTTAAAAAAAAAAACGACCCCCCCCCCATTTTCCTTCGAGAGTTTGTGGCTCATACTTGGAAACTTTGAAATCCACATGTAGAGAGGTGGGCCCGTATCAAAGAGTTTCGGTGTGGGTGGAGGGGTTTTGAAAAGTGGTTTGGAGAACCTAGCCCCAACTCTGGATGTAAGTTCCACTAAAGCAGCTTATTCCCATAAACCACTTATGGAAGCGACTCTCAAGTGAATACTTCCCCGATCACTATAATCTTAACCGATATCTTCCCCTCATATCCCCATAAACTTTGCCTCTTTATATATAATCCTCTACCTCGAGTGGCTCTTGTGACTTGTACATGGTGAACATCGTTGTAAAAATAGTGCTGAAAATTTAATTTAAATCGGATATTTCCCTGATTTTGGTAAATTTATAAAAACAAGAGGTAGTTTTTTTAATTTTTGTTTCGGACAAACTGCATCCATGTTTGGTGGCATTGACATAATTCATAATTTGAAGAAATAAAATTTTATTTATGGTAGATTAAAAATTGGAATCGATTTAGCGAAACGGAAGTCTTTTACTTGGAACCTATAGACCAGTGGTTCCCAACAGATTTTGAGCCATACCCCACTTTGGTATTTCTAAAATTCTACTGCCCCATGTAATAATTCTTACATATTCAAAGTTTTATTGCAATTCACGTGAAGGAAGCTTAAAAGGTCATTAACTTGGTCTCTAACTAAACCTCCAAAGACCATGGCGTCCATGAAAGAAAAAAATTAAAAAAACGAAAAGACAGTAATAATTTCAAAACATATAATAGAGAACTGAAAGGCAGAAATATAAAATATTTGAATGAAATGTTATTCTGTAATATACTTTGATCATTTTAATCATGAAATAATAATGCAAAATGAAATTTGAGCTCGCTAGAAAACAATTCACTGTTAATAACTCATTCTCGAATTATCTCTTTATTCTGTTGGTATAGTAAACCGAAGGGTGCACATCCTACGCATGTCCCACCAAAATATTACCATGCCCCACTAGTGGGGCACGCGCTCCACTTTAGCAATCATTGCTATGGACAGATTTCAATTGTTTTAAACTCTTTTTAAAACATTTGATTATCTACTTTAGTATTTTTAAAATTTCAAATTTTTCTTTTAGTTTAATTTTTAATTTTTTTTTAATCGATCACATTTATTCTGTTCTCTTTCGACTGCCTTGTGGAGTCTTGCCCTAGGTTAATGGTCAGCAAGCTTGAATGAGTTCAATCCTGACTGGGTGACCCATATTTTGGGATTTGTGTTAAACGAATACACGCGCACACGCTGAAAATATCCACACAACACGTTCCCCAGAGAGGATCGAACGCGCTGTTAATGGCTTAAAGCCCAATAGTAACAACAGCAAAACGAAAAAAGGGATAGAGACGGAGATGAAGGCCAAAAGAAAAAGAAAGAGACCTTCAAATTCAGTTTGAAAGCATAAAAACAAACTTATTCTCAGGTATAACTTGTCTGAAGCTAAGTGACGTGTGTATGTGTGAGAAGGAACGGTGTTTGCTAAGAGCGAAGATAAATGCATTGAAATTGAGCATCACTTACCTAGCAGAAAGCGTTTCCTTGAAGCTTTAATAACTTCTTTTGTTTGTTCGTTGACGTCAAACGCAGGGTTCTTTTTCGACCGACAACTCTTGCTTTCATCTCCCACTGATATATCAGCTTGATATATATATATATATATATATATATATATATGTGTGTGTGTGATACTTAACCGAGACAGGAAATAGATGACAGTCAGATGAATGTGTCCAATGCACCTTTCTTGCCAAAAGGTTATCTTAGGAAAACCTTTATCTCTATTTCAGCTTGTAGACACAAGAAGCTTTGTGCAATTTTTGCAAGTTAACGAAATTCTAAAAAAATTGGTTGCATAAACACATACTGACATGCATGTAAGCTGCTATTATTCTGATGCAAAAATTGTCAGCATTTCTTCTTGACGAAATAATTTAGTCACATCATTTTTTAGCACATCAATATTTTCAGCCTCCAACCAGATATGGAAAGTTACATGAAGATATACAAATGATCGTTCGAAAGCCAGCAGATCCGTAAAATACGATGCATGCAGAATGTTATAAAATAAAATAAGACATATCTCGGCTGATTTGCAGGCAAATAAACTAATATACTCAAGAGCGAGAGCCAGATGTGAACGGGACAAGGCCCCGTCACAAATGACCATTATCGTCGTTTACGCATAGGCCCGACGCACGAGTTCCGGTCGAAAAATAAAATTATATTTTAAAGTTTTTCTATTTTTCGACCAATAAAAATTCTTCCCGCCTAATTATACTCGCGTCGTTTTTCGAGCCCGTTAAGCCATAAAAACACCATAAAAGGGGTCACACGGAGAAGTACCGGCAGTCAACAGGAGGCCAGGGAAGAGATCTGTCACGGGCAGTCGGCAGCAGTCAGCAGCAGGAGCGCCACGCCAACCAGTGGGAACTACTATGAGATATCAACCCAGATCGGGAGCCGGCTTATGAACTATTCCACAAGCTCGCTGTCCCAAACCCACACGTTCCTGTTGAAATAAATCACGTAAATCTATTTCTGCTGTTGTCGTATTTCTTTCTTGCAACCATACGCTTGTCTATAACAAGAATTACTTCTCATTCCAGCGGCATCATTGTTTGCTGAGTCATCTTTCCTAACAAGATGACGAACGTTGTCATATTTATTTTTCTTCCAGTGTGCCATTCAAACAAGCCAATTGATCGATGATTCGCAACAGTAGTTAGTTCAAATTGTGATCTGGAATTCTATTTGAATTCCACCAAACAAAACGTTTCCCAACTATTTACAATCCTTTTTCTTGTTTCATACGACCACAAAACAGAATTTTCGCAACTAAATTCTTCGACCATTCTTACTAATGTCTATTAGTATATACATGCAAAAACGAAACACAGACATACAATTTTCGATCAGTAAATCCGACACCTAACACAACTTTCACTTGAATTTTAATCTGAAAATGTCACGGGGTAATGTTCGACCAAATGTTAATCTCTGAGTTCTCTGAAAATGTTTCTATTTTTAAAAACATTTGTTACGTAAAATGAAAGTGTTTTCCTTACTAGGTTACGGATTTAGTGATGTACGTGCATAGAAATCGGGCTATGGTTTTAATGATATATCTATATAGAAATAGGTGTATGGATTTTCTGATATATATACATACATAGAAATCGTGCTACGAATTTACTGACTTAGCTACATCGATATTGGTCTACTGACTTACTGATGTACCTGCATAGTAATCAGGCTACGGATTTATTGACATACCTACACAGAAATCATGCTATGAATTCAATGATATACCTACATAGAAATCGGGCTGCGGATTTAATGCTATACACACAGAGAAATCAGGCTATGGATTTATTGATATAATCCATAGAAATTGGGCTAAGGAACTTACCGATATACCTACATAGAAATTGGGCTACGGATTTATTGACATACCTACACAGAAATCGGGTTACGAATTTACTGACTTAGCTACATCGATATTGTTCTACTGACTTACTGATGTACCTGCATAAAAACAAATTAATTAAACCAGGTGTCTTTGATCGTTGCATATTTTTCAATAATTTGTAGAGAACGCCCAATTGTAGGTAAAAAAAAAAAAAAAAAAAAAAAAAAAACATTTCGGAAGCCGATTTTTAAAGCTTACAGATTCTTCTAACATGGAAAACTGCCGCAACGCAAGTTTTTCGAGACTTAGCATGAACAAAACAAATTCACGGATTTGGACGAAAAGAAAAAAAAATGACCCCAGAATGACATCAAAATCTGCGAAGATTTTTCATCCTTTAATAGTCAGTTGTGTTTAGTTTAAATTTGTTACGTATATAAACATAGGAAAAAAAATGCTGATAAGATAGCTGAGGTCACAAAGTACTGCCCGGAGACCCGGTTTGGGACTTCGGGCTAGTACGCAACGGCCCTGTTGGCATACATGGCAAGACAACGGCAAATATGAAATTCATTTAACAAAACAAGTTTACTAGTTAATTATTATTTTTAATTAGAGATTTTCCTCTCGGAATAAAGGGTTTACCGTATGGTAAACCCATTATTCGTATGTGGTAAGACGCACCATATAATTAGCTAGGTATTTTTTTGAAAAGATTTTTGAGGATTTAATAGCTTAACATCCTAAAAAGTCCGAGTCGCTGACTCTACCTGGTTATATTATTAAATATTTGTGGTTTTATTAATTTGATTTTTTGTAGAAGAAAACGGCGAATTACCTCTTCAAACCAAACGACAACGTCTCGCGTGGTTACTACGACGGAAAATGTGACGAAAAAGAAAGTTACTTACCGAGAAAAAAGGGCACGTATTCTGCATAATAGTTATTTATTGCTTGAATTGAAACAATTGCAGCACAAGGCCAATAGGGAAGTGGGGTAAGGCTGGTCAGCACTTTATCTCCTAGACCTAGCTAATCAGACCCATGCATTCTTTACAATTTGCTCATTCACCACAAACAACTCATCCGTCAACATCCAATACTGCATATACCACAATGCCACAAATTCTCAGGGTACCTACAAAAAAACTCCATAATATAAAAATTTAATTATTTACAAAGTGTTCAAATTGAAACAAATATTTTAGTTTAAAATATTACAGAAAAGTATTTTGTAACTTGGAGGTAGGTGTTTTATGAGATTTGACACATTTATCAGCAGCCTGATGTTTGGGTAATTTTTATAAGGAGATACATGACGAATACAACGTAAACGCATTTATATATATATATTTTTTAACTACCCAGTAATCATAAAAACTTTAAATATTTTAAGCATTCTACTATTTTATTGAATTTTAGGTACTTTAGTTTTATTGCTTTACTTAGTAAGACGCTTGATGAGGAAATGTTAGAAAATTACCGATTAATTTTAAATTTACTATTGTTACCGCGCTTATTTTATGATAATTCCGTATTTATAGAAATCGGTAAAATTTATACACAAAAAAATTTCAATTTTTTTTTTTAAATACTGGGGTTACTGAATTATAGTAAGCGTTTCCACTTATGATTAGTAAAACAGTTTTATTTAATAACAATATCATTTAACTGCTACAAATTAATACAGAATTTTTTTTAAATTATGAATTATTGTAATTATAATAAAAAAAAATGAAAACAGTTTTTGTAAAAATTCATTATTCATCGAAAAAGTAGTTTTCCATGAGATAGTAATGTCTATAATGTATTTTATTCATTAAAGGAATTAAAAGCTTATCTAATAATTTCATAGTTTTATTGCATTTTTAATTTTACTATTCAGAGCAAGTTGTTTTTAACTGGAAGCCCGGTTTGACTAAAAAACAAAAAAAATTGATGATTTAAATCCTCCGAGAAATTTTCGTTACAATTAATAAACATTAAGCGCTACAAAAAGAATTTCTTGAAATTTCATGAAATGAAATGAAATAAGTGTGTGTAATTATTTTTAAATATTTCTTTTTTAGAAAATATTGGTAAAAAATATTTTTACAGCTGTTACCTCAACTGGTGTAAAAATATCTTTTTACCAATATTTTCCAAAAAAAGAAACATTTAAAATAATTCCATTCATTCGTGAATAAGTTCAGAAAGTTTAATTAAAATCTGACAATTATCTGATTTCTGCAAGAATTTCTAAATCAATGTTTTCATCAAAATGCCCAGACAAATTTGTGGTCCCATTTGATGCCAGAAAATCAAGAATTTTAACCAAAATTTCGAAGGTTCTAAAAAGGATTTTTAAAAAATTGTACATAAAATGTCCATTTGGTATTTCCTCTTAATAATAACGCAAAGGTTTTGACAATAAAATGTTGTTCTTATTGAATTTTGGACATCTTTCCATCATGTATGAATCTTTGGAGGTATCTATATATGACATTCCATTAGACAGACCATTTATCAATCTGTTTTAGTTTTCCGAAAAAAAAAACAAGAATGTAATCTATGGTTTAAATCGCAGTATATATGTTTATAGGATTTTATAGGATGTTTATAGAATTTTATATTCCCGATTAAAAAATATCTTAGTTGTCCATAATTTCTGAAAACTTTCTCGAAGTGAAATCTTAGCGAAAAATATTTCTTTTCGGCCTTAGTGTTGATACTTATTTTAGTTTGGTGTCTAATAAATAAGAAGCAAGTTCCACTCGGACAGCTTCTTGCCAAGAACTGATACTTTGTGGAACAGACTCCCGGCAGGATGCTTTCCCAATTACTACAATTTTGAATTCTTCAAGCCAGTTATCTTTGCAGCATAGTTCCATGAAGTTCACTTCTTGTCGTTTCTTACAGCACCACGCAGTAACCCTCTACCTTGAGTGGCTCTTGGGCCTTGTATTTCATGAACATTAGTATAAAAAGTAATAATTGAATCTTATGGTACGATAAAAAAAAAAGCACAGAGAAGAATATTAACAAGCTCCCTGGTACCTCCTACTTACAAGAGATTCAATTATTGCACTGTGTGGGAATTCTCATCTATTCGCTAGAGTCTTACCAATGTAAAGAAAATATAAACACTGTATATGTTAAGTATCACATAACATCAGAATCTGTGTAAACAGAATGCATGTATTTACCAACTTGGCTTGTTCTAGTCGTAGGCCTCGCGTTATCAGACGCTAAGGAGTTGTACTGAACAGAAGGAAAGAAAGAAATAATAATAATAATAATAATAATAATCTTAATTAAAAAACAGGGAGTCGCCTCTGCCTGCGCTGTCTCGTATTGCTAGATAACTTAGGATCATATCAATCCTCACAACGTTTTCCCGATCGCTACAATTTTGACCTCTTCAAGTCTAGGGTTAATAATTGTTGAATTTTAATAGAACTTTCAGGATTTATTCAGAAATGAATGAATCCATTTTTGAAACGTTTCCTTTTTAAGAATTCTAAGTAAAATCTCTTACTTATGAACTTCACTTCTTATCTTTTCTTACGTTCATACAACAATGCACAGTAAGCCTCTACTTAAGTGGCTCTTGGGCCTTGTATTAGGTTAACATTAGTAAAAAAAAAAAAAAAAAAAAAAACTGTTAGTCTGGACCAAATCAAATTGGAAGAGGAATAAGACGCACATTGTTTTCCTTCACTGTTCACCGAAAGGAAAGTTTGCTTGGAAAATCAGCATTCAGAAACTTACCATTTTATCTGGGACCGTGTCATTTGGAAATATGCAATTACTTCAACATTCATTTAGTGTTAATGATTATAAGAATGCATTGAAAAACAGGAAGTGAGGGATTGTCAGTGGTCAGGAATAAATAGAATCACTATTGCGAGAAGAGCGCTATTATACTTATAATGTAAATCTATTGCTAATGATTTTGTCACAGAAATGCATTGAAAATCAGGAAGTGAGGGATTGTCAGTGATCAGGAATTAAGTCAGGCATTACTGACAAAATATGACTTTAATGTGAATAATGGAAATAAGTGCCAAATTTTTTTAAAGCATGAAAATAAGTTGAAAATAATTTGACTATGGAAATGCGTTGCGAATGACAAAGAAAGGTATTGTCAATAGTCAGGAATTAATGAAAGCAACAAACCGAATATGGCTTTTATATGTGTAACCTTTCAAGTTCAGTTTCAGAAAATCCGGCATACTAATCAACAACATACCAAGAACCATAGACGTCGTCAATTTGAAGGCAATTTTCCTTTGAGTCGAGCTGAACGAATTCGGAGATTGGAAAATAATATTCTTATTATCAGAGAAACACAGAGAAACTACTTATTTAGAAATGGAGAATAATTTCAATTTGATTTTCAGCTGAGCTTGCTGAGTCGTTTACTGGCAACGTCGAGGTCAATTGTTCAGCGAATTATTGATTGCTTTTCCAAAAATAAAATTCTATTATGTGGGCCAAAAGTTCGATGTTGTTGCTTGATCGTATTGAGAATATGTATCATTTAAGAAGATGGGCGCCGCCGAGCTATCTGAGAGCCCACTGAAAAAAATCACAAGGCGGAAGAATCAAAGTAACGCCATGCCGAATTTGGTCGAGGCCCGGATCAACGAAGGTCGCGCATGACCCATTGACGCACGCCAGGATGGATGTGACAAGTGGGCGACTGGAGTGACGGACACCATCAAGTTATTAACGCAGTACCAACCATCGAAGCGTGGAACGTTCACACCCTCAATGCTTTTAAAGAAAGACTGGACGGACATGATCAATGCTGGAACTCTTGAGAGACACCGCCAACAGATCATCCTCAGGGAGAAAGTTTGTTTCTTCTGTCCTCAGTTCCTCATCCAACGATTGAAGCAATATATAGACTGATGATGATGATGATGATGATGATGATGTTATCACCATCATCATCACCACCATCATTATCTTCATTTACGGGTTAAATAGCAAGGTAGACAAGGTTCTATCTGAACTTGCTAAGTCGTTTATTGGCAACGTCAAGGTCAATTGTTCAACGAATTATTGATTGCTTTTCCAAACATAAAATTCTATTATGTGGGCCAAAAGTTCGATATTGTTGCTTGATCGTATTGAGAATATGTATCATTTATCATAAGGATTTTGGATGGCAATCAGTCTAGAAGGACAATTCTGAATTCAATAACCGTGGAGAAAACAACAGAAACTACTTTACTCTTTTTATAAAGTCAATGCAATAATAAAGAAAAATAAACCGTGGAGAGCCATGATCACCTACGATCCGAAGCTATATGGTATTAAAAATAAAAAACAGGTGTATGCAGATATTTCTAGTGTTTTCTAAATGTTTTAAAATTATTTTTGAAGGAAATTTTTGCAGACACAATAAAAAAAGATCGTTTTTGAATATCTCGTGACATTGAACAGAAGAAAAAGAAAACAAGAAAAAGAAAGGAAGAATGAAACTCAGTTACAGAGATAAGGCCTATAACAATTTTATGCGACTTTACAATACCCACAGAGAGAACAATTAAAACGAATTGCCTAGACAAATCATGATCAAAGATCACAAACTAGAATGTGCTTTCTTATTGACATGCAAATTTTAATGTATTGAAGATCTTCAAAAATCTATCAAAATACAAGGATCTTGAAGTGGAAATCTAAAAAAATGTGACACATGAGGACATCAATGATTCTAGTTGTGGTTGGAGCCCTTGGATTGATTGGAAAAAGGTTCCGATAGACTCTTTCAAGCATGGACTACCAGGAATCCCTTCAATTAAATACAAAAAATTGTACTCGCAAGTATGGCTCACACATTACGAGGACTTTTATCTGTGTAAAATGCGTGTGATCTTTGTTTTTTGTTTTTTTTAATGATCACTGGAAAATGGCATGGAGCCATTTCTAATCTTAGATCTCTGATTCGAACCCAGAAATACAACAGAAATACAAGGAAATAATAATAATAATAATGTTATTTTCTAATACATGCACACACACACACAGATATATATATATATATATATATATATATAGAGAGAGAGAGAGAGAGAGTTAGGTAAATCAAATGACCAGATATAAGCAACCGTAACCTTGAGTGTCGGCGTGCATTCACAAGCAAGCAAATAAATAATCATTAAATTTATTCATGAGGTGTAAACATAATAGTGCTCGATGTGGTTTCACATAGCAAAGATATATATATTAAAAAATAAACATATACGTAGACCTACGTTTCGGTGTGCGACTTAAGTTTCGCTGGTTTTCCAGCTCATCCGGCACAAGGTATATCTTATGTTTTTGTACATACACAGATATCATATGGGAGAAACGCTGCTTTTAGTCCCAAAATAAAAATAAAATATTACAAAAGATGCAGGCAATGAAGTGCAAATAGGGGGATTAAAAAATAGAAATTTAAAATTATTACTGAAGATGCCGCTCTGTTTCTGATACCGTTTGCCAGGCCAAAGGGAGAAAACGGTATGAAACCTAAAGCTTAATAAAAGAAAATTTTAAAATTTGAGAAAAACATCTGTGTATTGTTATAAAAACATAAACTATACCTCGTGACCGATGAGCTGAAAAATCAGTCGCACACCCAAACCTAGGTATACGTATATGTGTATTTATTAGTATATATATATATATATATATATATATATATATATGTACGAGATCTGTCTGAAAAGTAATGCGACTGGGTGGGCTGCATGAAGTGGGACCGAAAGAAGGATAAGTAGATTGTTTTATCATCGAATATGATATCTTGAGAGTAAAAAAAACTGTAGTCTGAACCTTCTGCAATTGCATTTTTTTTCACCTGCGTGCGTTGTAGAAAGGATAAATCGTGGCGGCTTCACCACGACAATGCACCTGCTCACAACGAGAACGGTGAATGTTTAAAAAAGAGGGAACAGTAGAGAGGAAAACTGAATCAGGAGGCCACAACAGCAAGAAGGATTATCATTTTAAATTAGAGTTAAAGAGATCAATTAGAAAAGATCCAATTCAGTCCATAAGACGTTTGGTCCGTGAGAGATGAGTTTCCGCCATGACACTCCAGAGAGCGGTGAAAAAAAGAATTGAAAATGAAATCGTAAGTGAATCTGTGAGGCACCTTGTTATTCCAGAACAGAAAGTTGGAAGGTTAGAGAAGCCGAAGATTATTTTGAATAAGTAGGAAAATGATCCTCGAATATATATATATATATATATATATATATATATATATATATATATATATAACTTCCGTTAAGTTAACCGTTTAAATGTGCCAATATCTGCTAACTCACTCATGTCTTCTCTCTCTCCCCCCTCACTTCCTCAATTTACATATGTTTAATACGGCCCATCAAAAATGTGTAAATTTTCTTTTCATATTTTGTTTGGAAGTAAAGTCTGATGATCCGCAGTCCTTTTAAAAGGGCTGTAGTGAAATAATTTATTACATGGAACCTTAAAGTGGTCTGTTTTTATTTAAATTATTTGCTCTGGATTTACATTGAGCTCTCTAGATGTTATCCTCCTTAGGTTTACCCATACGGATTACCTAGTTTTTCATAAACTAACTATATATATATATATATATATATATATGAACTTTCTTTCAATCCTTCACGAGTTTCCGATCCTTAGCTATGATTAATTAATGATGAAGATGTCATTTTCGATTATGATCGATTGCATCACGATTATTCTGTTAATCTTGGAGAGTAATTATATATTCTTATTGCTCAAAATAGAACCCAACTGTGTTATAAAAACCTCCAAGATTTCCAGTAAGATATTGTTGTGGTCTCCTCCCTCTAAAGACTATAGGTTAGACTCTTCCGCCTATTATAAGATTAGTAGGACAGAAGGCTTCGGGGGAACTGTGAATAGATTGAGCTCTAGTTCATTCTTTACACTCTCACTAGTCGTGTAATACTCTTCTGGTGTACTGTTCAATATACGATATATCTGCAAACCTGGTTTTTGTTATTACTTAACCATTTGCTTGGTCACAATATCTTGGCGACGAGGGTTTCGAAGGAACGGACTTCACGTTAAATCATAATTGTTTTGCCAGTGTTTACAACAGTGGTGAAGAAAGGAATTCTAATCCAACTCTACGACAAAAGGGTATCCAGTTCTAATTACAACACTGACTGTGGAAAAAAACTCTTCAAAACAAGGATTTCTACAGGTTCAATTCAGTGGTTGGGAAGAAGGTTGGTGAACCTTGTTATTTTTTTTCCATTCCAACAAGTCAGTGAAAGAAATTATTGTTTTCGCTGATAGGGTAAAGTAAAAATTTCCCCCTCTCTAGCTTTTAAATATTTCAGTAGTAGAATTGTACAAGTCAAACAGACTTATTTAACAGGTTTAAAGAGAAAAAAAAAGTCCCCCTTCTCATTACTTAGTTTTACGCAGTAAAATAGACGAATTTAAAAGTGAAATGCTAGAGTTGTTGAAACACCAACAGGAACAACAACTACTGTTGGAACAGACCTATCGAAAAAGACACAAACACCATCAGGATCAACATTTGCTGTTGGTGCATAAATACCAAGAAAGGCAAGGGAATTTCCAATGAGAACAAGCAAAACACCAACAGGAACAACAGCTACTGTTGGAACAGAAATATCAAGAGAGACCAGAGGAATTCCAAGAACAAGCAGGAATACCAGAAGAAATTTGTGGAGTTGCACCTATAAATTCAGGTTAGACAAATGGAAGATATGCTCCTTCAAACACAGAATGAGCAAAGGCACTTCTATATGTCCATAAAAAAAACAAAATGAGGACAGCGATAACACGTTCTCTCAAAACGCTATATGGAGTGCTATTGAAAACTTCACGTTTGCACCTGAAGAAGAAATTATATTCGCTTCATACTTTAAACGTTACGAGGACTTATACAATACGGATTGTGCAAGTTGGGCTGACCATAAAAAAGGTTCATCTACTCCTCAGAAAATTAGGCACAGCAGAATATACTAAATTTGTTAACTATATTTTACCTAAGAAAACCAGCGACTTGAAATTTAAAGAGACGGATCACACACTGCTAATAGACTGCAAAGAAGAGGAACCATTCTCCTCAATTATAACTACAAAATGGAGTTTCTCCCAACCACTAAAATCTATCATGCAGATGGGTTGTCTGGATTCCAACTAAGTATGCTGAACCCCTGGAAGACACAGTCATTGCTACCACAAAACACGTCGAAGTAAAAACAGAGATCGAAGTAAAAAGTACCTTGTACAATATTATCAGGGAGCTTCCTATAACAATGGATGAGATAATAGACAAAGCGTCCGATGATGAGTTCATAAAGGAAGTAAAGGACAAACTAAAAAGTTAAGACCAGAATATCTCAGAAGTTTACTCACTCTGTAATGACATATTAATGTACGGAGACAGGGTAGTAATCCCATCTACACTACTGATGTGGGTGCCAAAGTTGGGCCCACAGAAGTAAAACACGGAACACGGATTAGATGTAAGAAATATATATTAACAACAAGTTACAGAGATAGTGTAAGCAGAGCTTACTATAAGTTAAGTGTCCAACACTGGTAGTCGTACGAGACTCTCTATCACTCTCTATCACTCTCTCTCACTCTCTATAGAGTGCTATGTCGCCTACTTAATATAGGCCTGGAAGAGTCTATTGTGTAGGTAGTTTCCGGTCTCACAATACCCCACTTCCAAAGAATTTTCTTTTTTGAAAAGGAGAGAAAAAAATAAAACTGTTAATACTTTCTCCTCTTGGGATTTATTGTTTCTCAACTGGAAGTAGAGATCTTGATGCGTGAGCCACAGCTTTTCGCGAACCGTCTGGCAGTTTATGTAATATGCAAACGCCTATGCCGTACGAGCTTGCATCACTTGCGACTATGATGTCTAGACTAGGGTTGAAATGTGTGAGGGAGAGGTCTGAAGTAAGAGTTTTCTTGATCTTCTCGAATGCGTCTTGGCATTCCGGAGTCCATGACCATGGTTTGTGCTTTTTTAAAAGTTGGTTTAGAGGCCCTCTCAAATTTTGCATGTTCTTAATGAACCCTTGGTAAAAATTAGCTAGGCCGAGGAAGCTTTGTAACGCTTGAACGTTATCTGGGGCCGGCATGTTTCAGATCGCCTTGGCTCTTTCTGGATCCGGCCGACGACCATCTTTATTTATGATGTGTCCTAAGTATTTAATCTCTGGTAAGAAAAAGTCACACTTTTCCTCCTTAACCTTAAATCCGTATTCTTGTATCTTTTCGAATACGTTTATTATATGGTTCCGGTCGAGGCCCGGATCAACAAAGGTCGCGCATGACCCATTGACGCACGCCAGGATAATTCCGATAGGAGCTTAATCGTCTCTGAAAAATCCAAGTCAATCGTTTTCTTGGGTAATATGAAGTCTACGAACCTACTATGTTCTGTAGTACCCAGTTTTCTCAATAGAAGACGTACCTTTTTTTTACTGGGCCATTGTTCACAGTCTACGTTGAAAATATCTTCGTAGCGCCTGTAAAAAGCCTGGAACGTTTTGTCTTCCTCTGGTACGTATTCAAAGGTTTCCATTGAATTGTAGATTATACTCTGGGAGAATATTGTATCTTTTTCAGAGTTTGAGCCTTTTAATGCATTTACGAGTAATTCTTTAAGTTGTTTCTGTTGTAGTTCAGCATTCTGAAGCGTTTATGTAAATCCAAAAATAGTTGTTGTTGTCTTTCTTCTGTTTTTTGTTGCTGGTCCAAATTTAGTTGGGCAACTACTTTTTACAAATCTTCCATATTTAAAAATGACAGCGCTTTTTTGTTGCTTTGAAACACGTGTACTAAGAGTAGGTACACAAAAAAATCTTGATAGATTTTTGTTCCTTTTTTTTTTCTTTTACAGAAAAAAATATGGACAGACAATAGTTAAACTAAGCTAATTATGTGTGTTTAGCTTCTTTTTTTTTTTCGTGTGTGTGGGTGTGTAGAAATCGTTTTCGTATTGGACAGACTTTAATATTCCGTAGATGTCGAATCGCTAGTTTGTCAATGGCGTTTGGTATTGGAATATATGTAGACGCTGGGTGTTTCGCTTAAATCGCTAATGTATTAATACCAGCTTAATTTCACGTTCAACACTGCTGTGGGAGCGCGTGGAGTTTGTGTATTTTTCGAGTACTCTGTCGCTATTGATACGGTGAGAACGAAATTCTCGAATCTTCTCTGTCGCCACTGTTGTGGGACTGGCAAGGTATTGCGGTTTTTCGACGTGAATGCGTTTCTAGAATTCTTCGTCGACCCAGATGTGGGATTGGTAAGGCATTTAGGTTTCGCCGTGAGTGCGTTTCTAGAATCCTTCGCCGCCACTGATGTGGGTGCCAAAGTTGGGCCCACAGAAGTAAAACACGGAACACGGATTAGATGTAAGAAAGATATATTAACAACAGGTTACAGAGATAGTGTAAACAGAGCTTACTATAAGTTAGTGTCCAACACTGGTAGTCGTACGAGACTCTCTCTCTCACTCTCTATAGAGTGCTATGTCGCCTACTTAATATAGGCCTGGAAGAGTCTATTGTGTAGGTAGTTTCCGGTCTCACAATAACTACAGAAAAGAACATTAAAAGAATTCCATGTTGGCCATCCGGGAACTTCAATAATGAAGAGTTTGATGAGGAGTTACATCTATTAGACCAACATGGACAAGGATATTGAAACACTGTAAGATCGTGCAAAGGATGTGATTTGGCTGCTAAAGCACCCCCAGCCCGATAAAATTCAATTCCCGGTCTAAAACCGACCGTCCGTGGTCGCGGATACACACTGATTTTGCTGGCCCACTTGATGGTTTTTACTAGCTTGTAGTAGTTGAAAGTTATTCCAAGTGGCCAGAAATATTGAAATGTAAGAAGCCGACCTCGGAGGTGACAGTAAAGTTTTTACACGAGCTATTTTCCCGGTACGGAATGGTTGACTGTATTGTAACAGCCAATGAGACACAGTTCACATCCTGCGAATTTAAGGATTTTTGTCAGTCATTCCTGATCGAACATATTACTACGGCGCCATATCACCCAAGAAGTAATGGACAGGCAGAGCGTTTTGTCGACACTTTCAAGAGTGCACTGAGGAAGGCGAGAGGTACTCCCACCAATACGGCTATACAGCAGTTTTTGCAGGTCTATCGTGTAACTCCTAATAGCAGTGCTCAATCTGCCAAGACGCCAACGGAGGTCATGTTTGCCAGGAAAATAAAATCGGCATTTGACAAATTCCTTCCGAGTGAAACGAAAGCGGGAAATAGGAATAAAGTGATTAAAAAGCGCTTTAAGATCGGTGAAAAGGTTTATTTTCGTGTATTTGCGAATAATAAAGCTCACTGGGAGATAGGAACAATAGACAGACAAATTGATAGCATGATTTACATGGTTCAGGGTTGAAGTTTATACACAAACATCATGTAGACCAAATTAGAAAACGGTATGAAATTGTAGTCGACAAGGATCCTATAAAAGGTGACATTATGGACGTCGTCTTTGACACTTTTGATTTTACAATACCGCAATCAGTGCCAGTGCTCAGAACGGCCAAAAGAAAAAGGTAATTTACGGAACGTTTAGGAATTAACCCGAAAAGAAAAAGATATTGAACATCTTTCATTTTTACAGAAAAAGAAAAAGGAAAAGGAGTAAAAAAAGCTCATCTCCTCACTTATGAACTTTGAATTACCAGAAAAGCACAATACGCATTGGATTATTGGAAATTATTATCATTTACAAAAAAAAAAAAAATTGTAAACGTAATTCCTGTATATAGCTTTTTCAAAATGGTCGTTTCTGATTTGTTTTTTTAATTTTTTTAATTTTTTTTACTTTTTATTTTATTTATTTATTTATTTTTTTTTTTTTTGTGGAAAAATATTGAATAAAATATTGTGTGGTAATTATAAAAAAAAGACTCCGTACGGAGTCAGGCTGAAAAGCGGCGGGTGTAATGGTGTCCTCCCTCTAAATAGTCTGTCAGACTCTTCCGCCTACTATAAAATTAGTGGGACAAAGGCTTCAGAGAACTGTGAATAGATTGACGGCTAGTTCATTCTTTACACTCTCACTAGTCGTGTAATACTCTTCTGGTGTACTGTTCAATATACGATATATCTGCAAACCTGGTTTTTGTTATTACTTAACCATTTACTTGGTCAGAACAGAATATCTTTAATCATTTCTAAGATACATGTCCGTGAAATAAACATATCCAAAACAGGCATGAAAAGCATAAGTATCTGGTCTAGTTATCATTAATAATAAAACATTTACTATATTCTGTTTTACTTGGACCTTCTTACCTGCAAAAAACAAAAAAAAATAAAAGCAAAAACAAAAAACAAAAACGGTGTCAATAAAATGTTTTTTTTTTCTTGATAACACTTTTATTGTAACTACCTTCACTCCTTGGCAATGTTTATTGTTTTAAAAAGCGAGGATTAGAATTGTAATAAAACCATGTAAGACATATGCTAAAAGTAAATTTATACATTGTTTTTGTTTTTGAAAATTTACAACAAAAAATTAAACAGTATTGTTTATTTACAAAATAATCTTATACAGTGTAACCCGGATATAAGAGAGTTGTCGAGGCCGGAGAATAAGTCTCTTATATCCGGGTTTCTCTTATATCCAGGTTTGGTCTATTTTGTTTAGGTAAGTATGGCTCTAATTTGGGACCAGAGAAAATCTCTCTATATCCGGGTTTCTCTTATATCCGGGTTACACTGTATCTACAATATTCTAAAAAAACTAATGCAATGGAATCTTTATTATTTACCAATTTATAAAGAAATATATACGAAAACAATTTTTTATTCATAAATTCATTAACATTTACTAAATTATTAAAATATGTGAACAAGTTATAAGTGCCCCCATAACAGGGAATATCTGTATATTAATTTGAAATTAGAATCCAAGAAGTGGTGAGAGCATCAAGATCTGCTTCAGCACCACTGCCGAGCGGAGTGCCGTATAAAAGATGTGGAGGGATTCTCCGGAAATTATAGAAATTAATAAGGATCATTTGGAGGAAAGGCAAGGTTGTCGAAAAATGGAGACGCGCAGAAGGGGTATGGATTCCCAAGGAAGAGAAGTCCACAACACTGGACCAATTTAGAGTAATATCTCTCTTGAACACTGAAGGTAAGATCTTTTTTGGTGTATTATCAAGACGTATTACTAAATACGTATTGGCGAACAATTACATCGATAAATCTGTCCAGAAAGGTGGTATCCCTGGAACACACGGGCGTACTTACGCAGCTGATAAGAGATGCGAGAGAAAAGAAAAGCGATGTGACAGTACTGTGGTTAGACCTCGCCAGTGCGTATAGTTCCATGTCTCATAAGCTCGTGGAAGAAGCTCTAAAAAGGCATCACGTTCCCTCTTCAATTAGTGGTCTAATTTCAGACTATTATAACAACTTTCAGCTTAGAGTATCGGCAAGAATAGTATCGGAATGGCACACCCTGGAGAAAGGCATTATCACGGGGTGCACGCTGTCCGCAGTACTATTCTCGCTGGCTATGAATATGCTGGTTAAAGCATCTGAAGTAGAGTGTAGAGGCCCCCCTCTCTGAATCAGCAATTCGCCAGCCCCCCATTAGAGCATACATGGACGATCTAACCGTAACATGCACATCCGTAACAGGAGGAAGATGGCTCTTGAAGGGCTTAGAGAAAAACATTACATGGGACCGAATGACTTTTAAGCCAGCTAAGTCCCGATCATTAGTCATTAAAAAAGGAAAAATAACGGAGAAATATCATTTTAAAATATCCGGTGTAACTATCCCAACCCTAAACGAAAAACCTGTTAAGAGCCTGGGTAAGTTTTTGAAGGCAGTCTAAGAGACACTGTGGCTATTGAACAGACAACTAAAGACCTTACACAGTGGCTCAATAAGATTGATAAATCAGGCTTACCAGGTCGATTTAAAGCCTGGTTATTCCAGCACGCCGTTTTACCCAGAATATTATGGCCACTTTTGATGTACGAATTCCCAATGACCAGTGTAGAATCACTGGAGAAATTAATAACTAGGCGCCTGAGAAGATGATTGGGAGTTCCGAATGTCTGAGCACAGCAGCACTCTACGGCAGGAGTAATGCTCTTCAGCTTCCTTTCAATAGTCTTGTTGAGGAGTTTAAAGTCACAAGAGTAAGAGAACAGCTGCAATATAAAGAATCAAAAGACCCAAAAGTGGTAGCAGCATGTATTCAATCTCGAACGGGGAGAAAATGGAGTGCAGAAAAGGAGTTGGAGATGGCAGAAGATAGATTACGGCATAAAGCAATTCTTGGCACTATCGCTAAAGGTAGAGCGGGTCTCGGTTATTTTCCTTGTCCCCAAATAAACAGAGCCAAAGGGAAAGAAAAACGTCAATTAATCCAAGAAGTGCGAGCAGGGATTGAAGAAACGAGATACTGCAAGATGGTGGGACTTAGTTCACAAGGAGCATGGACAAAATGGCAGGGTGTCGAACAGAAAAAGATCAGCTGGTCAGACTACTGGCGGTCAAACCTTGGTGAAATAAGTTTCCTAATAAAATCGGTATACGATGTGCTACATAGCCCATCCAATTTATATTTATGGGGCAAGAGGGATACCCCAAATTGCCAATTATGTGGGAAACGCGCTTCACTGCAACATATCCTAAGTAGCTGCGCTAAATCCTTGAGTGACGGTAGATACCGTTGGCGCCACGACCAAGTCCTAAAGGCAATAGCACATGAAGTCAGTGAAGCAGTGAGAACTTCTAAATACAAACCGAATAAGAAGTTCATATTAATTCCCTTCGTTAAAGAGGGAACAAAGAAGAAAAAAACAAACGAGCCCCAAAACAAACTTGTTATCGTCACAAACGATTGGCATTTGGATACAGAACTGAAGACACAATTAAAGTTCCCCAGACATATAGCGGAGACATCACTAAGACCAGACTTGATCATCTATTCCAACTCCACCAAACAGTGTATAATATGGGAGCTCACGGTCCCCTGGGAAGAATACCTGACATTAGCAAATGAAAGGAAACGATCAAAATATCAAGAATTGATCGAAAAGTGTCAACAAAATTCCTGGAAGGTCACATATGACTCTGTAGAAGTAGGATGTCGTGGCTTTGCAGGCCAGTCATTATGCAAAGCTTTTAGGAAAATAGGGATTGTGGGATCAGCTAAAGCCAAAGCCGTTAAGAAAATTTCAAATGAAGCTCTGACGGCTTCTAAATGGATATGGTTTAAAGGATCCGAGCAGTGGGGGAATAATTCAATGGAAAACAATCCCTAAAAAGCTAGATACAAAATCACCCCACAGTATTGATAAAATTTATCTGGATTTATATTGCTTGCGAATAAATACGTTTTTTGTAGGTTTTATTAGTTAAATTTAGCTCACAAACTCTCGATAATTTTTTTCATGAAACAGAAAATATTGTAAATTAACATCCGATATTGTTCAGGTACTGGAATTTATCATAATTTAGAATTTATCCTTTTCATACGATAATGTTATTATATTTTAATATAACATAATTTAAAATCAATCCACACAAATTAACATTAATAAAATTCATTTCTACCATACGCCACAATATCATCAATTTATTTTAAACGTTATAATTTAGAATTAATTCGTTTCTACCATATAAATTGTTAATTTATTTCAAATCAATATTTCATCCGTCCCTATATAGTTCAATTTAATATTCCATCCGTCCCTCCCGGTACCATTGATATATATTTTAACTGTAAATACGTAAAAATAAAATCAATCCATTCCATACGATAATAAGAACTTTTTAATTAAGTAGTATAAGTTATTTTTGGAAAAGATTACATTTTTTAATTGGTGCGAAGCAAGCAATTTATATAATTCAGTTTGGAAGGAGGAAAAGGGGAAAGGAAAAAAAAAAAAAAAAAAGAGAAGGAGAAGGAAGGAAAAAAAAGACGCCCCCATTTTAGTGAACAGCTAAATGTATAGTCAATATTTTAATTGGGACAGAGCAAGCAATTTTGGACGCTTCCGTTGGTTTTTGGTCTTTTTTTTTCCTTTTTTCTTCTTAAGAGCTGAAAGTATAAATTCTGTCATGAGCACAATTCTTTACACGGTGGCGACCTGTTGAATAATATAACAGGTCGGGGTGGCTGTCGGAGCTGATATGATGAATAAGAACCCCGAAATTAGCGATGAAGACGGCTTTCATCACTGATGACCACCTTTAAGCATTCGAATGTATTTTGCGATAACTCCTTTCAAATGCGTATAAAATTTGCTTATATCAGCACACATGATCGGGACAAATTAAAAAACCCTTTCACGTTTAATAATTTAAAGAATAAAAGAAAACTGTAATAAGATATTTTATTAATAAACAGAAACCTTTTAATTCCAGTTTTGTCAATTTCATATTGTAGAGTTATCTCCTCCTAATTTCCTAAACCGTTACTAGAGGACGCTCACCAACACTATAAATACTCTGCGATAATATTTTATCTCTCTCTTCTTACTTTTCTGCTTATACGACAACAATGTAAATCTCTCGCAGAAGATCGCGTTTAGCTTCTTGTTTCTTTACATTTCTGTACATTATTTTTGGTTAGGTAACTCCACGAAATCGCTAAAAAAAGAGCATAGTCTGATGAAAAAGACGCCAAACTTTATGAAAACAAAATTTTATCGTCTAAATGCTTATATTTTTATGAAGAGAAAAGACCAAAGTTTTTTTTAATTATTTTTTAAAATTTTTGTTTCTTTTTAGAGCATTCTAAATTTTGATTAAAAAAAACTTGTTTCTCTTTGTACCAACATGGGCTAGTAAATAACATAGATAATTTTTAGCACGTTTTTTTGGTATTACACACATTAATTTGGAAAATCTTGCAAAAATAAAAAATAATTGTCAGATGTTAATGAAACTTTCAGAAACTATTCACAGATGATCGAAATTATTATAAATATGTTTTTTTTTTAATTAAAATCATGGCAAAAATATTTTTTTTTATATTTATTAACACCCCCCATAACTAATTTTATGAAAAACTCTAGAAATTCGAGCGCATCAACCTTAGTGATTACAATAGTTAAAGCACAAGGCTTTGAAGAATGCAAATCATGTTTTTTTGTTTGTTTTTTTTAATTAACTCCACGGTACCTAAAATCAGCTCTGAATTATAACATACAAAACATAATAAAACAAATATATTATTTAATTTCAAATGCTTTTATTTGTTTGTAGTTGTTTTTATGAATATGGACAATATTTTCTGAAAGCAAAAAATTTTTTCAATGAAAATTGAATTTTAAATACAATTATTTGTTATTTCTTTAATTATAATAGATTTTTTAAAAATATTATAACATTAGTTAAAAGCACCATCAACCTTTCAAAATGTCCATATGAGATTGCCATTGTCTAGCGCTTTGAAAATTGTATCATTTGGACCAATCAGAAGACCCACAGTAATTAAAAAATGTAACTTTTGTGCTTATAATCGGGCAGTAATTATAAAGTACGGAAGACCAACCAGGATACAATTTAGTTGCATTATTTGAGTTCAGCATTGTTCTCCGCTGTTAAGGCCTTTACTTTTGCGAAACACGTATGGAGAAGTTAATTTGATTTTTCAATTTCAACTGAGAAGGGTACCTATAAGTATCAGTATCATCTTATGAAATTTAACTACTGCTAAACTTTAATTTATATGATCTTATTTTGATTTTAATCTCAGTTATGTCATTTTTCCATAAATGAAATATCAAAATTAATAACAAAATGAATGGAAATACAAATAACACAGTAAAATGTAATAAATGTACATAAAATTATAGTATTTTATGTACACTTCTGATAAAATTTCATAAGAAAGGTACCTATAAATTAATTAGATACCTTTTTCTTATGAAATTTAATCTCACTCTTTAACAGTCTTATTTTTAATTTCTTTATATTTCCATAAAGCATCGTAAACGTAAAGATGAAAGCTAAGTACAAAACGCTGAAAGTTTTCCTTAAAAGTAACGAGGTAAATAATTTGTTCACTTAAATCTAAATAATTTCACTTCCTTCCATCCGTAGAAAGAATTATCCTCCCGTAAGTTATCTAAACGTCATGAATCTGTCTTTCGTCACCTGTCAAAGACGCGAAAGTTTATGACCTGCTTTGTTTTATTTTCAAATTACATTTTTTCGGCGCAGAAGCTAAGTTAAGCTTGGTTCAAAATATTTTAAATAAACATTATAATTTCTGATTTTATTAAAATCAGTTTTGAAAAAATTATAATTGATTTTTAAAAGAATATCAAAGTCAGATTTTCATCTTTTTTATCAAATGATTGAAAATGATTGATTATCTGTCCTTTTTTTTTTTTGACAAAAAAAAAAAACAAGATTTTTAACGAAAATTTCGGACGTGCTAGGAACGATTAAAAAATGTAAAAAAAATACCCCCAAAATACTTTGATCTTTCCTCTTTAATAATAATATGAACATTAGACGATAAAAACTTGTTTTCGTCAAGTTCGGCGTCTTTTTCATCATGCTATGCTCTGTTTGTTTACATTTTCGTGGAGGTACCTATTTTTGGTGGACTCGTACTCCGAGTCTGCCAAGTTTGTTGTGGGCATTTCAGGAGACACACGAGTTCATCTCTCAACGCGTACACCCGCCCGCAACAATATCAACTTAGAAAACATGAGACCAAATATAAATGATGTGAATAATATTTTTAATGAGCATCTTGCTTGAATAAGCGTCAATTCTACAGGCTCTACTTGTGTAAATAAAGCATCTCGGGCGCTTTTTTTAATTTTAATTTTGTTTTAATAATAATGTTCCACCTGCATAAGACCCGGGAACCATTTGAAATAAGAAGCAAAGTTTATGGTGATATGCGGGGAAGATAACGGTTTAACCTAGACTTGAACAGATTAAGATTCTAGTGATCTGGGAAACATCCTCTTGGGAGTCGCTTCCACAAAGTCAGCGCTTTGTGGAAAGAAGCTGCTCATTCGAGGGTACATGATAACATCTATAACCAAGAAGTGATGTCAAAGTAGCTAAGCCAGAAATAGATACATGCTTGCTTAGCCTAATTCGATTAACCTAAACCAAAAAAACGATGTCTGTTATCAACGTGGAATTGGCTGGTCGGTTGCAAATTTCGGTTTAATTACTTGCGTTCACTTATGCTGTTGTGAAAGACAAAAATCCGTCTATTTTCCCTTCAGCTTCAGTTAAATAGCAACATAGACTAAGAGACTCTCTAACCTTAGGTAGCAAGCAATTTAAAATTCAGAATTTCAAATTGTAGAGAAAGAAGAGGAAATCACTTCATTATATTTCCATGGAATGTATGTTGAATCACAAATAATCAGAAAAAAAACTGATGGGACATGATCTTAAAAAAATAAATAAATAAAAAACAATTCCAAAAATATAGTCAATTTTTTAGTATTCAATTTTTCTGACATGAGTAGAGCAAGGGAGAACACTAGTGATAGCTTCAAACAGTTATCTCCCTTGGAAAAATCCAGTTAAAATATTAGGTTGGTGCAAAATAATGACCTAATAATGTGGTTTTTTGACTTTAAAAAACACGTCAAAAACGACATTATTACGTCATTATTTTTGCACCAACCTAATAATTCTCTGGTTTTTTCATTCACCCAGAATGCAATGATTTTTGCAATCAGAGTTAAATTGACGAAAGAGATACATAACGAAATAAAGATGGTTGACTTTATTATTATTATTATTATTATTATTATTATTATTATTATTATTATTATTATTATTATTATTATTATTTGTCTATATTTCTGAGATGAGGTACTGTAATTACACTATTGTTCAGATTGTTGACCTCATCTTTATTGTCATATTCACGACGTTTCGGCCGTTGTGAGCTCCGGCATTCTTCAGGTGAGATACGTTGGAATTTCAATTCGAAATTCCAAGGTCTTGAATATGAAAATAAAGATTAGAAAAAAGAAATATTGCAAATTATTATTGTTATTTAATTGAATTTTTGTCTTTCGTCGTACATGGGACCATTGAGAAGGTTGAGTGCAGAAGTTTTAAAAAAATAGAAAATTATCCAAACTACCAGACGTTTGTAAATACTTTTTTTTATTTCAAACGATTTCTGTTATTGTCAAATGTGTAATGTTCTGCAAAAGACTAACACACACACACACACACACATATATATACATACATTGTCATTCACAGACTGACTGTTTTGCTGTATCACAGCTCATGAGTGTGACTAGACATCTGACTGCTTCTAGCTGAGATCAAAACCCGACTGATTCGACAACAGTCGGAGATTTCCCCACTAAGTTATCGGCGCACGGTTGAAAGAAAGGCGAATTTTTACGTACTTATTCTATGAATAAACACGCCAATGACTGACAGTGCTCAATTCAGGGAAGAGCCTTGTAATATTAGTAGTATTGGTCCTTGTTTACAAATTCGCACTTATTTCTCGAGAGTGCACAACCGAATTTTCGGGTGCGTATATATATATATATATATATATATATATATATATATATATATATATATATATATATATATATAATCACTTAAACGTTAGTGGATACCCATATTTGAGTAGACGCCCCGTTTATTTATTAAACACTATACTTATTTATTTTCGCCTACCGGCCTGAATATTTGCGAAATCTTATTAAAGAAAAAGATGCACTCTACAGCAGGATTCGAACCTGTGTCCCACTTTGCAGGAAAAACTGTTGTTAGATCCAACGTGCTCTAGAGTGACTCAGACACCGAGTGCATCTACGATCAGGTAAAGTGCCTTATAGACGCAACATAGATTTATGGCCCAGTCGTTCTAGAGTACGTCGGATCTAACGACAGTTTCTCCTGAAAATAGGGGCCCAGGTTCGATTCCTGCTATTGTAGCTTGGGGATGACCCGAAGTTTTAGGAAGCCAAATCTGAACTTTTGCTGGGTATGTAGTTCATAGGGCCGGGTAATGCAATATTTCCTAAAAGAGAGAAAAAAAAAAAGGAAAAAAAAAAACACCACAAGAAATACAAAATATATTCATTCTGTGATTGTGAATGTTACTATCACATAATACGCAACTTCAGTCAATGGATTCTCACTACCGGCTAAATAACATCATGGAAGAGTTTTTGTTCATGCACACACAGTAAGGTCACCTTTGATTGTTTTTTCAAGTTACAGATAGAAACTGAGTATTTTTCTGTAATTGCTTTGTGACGGAAGAAAAAGTTTTAGGAAAAAAAGATTTATCATCCCATTTACATTTCCCCCATTATGGGCATTATTATATCCGTGATATAACAACACCGATTTTCACGGACTGATTCTTGTTTTGTAATCCCTTAATTCTCAGCTCAGTTTTTCTCTGTTTTCCTTTTCTTCTTTTGCTTGAGGTGATATCTTGTTGGATGGCAGTGGAAAGATTGTTAGCTCTTATGGTGTGTCAATACCATTTCAACTTTCTCTTCTTGATGGTAATTATTAGGTCTTTCAATGTGTCGGTTTCTCGTCTTGTATTCCCTTAATTCTTTAAATAATGACTTACATTTCTGTTTATGCTTGTTATTGCATTTGCAATGGGAGAGAGCTAGGGAAGGAAGGTTTATTTTCCCATTTACATTTCACCCATTATGGGCATTATTATATCCGTGACTCAGTAAACAATGATGCCACTAGTATGAGAAGTAATTCTGCATGCATCGTATTTTACAGATCTGCTGGCTTTCGAACGATCATTTGTATATCTTCATGTAACTTTCCATATCTGGTTGGAGGCTGAAAATATTGATGTGCTAAAAATTTATGTGACTAAATTATTTCGTCAAGAAGACATGCTGACAATTTATGCATCAGAATAATAGCAGCTTACATGCATGTCAGTATGTGTTTATGCAACCAATTTTTTTAGAATTTCGTTAACTTGCAAAAATTGCACAAAGCTTCTTGTGTCTACAAGCTGAAATAGAGATAAAGGTTTTCCCAAGATAACCTTTTGGCAAGAAAGGTGCATTGGACACATTCATCTGACTGTCATCTATTTCCCGTCTCGGTTAAATCTCACACACAGAAATAAGAACAGGAAAGTTGTCGATCGAAGAAAGAATCCCTTATGTAATGTCAACCAACACAAAAAAGGACTTATTCCTATTAATGCTTCAAGGAAACAATTTCTGCAAGGTAAGTGATACTCAATTTCAATACATTTGGATTCGATCTATCCTGAAAAATGCATCAAGGTGTCTATTCATCAAGGCATTATGGATTACTATGGTTACACTATTTCTTTCTTTCTTTCTATCTATCTATCTATCTATCTATCTATCTATCTATCTATCTATCTATCTTATTCTGTTATTCTGTTCATATCTCTCTCTTTCTTTCTCTCTCTCTCTCTGTATATATATATATATGTGTGTATGTATGTTTATATATATATATATATATATATATATATATATGTATATATATATACACACACACACACATACACACACACACACTACAGTTAAATGTTTGAAGCAATTCCCAGAATTAGCATGGGATGAACTTGTCAGAAGGATGAAAAAAGAAATGGAAAAGAGTCCTTAGAGCCATTGAAAAAAAAATGGAATGAATTATCAAACCTATACTTTGAGAAAATTTTGCAACAAATACCAGAAATTTGTGCTGTAGTAATCAAGACTTCAAAGAAGTATATTTTGACGAGAGATAAATTCAATTATATATATATATATATATATATATATATATGATTTTTTTTAGTAATAGTAAATTTTTTAATAAAAAATATCACATTTTTTTTAATAATGTATAATAATTTTCTCTTATTCAAAGTAAAAAACAACTAATTTTTGGGCCAATTTAAAAAATTTACCAGCGATACACCTTTGAACTGTAGAGTATATATATATATATATATATATATATATATATATATATATATATAGTGTAACCCGGATATAAGAGACCCCGATATAAGAGAAACCCGGATATAAGAGAGATTTTATATGGTCCCAAATTAGAGCCTGTGTTAATGTATATAAATTAGGGCAAACCCGGATATAAGGGAAACACGAATATAAGAGACTTCTTCTCCGGTCCCGACAACTCTCTTATATCCGGGTTACACTGTATATATATATATATATATATATATATATATATATATGTGTGTGTGTGAGTGTGTGTGTGTATGTGCGTGTGTACGTATATATATATATATATATATATATATATATATATATATATATATAATTCACTTTTAAATTTAGCTAAAAACTACACGTCTGGCAAAATTTAAAATTGAATTTTTTCCCTGCATGACGTCACATCCATTTCAGTTGATTTACCAGTTAAGCGCCTCGATAAGGATGGAGGTTATCTTTGCAAAATAAATGGTTCCTTTATCATTCGGCTCCGTTCTTTGATAAACACCAATACTTGTGTGCGCATGCGCGTCCACGCTCTTCCGGAATGTGTGATTAGTGACTGTCGCTCTCAGACTATCACTTGTTCTGCTCCAAGCAACGCTCAGTGGTAATGTATGGTTGACATTTTGAAGTTGATCAACATACCGAGACAAATCCCGTTGGAATAAATCCAATTAAAAACGGAATCACTCTTTTATAATCGAATGCACAGTTCAGCTGAATTAGAACTTGGAATAATATATATATATATATATATATATATATATATATATATATATATATATATATATATATATATACATACATACATACATACATATTATTATTACTATTATTTTTATTATAAGAGATTATAATAAAAACATGTTGAGATCGCTACACAAGCCTTCATGTTTCAATACTATGATTGTATCTCGTCTGAAGAAGTACAATCAATGTATTATACTTTGATATATCTATATATATATATGTATGTGTGTGTGTGTGTGTGTGTTTACCAGACAAAGTCATCTGACCCTCCCAAAAATCTAATGTTTAGACATTTGGTCAGTTCATCGGGAAGTGAATATATATATATATATAAACAAATGAGTGAAAGAACAAATGGAGTAAAGATCCACTGTTCATAGCATTTACTTTTAAAAATGCTTAATACAAAGTAGAGCAATATATTTTTATTAGGTTGGTGCAAAAATAATGTCGTTTTCTCACATAGTAACATATGTGAAAAAACGACATTATTTTTGCACCAACTTAATATATTCAATCAATAAATAAAATTAAAGATAACTTTTCATCTCGATCCAGAGTTTCCCAGATAAGATATTCGCTCGTCATCGGATTTAATTTTCTATCAGACCCCTTGACTAGTGTATGAAACTCCGATCCGGAAGTTAAGTTAAACATTTAGTTTTATTTTTCTTGTCTTTATCGATGATTAAGAATCTCAGGTGTTTAGCGTAATTTTGAGTTATGTCCCTTTAATTATATTTTAAATTTTTATTCCAGCCTTAAATATTATTCTGTAGTTAGATCTAAATTTTTTAATAATAATAATAATAATAATGAACAATCAAAGCTAATCGCCCAGGCATCGTAATTAGAGACCCAAAACAAAACAAAAAAAATTGCTTCCTTATTCATATGGCAGTCACTGCAAACTAAGATCTTCAAAATACGGGGACCTTGAAATCGAAATCTCAAAAATGCGGCACATGAGAACATCAACAATCCCTGTTGTAGTTGGAGCCCTCGGATTAGTTGGGAAACATTCCAAAAGACTGATTGAAGGGATTCCTGGTAGCCCATGTCTTAAAGAAATACAAAAAATTGTTCTCACGATTACAGCCCACACCTTACGAAGGGCGTTATCTATGTAAAAAATATGTGTGTGATTTGTTTTTTTTTAATCGCTCAGCGGAAAATATCCTGATGACATTTCTGACCCGGATAAAATGAGTACACTACACACCAGAAATCAAAGGAAATAATAATAATAATAATAATAATAATAATAATAATAATAATCTAACAACACAAACCTCAGCATGGCCAATATCCAGAACGAGGCTAATAAAGCCGATGTTGATAAAGTTAACACTCATCGATTGTTACGAGCATCCTGATTAAAGGCTGAAATGAAGATATTATTCTTGCAGTGCAAGACCAGAGTCTTTTCACTAGAAACTTTCAGGCGAATATCATACATATTAATGTGAATCCAAAATGCAGGTTCTGTGACAAATATCAGAAAACCATAGACCTTCTAATCTCAGGATGTTCTGTACTTACGCCAAATGAATATAGAAATCATCACAGTGGGGTAATATTTAGATTGGACAATGTGCAAACACTTTGGATGCTACTTTGGATAATAGATGTTAACAAACACTTTGGAAAAGGTGTTAATAAACATTGGTATGAACATCACCCAGCATCGTTTACAGAAATAGAAGACATCACAATTGTATTGCATTACACGACTGTTACAGACCGGAAGATTGAATAAAATAGGCCGGACATAATTGTCAAAAACCGAAAATAAATGAAAAAAAAAACAAAAAAAAACTTGCCTTCTAAATAATATAGCTTGCCCAACGGACTGTAACATAACAATCAAAAAATTTGTAAAACTATCGAATTATAAAGACCTGGAAATCAAAATGGGAAAAACGTAGTAATTGAAAACAAGAATAGTACCAGTCATAATAGGTGCGCTTGGAATGATAAAAAAGGAACACAAAAACATATTTAAAAAAATCTCTGGAAATCCCAGTTTAAAAGAAATACAAAAAATTGTGTTGATAAGTACAGCCAACACACTAAAAAGAACTTTGTCCATGTAACGCTAGTGATGTCATGGGAGTTAGAAAAATCAAATCATGATATGTAGCCATAACAATACATCACTACCTGCCTTAGGTCTTCCCGCATATTTGGGAGGGTGTGTGACCATAAGAGAAATAGGAATATAATAATAATAATAATAATAATAATCAATTCCAGTTGTAGTCGAAGCCCTCGAAATGATTGGAAACGGTTCCCATAGACTCGTTATAGGGATTCCTGGAAGCCTATGCCTTAAAGAAATATAAAAAATGTTCTCACGAGTAAAGCCTACACCTTACATAGGGCTTTATCTATGTAAAATATGTGCCTTTTTTTAAATAGCTCGGTGGAAAACGTCATGATGCTATTTCTAACCTTCGATCGGAACCCGGAAAGAAATGAGTACACACCAGAAATCAAAGGAATAATAATAATAATAATAATAATAATAATAATAACAATAACAATAATAATAATAATAATAATAATAATTCCTTGATATTACACCAGTCACGTTTGAAGGATGAGCCAGACAAGTCCACTTGAGTTTTAAATTTAGATACTTGAGTACACCTTCAGCTGGAGACCGTTTGAGCGGACTGGGATACCCGACCCGAAGGTATTTCTAATTGGAACCCACTTTCAAAGTTATGCAGTGCTTTTATTAAAATCTGTCACTATATTGCACACTTTTGTCTGTGTGGCATGTGCCCGGCATACTCTTATCAGACTATTTATCATGATGGGTATATTGGGCTTTATATACTTGTACCCCAGCGTCACTTTTCTGGCGCGGAGACGTGCCATCTCCCTTATTATTATTATTATTATTATTATTATTATTATTATTATTATTATTATTATTATAACATGAGTCCAGTCAATTCCATTACAATTTCAAAGAGAAACATTACGATTTCTTTAAAAGGAGGCAATTGTACTGATTCCCAACCAATGTACCATACATCACTTGATTTATGCGGGTTGCGCAACAGAATAATTAAACAAAAAGATTTAATGGCCACAGATGTGATGTCTGATAAAACAACGGAACATCAACAGAATTTATGGAGCATTTTATCACAAACGAAATTAATTGCGGTGAACATCTTAAGGTACACATTCTGGAAAACAAATCCAGAATCCTTGACCTTGCAACCCACAAAGAACATGAAGATAATTACATATTCAAACTGCTAACGTCCCCACACCGGGGAAATGAACAAAATGACAGGAGATTTCCACTAGATTTATACTAAAATGTTTGACTAATTCCTCTTACTAACTAATCAACTAACGGAAAATCTCAAGATGATCACGTTCCCCATCATGTTACTCACGTTTAAGTTGCATTCTATTCATGCTGGCATGTTGGTCACAAGTACAACCGTTTTTCTCAAGACAAGTGACGTTTGTATAAAGACTTGTATCATTTATACTTGTATGCAATTTTTAAATATAACTTGAAGACAGACATACTGTCGAAATATTTTTAGACAGTGTTAAACAGTCTTTCGTTTTTCTTTTCTTAAATTCATCTCTAAATGTTGAAAAGAATTGGAAGAGTTACGTCAATCATTTTTTTTGTTAATAATAATAATAATAATAATAATTCCTGGACACATCAGTATCTCAGAGCTACAAAAATTACTTTGTGCGGAACTTCACATATCATCCACAAAACCCTCTCCATCGAAACGAAACATCCCTAATGTGCACAAATAACTCTCTTAGAGTGGCCCTTTTCACTCATAGACCCCAGAGGGGACTTTGTAATTAGGTACTTAAAACTACTCCCTGGCAAGATGACACCACACACACAATAATAATGTATCTGTGAAGATCTTCAGAAAACTATCAAAATATAAGGATCTTGAAGTGAAAATCTCAAAAATATGGCACATGAGGACATCAATAATTCTATTTGTAGTAGGAGCCGATGTTGTAAAACTGATTGGAAAAGTTTCCGATAAACTCATTGAAGAGATTCCTGGTAGCCCATGTCTTAAAGGAATACAAAAATCTGTGCTCACAAGTACAGATCACATATTACAAAGAGCTTTAACTATGTAAAATGTGCGTGATCTTAGGGACTTTTTTTTAAAAAAAAATGATCAGTGGAAAATGTTATGAGGCCATTTGTGACCTTAAGTCTCTGGTTGGGACCTGGAAGGAAATGTGTATACAGCAGAAATCAAAGAAAATAATAATAATAATAATAATAATAATAATAATAATAATAATAATAATAATAGTAGACAAATACACTATTGACATTACAGAAGACTAATTGTAGGAATGGCAGATTGCAAACGATATGAACATGATAGAGGAAAAGAAATTGAAAGAGAAATTGAATCATCGTGAATAGCAGAACAATAATAAAATGATTAAATAAAAACTCACTTGGACACACGTGAAAAGAGCAAATGTAAAGACAAGGATGGGGCAGTCAACCACATAATAAATTAATTCAACATGTTAACTTAGAATCTATTAAAATAGTCATGACTGAGTAGGAAGATGAAGCCACTGGGAATTATGCATATATGTAGGATTTTGATCACATAAACCGGTTGTGTATACACAAATTCGTCTTTGTCTAGGAGAATAACACTATATCTTCATGGACTGAGATTCAAAAAGATCGCCCAATTCAGGTCAGATCTAATTGTCATAAATCAGAAAATATAAAAATGTGCAAAGGTGGCGTATTTCGCTGTTCCTACAGAATAAATAGCTACATAGCAATATGGACTTCGCCATATTGAACTGAAGAAATTATGGGATATGCAGTTGTGTCTGTCTCTCTCTTTCTCTAAAAGATTTAAGTAAATACAATACATATTAAATAATTTTAATTTTTTTAAAAGTTAAATGTTTGTTTTATTTAAAAGATAATCACCTACAGTTAATCCATAAAATCAACTGATTTATTTTTTTATGGCTTATCAACCCTTTTTGTGTTATTTAAAGCCAAAACATATTGCTAATTGAAGGAGGTTGCTTACAGTACCCAGTATACGCAAACGGGCCCTCCATCGAAGTCGGTGCTGTTTAACTGCTGTCGGTGGTGATTGGACGGGAACAGGTATTTGCTGCCTGATTTGACCGTCTGTCCGTAGAAAAAGAAAAAAGAAAAGAAAAACAGTTTTATGTCTTTAAATAAAATTTTTAGACATTCTTCAAACAAAAAAACTAAAATTTAAAAAAAAAACTCATTTCCACCCAGTTCGATTAATTAATTAAATTGATGCCAAAATAATAATAATAATAATAATAATAATAATAATAATAATAATAATAATGATAATTTTTTTTTCAGTGGAGAGTGTCATGATGCCATGAAAGAAATGTGTAAACGCCAGAAATCAAAGAAAATAAAAACAATAATAATAATTAAAATACATTAAAATTGCGTTTAAAAATCCATTATGTGTCCCCAGACTTTTTGATATGTCCCGGAAAAGGATATATTTGTTCGAAGTAGCAAAATGTTTGTTGACTACTGTAACCGGGTAGGACAATCTAGCAGGTAACCGTAATGGACTGGTCTTCGTCATAGTGGTAGGCAATAGGCGTAGGCAATAGGCGAAGACAATAGACAATGTACCACCACATCAGTCTGTATTTATGGCAGACACCAGCCAATCATATTACTGTGAAGGGGGGGGGGAACCCAGGTGTATGCATATTCATTACATCACTTTTGTTTCAAAGATAAATATAGATGAATGAACTAGATTTTGTGAAAAAAAAACAAAAAAAAAACAACCAAAAAAAAACATTTTTTTACTTTTCGTTTAAAATATAACAGAAATACATTCTTTTTCTAGTGGGGTACGCCCTCGCTTGACAACACATTCAAAGATCAAATAATTGTTTTTTTTATAAACCTGCCCCCAATTTTTAATAATTCGCGCCGTAAATCGAACCAAATATGGAAGCGCAAAAGAACCACAATAAAGAAACTTTTTTTTCATTGAAGAAGAAATAAAATAGCTTACGAATATTTAAATTTTATGAAACTTTGAATAAATAATCTTTAATTCCTTGCATATTATCCAAAGAATACAAACAAGAAAAACATAGGGAAAAAAAGATTTTTAAAATAGTTAAGTGATGATTTTTCTCTTTAATTTTATTAACTATTGGTGTCAAAATATGTCATTGCACGAATTAATTATTTTTAATTATTTTCATACGGAAAGAAAACTAAACTAGAAAAATTAAGAAAGTATTGATTGAATTGCTCATTAAGTTACCTTTGCATTATTATTCTTTTTCGTTACTAATGCCAGAAGACATTTGTGACACCTCCACACTTTAGATTTTTTAAAAAATTAACAAAACTAAGGTAATTGTTTGGTTTTAATGACAATTTCTATACTTTAAAAAATTAATCATTTTTTGTTAAAAAGGTCATTTTATTAGAAAACTTTGTGGAAATATTTTTCAGCTCACTTAAAAGCCTTTAACATATTCCATGCTGTTCAAGTGATTTCTTTGAATTTAGTTTACTGTATTGTAACATTATTATAACAACAAAAACAAACTTTATTTAACAAACAAAAAATACTATCATAATGAGTAGATTAGTCAAAACTTTCAATAATTTGGCACCATTTGGCATTCAATAACCGAGCAGCCAGTATTACTTTCGGTTGAAATTTATAAAATCTTTCTCTTAAAAGTAAAACACTTTGGAAAAGTCCTGTTATTATGTCAAGGGAGATAATTCTGAATTTGTTATTTTCATTTTCGGCATTCTGGAAAATCAAACGTTGTAGAAAAAAAATTATTTAAAAAAATATTCACATTCGAAAATGACATTAAAATAGCAAGAAAATGGTCCGAAATATAGAAAAAAAAACCATTAACAAAGAACTTCCGTTGGTCTTAAGGCAAACTTGTATGTGTGTGTGTGTGTCTGTGTATGTGTATGTGCGCGAGTGCGCGCACGCACACACAACTTAAATGTCTGAATATACTTTCCTATTTTATTTTACTTGAATTTAGACGCCGAATTGTATGTTATATATATAATTTATTCGAAAATTATGACATAAATATGTTATAATATAACATATTTATAGTGTATTGAGCACTTTTTTAAGAATAGTACTTTTTGGTTATTGGATTTTATTCCGGATATACCAATCCTATACTTGAATATATATATATATATATATATATATATATATATATATATATATATATATATATATATATATATATATATATATATATATATATATATATACAGTTTGTGTATATAGATACATATCTGTAATGGTATTGACGGCATAAATCAACCCACACATTTTTTTACTTGACGAATGTGTAAGGAAACAAAAAGCAAACAAGAGAAAGAACACAAGAAAATAACTTTTCATAACAGGTATAATAATAATAATACATACATATATATATATATATATATATATATATATATATATATATATATATATATATATATATATATATATATATATAATAATTGCCTTCTTTATCTTTCACTCAAAAACTTTGGTTTTCTCCCCCTTCTTCAGGGAGTTTGAAATTCAAACGGATTTCCCTCCATTTCTATAAAGTCGAGATTTGGCCTTTTCTGCCTGTTTAGGAAAAAAAAAATGTAAAGGCATTACCAGACACAGAGTTATAGCACCCTCCTCCAAAAGTCAAACCCACCCACTATATTTTCTCCTCCCCCGAGTCGCAGACTGTCTTTTTAAGTTGCCTTGACTCCCAGTTGCTTTTTTGCGCCATTCTATGTGGAACGTGCACGCAGACACAGATCATGTCTTCAGTTCTTCTTCTTCAAGTCTTTCTCTGTCTAATCTTTAGTGGACAACTTAAAGGAGCGATACCCACATCAACCAGATCCGGTCTGTAAACAAAATAATTTGCTTGTCATTTATTCTGTTTTTGTTTTGTTTGTTTGTTACTTTTTGCGTTTGTTTTTTACAGGTTTGTCTGTGTCCTTCCTTCCTTCCTTCCTTCCTTCCTTCATCTGATGTATTTATTTTCATCATTCCAAAAACTGTTTTTTTGTCTTATAATATTTATATGTTTTGTTCTTCCTTTACATCATTCTTTCTTTCTTTCTTTCTTTCTTTCTTTCTTTCTTTCTTTCTTTCTTTCTTTTCTTTACATCTTTACATCTTTAATATTACTTTCATTTTAAAATTTCTGTAGTTTTTTAATATAACATTTTATCTTTCGTTCTTTCTTTCGTTCTTTCTTTCTTTTTTCTTTCTTTCTTTCCCTTTAAATATTTACTTAAATTTAAAACATCACAATATTTCACTTTTTGTATAACATTTTTATTTTACCTTTTCTTTCTATTTCTATCTATCTATCTATCTATCTATCTATCTATCTATCTATCTATCTATCTATCTATCTATCTATCCACAGAGGCGAAGGATAAGTTGTCGTCTGAATTATGCAAAAATAAAAATAACACTGACAACTCATTTTAACAGATATATTTACCAAAGTTACGCAAAAATATCTTGAAATACTAAAGAGTAAATTTATTAAATTATATCGCCATTGGCTTCAACCACGGACTCCAGATGACTTAGGAATCTCCTGTGACTCTTCTGGACGGTCTTCTTGTGATTGCTGACATAATACTTGCTTTCGGTTCATCTTTGGTATTACAAGGAGTTTTGTTGGTCTCTCGCTTAACTGTGGCCCACACATAATAATCGGGGGGAGGTGCAGTCTGGGCCAGATGTAAGGGATAATATGGTTCCAGAAATTGTCTGACAACTATGAATGGGTTCTCCTGCTTGTGTGGCATGGTGCTGAGTCCTGTTGCCAGACATAGTATCTTCAACCCTCTTGATACAAGGCAGCACTACCTCCTCAAGTCACTTGATGTAGGCCTCCGCGTTGAGTCTGAGGCCCTCACCAACAAATTCGGGGGTTCTTTTCTTTCGATCAGAGTGAGTTTTCTGAGCTGGCGTACATTCGTAATCACCATTAGATTCATCCAACGCTTTCCGAATCCTTTGCATTGTCCTCAAATTGACACCCAAACACTCTGAAATGCTCGTATTGGCGTTTGCGTCATGAATGCCAAGCAGTACAGTATGTCGTTTCCAAATTTCTGACGAAGTGAATTTGCGTCATGGTGCTCTTTTTCTCACAGACGGTGCCCAACTAACCCTACTATACTGTGCCGTTGTCAAAATCAAAAACAAAACAACGCGCATGCGTGAAATTAAAAATATAAAATGGCGACAATTTACCCATCGCATCATCCATCTATCTATCTATCTATCTTATTTTGTTCAGGTCTTTCACTCTCTCTATATATATATCTATCGTTTTCTTTGTTTGTTTATTTGTTCCTTTCTTTCTTTATTTATTTATTTCGTTTTTATTTCTTCCTTGAGCTCTTTTCTTTTCTTTTTTGTTGCTTTTTCTTTTTCTTTCTACAATTTTTCCTGTGCCATTTTTTCAATTATTTTCAAACTTTATACTTTTCCCGATATTTGGTTGTGATTCATATTCTTTTTCAGTATTTCGCACTAAATTAAAAATATTTGTAAACTTGTAGCGGAACGGGGGTGGGGTGAAGATGAAAAGAAAGCACGTGCGTTTATATTTCCTGCTAGAAGAAGGTCCAGATACAAGAAAAATGGCAGACACTAGTTGTGTCCAACCGAAGATTAAAGAAGACAAAGAAGACCGATGTATATATATATATATAAACAAATATATGTATTAAACAAAACAATTTTACAATGGACATAGACAATAATATTTATATGTGTGTGTGAACATTCGTGCTTGTCCTTTGGTGAGTGTTCGTACGTACGTGTATGTGTGTATAATGTTCATGGCGTCTTCCCACAAGTGGGAAACGCTATCTCCTAAGAGAGCTTACATTGTGGTCGCTGAAATGAAGAAATGAAAAAGAGGATTTACCTCACCTCCACGCGAGGCAAGATTTATAGTACAGGGAGAATGATTCCTACTGACAATTTGGGAATTAAGGAGGAGCTAACTCCAACAAACTCTCTAAAAATTCAAATCCAAAGGCTTCTGTTTTTATCTGCCTTTATGCATATCGAGCGTTGACGGCCTTTTTCGTGCTTGGACCCAATCTTCTGGCCTGAGGATTGCACTGAAGTATGAAATAGACTGTCGACACTTGGTGTTGACCTCAGTGTTCACTTTTATATTTACATGCACTCAATCTCACTATATATATATATATATATATATATATATATATATATATATATATATATATATATATATATATATGGGTAAATAGCTGGACACACTGGGTTCTATAGGCTTGGATGGCAACTGGTCTAGGAGAAGGACTACTCTGAATTCAAAACTGAATTCGTTTGGGGACCCTGTGACACGTAGTGCACCAAGTCTCTGTATTCGGCCCTTCAAAAAGTGTGGATGGTTCTGTAAAACCTTCACTACTATAATCAAATCTGTGCTGGTGTCGGGCTGTCAGTTTCCTAGGAACTGATCTGCTTGACCCTCATACGTCGAATTCGACGGGAGAGTCGATTATATATATATATATATATATATATATATATATATATATATATAATTATCACGTTAATAAGATTTCTCGAACTTTCAGGCCGGTAGGTGAAAATAAATATACTATTTAATAAAATAAACAGAGCCCGTACTCAGATATGAGTATCAACTAAAAAAAGCGTTTTACGAAATTTGTTTTATTTAATAAGATTTCTCGAACTTATTTATTTTCACCTACCGGCCTAATATATCTGTTCATATCTATCCATTGTGATATTTCTCAGTTTAGATGTGGCACAAGGCCGAAATTATGGAGCCCCTAATGAGGATTGAACTCACTACTCAGTTTAATGGTTCTAGTGAGACAAGCTTGCTACCCAGTACACCACGTCGAGGTACCCCTATCTATTTATCCATGTTTGTGTGTTAATGTCAATGGAGGTGAATGGATGTGTGGATGTGGTCGTGGACGTGGGTGTGGCAACAAAAACATAACCAAATCGTTCGATTTTGTTGTACGACTTTTGTGAAGTATACAACTCATCTGTAGTTCCTGCTAAGTGAATCTCTATAAATATCTACTAAAGTCTTTTACAAGACCATATAGCAGGAAATGGCGTGCGCAGATTGTGTTTTACTGCATTTCTAAGTAGGCCATTCTTAAAAAACAACTTTCGAGATATTGACTTTTATCTGGGCTAGAACACAGACAACTGACACCTGTGAGAAGTACGCAACTATTTTAGCCACTATGTAGGAGTCAGATAAAATATCGAACAATATATATATATATATA
Source organism: Acanthosepion lycidas (assembly GCA_963932145.1). Taxonomy (NCBI): domain Eukaryota; kingdom Metazoa; phylum Mollusca; class Cephalopoda; order Sepiida; family Sepiidae; genus Acanthosepion; species Acanthosepion lycidas. Next base: position 72,336,827 of record OZ010605.1, read on the forward strand.
TATATATATATATATATATATATAATACTTTTATATGAAAAGATTATTTAACTTTTGAATATAAATTTTATCCCGACTTCGAATTTTCTTGGTAAAATTTCCAGTCTTCACGGGGTTCTGGTTTTAAACAATATTTCCATTTTTTTTCACTTTTTTCTATTTGTTCCGCGTCTTTTTCAATCTGCTTTTTTACTCCATTTTCTACACGTGCGTATTCATGAATTTAATGTTCTTTACACGCACACGTTCATGAATTTTTGCTTTTGTTTACGTCTCTCATTTTTCAACTGTAGATTTTTTCTTCCAGTTGAAAGTTTTTTTCTCGAGTTTAAATTTTTCTTCGAAATTAAATTGAATGTTTTTTATGATTTATATACTCTCTTTTGTCAACTATCATCTTTAACTTCAGCTTGGTCAGTTACATTCTCTATGTATCAGGCTCCGCCCAAAGGGCTTTTTGTTGTTGTTGTTGTTGTTTTTTACAATTTACATAACTTGTTGCTTTCACCGCCTTTTTGTGGGCCAATCCTCGTATTTTGCCATTTTATGATGTTTAAATTTTGCCTGTGCAACTGTAACTCAGTTTCACGGTGTCGCCGCTAAAAATTCTAGACAAGTTTCGGGAAGTGTTACCTTATTAAATCAAAGAATATTTTTCCTATTTTTGTTTTTACCTTCAGATGAAAGGTGGGGTGGTGGTATTTGTGAAACAAACTATGTTTCTTTTTCTTATTCTGTTATTCCTTAGTTGATGATCAATTCGGGGTTTAAATATAAGGCCAACTTTTATGCCCCTCTCCCTTCAATACTGCCATATCTTTCTTTTTTTTCTTCCAATATTTCCCTTATCGAAGAATTCCTTGACAATCTGCTCTCATTCCACTCCGCGATGTGCTTAATTACACACGCTGGATAATTGGACTTCAAATTTACATATTTTAACACAGTGTTAGGGGTTTTATAAACGTACCGGCTAATAGATTAAAAAATCAGTATCTAAATATTGAACAATTTTCATGTTCATTCCCAGAGTGATTCCAAAATTTAAAGAGCTTAAAGAGTTTTTTTTTTCTCCTGATGGCTTCATTAGCTCTTTTATTATCTGGCATCACGATTAGCCCATTGTCTCTGTAAATACCGTGGCAGACAATGTGGACAATTTTATTAATTTTACTTAATATAAATATACCCATCAGCTCAGAAATCTCTGACATCGAAAGATCCTTAGGGTACATCAAAATTTCCTTCTTTTGACTTCTTCACCCATGTTTCTCCATCATGGACCAAAACGGATTTTTGGCAGTGCAATATCAACAACTCAGTCTGCTCCGGCGTGATGTCAGCATTTTTTTTTTTTTTTTTTTTTTTGCATAATCTAATGCTTCTAATAATCCTTTCTTCATGCTTTTCGTATAACTTCTGGACTTTATCGCTAATGACCATTCTAGTCATGATGTCTTCAGCTTCTATATTGATCTTTGCTACATAGAAAGCGGGTTTTTTTTTTGTTTTTTGTTTTTTTTATAAATTCTGGTAACTTCATCAGATATTTTCTGTTTGTAAACTTTCAGGCTCATAGTATATATTTTTTGTTTTATCGCTCTTTACCAAAACTTTCTTTGTTCCTTTTATTTTATTTCTTTTATTGCCACTAATAGTTTCCTTTGAAAATTACTTTTCCAGAACCTTATATTATCCATAGTATCAATTAAATCCTTTTCAAAGCCAGATAGTTCTTCCACTGCAGAAGGGTACTTGTGGTCCTAAACTGTGTTTTTTTGGTATATTCATTATTGTTTGTATACTTTCGTAAAGCAAAGCCTTCCATCTCATTCTAGCGAGAAAGGTTTCTATTTTGTTTAACAAGGTTATTATATATTCATAACTTCTAGGTATAGAAATGTTTTTCAGCGAATGCTGGATCTTAAATTCTTGTGTATTTGTTTGTGTCAGTTCGAAAAAAAATGACAGTGAACAAAAGAGAGTTTATATTGGATGTACAGAGAGTGCCTTTAAAAAACGCTGGTACAACCATGCTTCTTCATTTATGATACAGTACCATAGGCATTGTACAAAGCTAGAGGACTATGTTTGGAAGTAAAAGAAAAAAAGACAGTAACAGTCCAAGAATACAGTGGAGTATATTGAGAAAGGTAGGACTAGCAGCAGTAGCTGCAAATTGTGTCAGGAGGAGAATTTGCCAACTGTAACGCATCCAGAACGTGCAAAGTCGTTAAATGAACGATCGGGGATAATGTCGAAACGCCAACAGGTACATCCTCGGACTCTAGGAGCCCGGTTGAATGTGAATAAAGACATTTTTTCTCCACACCTACTCCTCTTCTTGACTTGCGATTAAATGTAACTAAAAAGAAAATTGGGGTGGGTTGAAGAATATAATTTGCCTTGTGACCTGACGAGACCACACGATTGAAACCCAGGTAGTACGGAAGATAAAATATTTTCAGCTTTTTATAGTACTGACCTGCTCTGCAAGTTCATTTTTCTGAACGGTGCATTGACTACCTTTTTTATATATATATATATATATCAGTCTTTGTCACGGTAATTTCCCGGATTATTTTATATACATTTTGTATATATATATATATATATATATATATATATATATATATATATATATATATGAAGAAATATAGTCTTAAGGTGTGCTATATATATATAATATAAATATAGTCTTAAGGTGTGCTATATATATATATATATATATATATATATATGTGTGTGTGTGTGTGTGTGTGTGTGTGTTTTGAACAATAAAAAATATTGAGAATTTAAAAAATTAAATTTTTCAGACATACTGGATTGTATATTAATATTTTTTTGTTTTATTATTTCAATTAGATTCCTCAACTAGTTTCGGCTAACATGGCCATCATCAGAAGAAAAACATTTCTGCTTCTTAGTAGCAGTGAACTACACACACACACACACACACACATATATATATATATATATATATATATATATATATATATATATATATAATATAAAATGCGAATATCACTGTGTCACATTTGTTCAACTTTACTCCTAGAGGCCGTAGACAAAAATGTTATACAATTTTGGAATCAGGCCGACTCCGTTAGCAAATTAAAACAATTCCTGGTTGGATCCGGACCGGCAATCCTGAAAATTGGATTCCCAAGTTTTCATTACTGCGATTTTTTACGTGATTCTTTGCGACGAATTTTTTTTACGATAACAATTTTTATAACTTGGAAATAAATTTTGGAATAATCGAAATTAATTGTGAAATCCATCGAAAGTCACCAATGAAATAAAAACAATTGTTTGTACAGAAAGTAAGGACCTACATACATCAAATTGTCTTTAAATTAAATGGCGACAGAAGAGTTATCGTTGAATTTTAAAAAGGTAAGCTTAAATATTGATGCAGCGATTAATTTTGAGTTCTTCTGTAGTTTATTGTTGCCTATCGCATCTACTCCTCTTTGGAAGCCCTCCTCAAGAGCTAGCTTAAATGCCTTCGAAAGGGCGGCCGTTAAGCTAGCACACACACACACACACACACACACACACACACATATATATATATATATACATATATGTGTGTGTGTGTGTGATAGATTTTAATATTTATCTTAGGACCAATAAGAGAGAGATCAAGAAAAATAACTAATAATATAAAAAACAATTACAATATACTGTAATAAACATTATGTGATGGATAAAATGCTTGATCCTTTTTTACACTAATATTTACATCATACAAGGCTCATGAACCACTCAAGTTAGAGGGTTACTGAATGAGGTTTTGTATGGACGTAAGAGAGGTTACGATTGTAATGATCGGTGAAGCATCTTCCCTGGAATCTGTTCCACAAAGAAGCCGTTCTCAGGAAGAAGCTGGCAATAGAGTGAGCGGAAAGCAAGACCGCGGATAAGGAGAAACCCATGTACGTTTTGGCATTTCAGTAAGGAACTTTTTCAAAGAAAGACTCTTATTACCCTTGGAAGAAGCAAAACGCATTTCACTTTACAATTCCCCTAATTAAACGTACAAGATTAGCGCGCATGCGTAAACTTATGCGCCATACTTCGAAAAAAATTCTCAGAAACATTTGAGATGATGAAAAATCATTTGCGGACGAAAGTCCCTGCAGCGTCCAAAATGGTGCAAACTTTTTAAAAAGGCTTCTTTGTGTATTGAAGATAACAATCACTCAGATCATTAATCAATTTTGTTCTCTTGTTGCGGACTTGAATAAGCCCACAAAAATGTAAATGTGCTTAAATATAAAAATATAAGATATTTTTATTTTCGTGATTTTTACAACAATATTTTCCTTAGCGTGTGTGAGTGTAAAAGTTCTTATATTTGTCAAGATACAGTCCTTTGTAATTGTTTTGCAAGATTAAAAGAAATAAGAATAAAAATAAGTTCTTTTTGCGTATGTGTGAGAAAGAATTGAGGAGGAAAGTGTAAGTGTCACGTAGCTTGGTGATGAAGATGGGTGAATGTATAAGGGAGTTTGTTTGTCGAGAAACTTTGTTTAAATACCCTTCAAAGGGATCACAAAGCATGTTTTTATTGTTGGCGGGAACTCGAACCGTAGTTTGAAAATGTTAAATATTTATTTTCAAAGCATTAATTTATTAACCGGAACAATGCGCAGTCCTCTAACTCAGTCAAGCAACAAATGACAAAAAATGGTTTCTGTCTTGGTGTTTATTTCTGTTTTTCCCCACACGGTCAAAAGAAAATTTCTTTATCACACAAAAATGCTTTTTGAAAATCTTTATCTTTCATTTCGAGGGTAAAAGCGATTGATGTCTTCATGTCATCTCCAAGGAAGTGTGTGATGGGAAAGTTTTAATAATTTTTGAGATAAATTAATATATATATATATATATATATATATATATATATATATATATATATATATATATAAAGAACAGTAAGATATATAATCCGGTGTTCTTATAGATATTTTTATTTTTACAAAATAGAGCTCAATATCTTCAAGCATGTTCAGTTGAATAATCTAGACATATGTCTATTTGTTTTTTTATTTTAATCCTTTTGAATTCTCTGATTGATTCTTATTGTTGATATTAAATTCATTAAGGAAGATGTAGTTTTTTTTTTTTTTTTTTTCATTTCTTTTATTTTTCTAAGTAATTTCAATCTCATCCGAGATCATCTTCAAGTGTGAATTGCTAAGACAAAAATTTAATGTAATTGATAATTGTGAATTTTTTGTAAATGAAACGTGCTTTGTTATAATTCATTTAAAAATTAACTGCCAAAACTATTATGATTTTTCATGTTTTTATCTAAGGGAGGTAACTTTAATTTATATAATTGTAGTTTTTTTATAATTACAATTTAAGTATTTTAAAAGCAGTTATAGATATTTTAAAAACAGTCTTGCTGTACTCATAACTAACGTTATTTAGTGTTGATTGTATTTTTCTTATATAGAGGGCCTCAAGAATTCGAAGGTTTTGTTTTTTATAAAAAGGTGTACTTTTGTTGTCAATTAATATTTCTCTAAATTTTGAATGTGGACAGGAATGTTTCTTTAAATGTTTTGGGATAGAGCTTGAATTCGACATATGTAGTGTAAGTCTCCTTGGCAATGTTGTCGCGAAACCAACATTTACTTTTTTGTACGATATACAATGTCCCAAAGGACATTTAAATTTATATACAATGTTGGCTTTTTGCAAAACATTAGTTGACGGAGAAGAGTAAGTATATAATTAGTTTTATTTTTTACTGGGATATGCTGCATATATATATATATATATATATATATATATATATATATATATATATATATATCTTTTATCACTTGAAACGTTACTTTTAATGGATACTCGTATTTGAATAGACGCGCCGTTTGTTTAGTAAACAGTATATTTATTTCCCACTGAATGCTCGAAAAATGTTCAGATCAAAGGGAGCTACCGTCAGAACTGGCATGTTCTAACCAACTGAACTACGAGAACAGCCGGTCAGGCAAAGCCAAATTTGTGTCTTTAAGGGAAATTTTTCTCATTCATAGACTTCCCGAAATTTTTTTATATGCGCACTTGTCGTATCGAAACGTAAACAAAGAGAATTTTTAGAATGGATTTTTTTTTTTTGATATATATTAACACGTCCAACATGTATGCCTTTAAACGTTAGCCCAGTTGGTTTGAGCGTAATTCGTTTAACGGTAGCTCCCTCTTCCCCGAGAGACGAGCATTTTTCTTTAGTAAGATTTATCGAACATTCAGGTCAGTAGATGAAAATAAATAAATACACTGTTTATTAAACAAACGGATCTTCAACTCAATATTATCATCCGAAAACCGCCTAGACAAACTATGATACACATACACACATAAATTACATACACGAACGCTGCTTGACAAGACAGATGCATGTGAGGTCTGCTCAACCAATGAAAAACAAAACTTAACAATACCATAATTTTCTTTTCTTCTCTATATTTCATTTCATGATCACGCTTAAATAAAAGCGAAACACGTTAAATTTATAAACGTTCTCTGTTCCTTATCCTATCATTCCAATCCATATTTAATCTATATTTGATCCCAATTCATATATATATATATATATATATATATATTGAAATAATAGGAGAGAACAGTGAGAATTATAATTCAGAGTTCTTAGTATTTATTTTTATTTTAAAAAAAACCGTGCTCAATGCAACCGTAGAGCATAATATAATTGTTTTTAATATATAAACATTGCAACACCGAAATTCCCATGTTTCAAAACTGAAACCTCAATTTAAATTCAATCATATTAATTAAATTTTAAATACAAAGTTCCATTCCCAAAAATTAATTTTAATAAACAAAATAATTAAAAATAAGAATGCCAAATGTATTGCAATTGAAACCCAGACACGACCACAAATTTCTACTTGGAAAAAGAAAGTTTATGTTAATAGACAGATACCCCAGCCCCACCCCTTGACTTGACCAAACTTGTTTAGCTACAAAACATTAAATACTGAGTTATCTAAATAAGTTAAATCCTAACACCCTCTAAAATAAAAAAGGAATTTTCCTTAATCCCAATATCGCAAAATATCACATTTATCTGGACTTTGTAAATTAAGCGAATCAGTCTCAAAAAGGTATTCTTAGTATAGCTTGAAAATCGAACGGAACTTTGTATCTAAAATTTAATTTATATGATTGAGTTGAAATTGAGGCTTCAGTTTTGAAACATGGAAATTTCGGTGTTGCGATGATTATATATTAAAAGAAATAAACAATTATATATATATATATATATATATATATATATATATATATATATAAAAGTAAACATTGCCGGTCTGACGATTGCGTCTATCATGAAACAGCCTGTCGCTTCTGAGTGCTGACTTCAATGTTCACTTTTATATTTATATTTACATACGCTCTATCTCTGATATTGAACACTTTATCCCATAAATATAGCACACCTTAAAACTATATTTCTTCATATATATATATATATATATATATATATATATATATATATATATATATATATATATATATATATTTCAAATAGGTTTTATTAAACAATACCGATAAGTTCTGTCTATCCAACCTTTTTTTAGTTTTTCCAACTTCCGAATAAGAATTAAAATTGGTTAACTTTCTGACGTTTTTTAGGGTTTTTTTGTTTTTGTTTTTGTTTTTTTATCCAGGTACTTTCGGTCGCCATTACAGTAGTTGTCAAGAATTTTGTGTTTAATCCGTTTATTAAAAAGTGTTTGGCAAATTCCGGCGTTCCCTCGTTCGTTGGAACCAATTTCAAGTCATTTAAAAGGTGACGTCATTTACAACGGTCAAACTGAATTTCTACGTGACTTTTTTAACACCCGCTTCAATATATATATATTTTTTAAAAAATAAGTAAAAATGAACAAAGTTGATAATGAAATTTTTTTTTTCTACTCTGACGCATTACATGCTGGAAGCGGAGGTGTTGAACTCCTAGCTGTCCGCCCATCCTAGATTTTCAACCGTCACATCCCAAGAACGTCTTCCTTCAAGACTTTTTGCCACACAGCCATCCTAAAAGACTTTCAAGACAAGTGTGATTTACTATTAAGCTACAAAAGCTACCCCAGCAAAATTTGAAAGCGGACTTACTGATTAAAAAAGGGAATGCAAGTTCGATTCCTTCGGGAGACATTTTATTTCGTAAGACTTTCGATCTCTAGCCCGTAGATATTAATTTCACAAATTTAAAATGTAGGTATTTTTATTCGAACACGTTTACCCACTAAACGTAACGTTTATTGTACTGAGATATAAGGTTGAATTAAAACAAATATTTTATTGGGTTTGTAAACAGTGACTATTATAACTTATATAGCGAGACTCTTCGCATAGCGAATTGAGTCACTGTCAGTCACTGGGCGTGTTTCTAAAAATAAATACGCTAAAAATCCACCTACTTCCCTGCCGTGCGCCGACGGCTTAGTGGTAGAATCTCCGGTTAATACCAATTCAGTCGGATTTTGATCCGAGCTAGAGGCAACCGGATGTCTAGCCACACTGATGAGCTGTGAAACAGCGAAACAGTCTGTCTGTGGATGACGTTATATAGATATATATATATATATGTGTGTGTGTGTGTGTATTAATTAGTACATATACACGTACCTACGTTTTTGGCGTGCGACTATAGTTTCGCTGGGTGGTGTTCTCAGCCCGATAAACTGGGAATACGAGCCAGCGAAACTATAGTTCCACGCCCAAAACGTAGGTACGCGTATATATACTAATTAATACGTATCTTTGCTCTGTATAACCAGATTGAGCACTATTACGTTTACAGCTCATGCATATATTTAACGATTATTTATTTACTTGCCTGCCTATGCACCCCAGCACACGCGTACACGCCTGCTTATTTGGCCGTTTCATGTATCCACTCTACAACTATGTATATGTGTGTGTGTGTGTGCGCGCGCGCGCGTGCGCGTGTGTGCAATATAAAATTTCATATATAACTAAAAATATATCTGTAAAAGGACAATATGAATAAAAACAAAAGGGAAGCTTATCTTAAACGACGCGTTTCGTCCTCTCATGGACATTATCAAGGCAAATGTAAAGATTTTATTTTGCAACGAGTATTTAGAAACAAAAGTAAAAATGTTGTTAGTTTTTCAAAATTTTTAAGTTTAAGAAACGCTCATAAATATTCATCAGGTTAACTGAAAAGTTTGGGTAAATTATGTAAGATGCTAAGTGACGTAATTCAATGTCTAATAGACAGAATGAGTAACCGTGCTGGGTATGACGATAAACTATATCCGCCTCCTGGGTAAGACGATAAAATACGTCCAATATTAAGGCCTCTGATCAGGAGTCTTTGAGAAGCGTGGAACCACCTCTTAATTGCTGGGGTTCTCAGGTCCACCCTAACCCGGGGTGGTAGCATCTGTCAGGGTCCCAGCTTTGGGTAAATAGTTAACCCCCAAACTGCAGCCAAAACTCTATAAAAGTGTAAAAATAGGTTTTAATACCAGAAATACTCTGTAAAAAATTATTACCAGCAATAGATTTTTGAAAATAAAATATTACGAGCAAAATACTTTTGAAAAAATTATTACCAGCTATACATTTTTGAAAAAAAAAAAAAATACCAGCAATAAAAATCATGTCGGCATGAAATAACCCATTGAGGTTGATATGCCGTCAAACAAAACAAACCAGAAAGAGTAAATGATGTTGTTGAACTTGTTGTATTTTTTATAATTAAATTAATATTTAAATTATTTTAGTTTGGGATTAATTTATGTATTATATATTTTAAATAAAAGGAGTATATGAATTTAACTGTTTTCTTTTAAATTTTAAACATTTTTATAGTTGACTTGAGAAAGAAGTAATTTCTTCAGGAACGGATATATTTGAAAGAATCAGGGGCGCATATTTATATTTTGATAAGAGTGTCGATGTCGAATCTTATCAAAATATAAATCTGTGCTCCGGATTCTTTAAGACAAGTTTTCCTTTTGTCTTTATCTATCTATCTATCTATCTATCTATCTATCTATCTATCAAATCCGTTCATATCTATCTATCTATCTATCTATCTATCAAATCCGTTCATATCTATCAATCTATCTATCTATCAAATCCGTTCATATCTATCTATCTATCTATCTATCTATCTATCTATCTATCTATCTATCTATCTATCTATCTATCTATCAAATCCGTTCATATCTATCTATCTATGTAAAATGAGAATGAATAGAATCCAATTCTGAGGTTCGTAACATTCAATTTAAAAGAGTGCTCAATACAAAAGCAGAGCAATATTCTTTATTTCAGGATATTACATCAAAAGCATGTGAAAAATGCTACACAAATGCAATCATATTTCGATGTATATTAACACATCACATCAGGCGTTAGTAAATAGGTGAATAGACAATTTATTGAGATTTAAAAACAATATAAAAAGTATATATATATATACCAATAAAGAGAAAGAACAGTCCACTGCTCTTTATTTTATTTTTTAAAACCAGTGCTCGATACAAAGTAGGGTCATCGCGACACAGAAATTTCAATTTCAGAACTAAAATTATTGTCCCAATTTCAAGCGATATTCAATAACTTCAGAAAAAAATGATTTACTTTTGAAAGCGAAGTAGTATTATAGTGAAGAGTTTAAGTAGGAGGGGGAATAAGTTTTCAAAAAATTTTTTATATGCGTTGTCTTATTTGACGAATCAAAACACAGATCTAAGTTAAAGTAGAAAAGTGAAAAAATGTAGGTTAGTGGTTAGATATGGGTATGTAATTCATGCTTGTCTAGATGAGCCATCATGTATTAGACATGTTACCATTGCTTCCTGTTAAGAACATAATCATAAGATACAATGGAATAATACAGAGAGGTATATCTATCGGACAATGGGTTAATTTTGTCATTTTATTTTTATAAATTATTTTTTTATATAGCTTAGGACTGTCTTAAAGGGGCCGTATGATTAAATCATTTTATTATATATTTAATTATTATGTTCTAAAATGCAATACTTATTATATTCAATGACACATTAGACATGACAATGTTAAATTAAAAATCAAGGAATTAAGTAATTATTACATGTACCATTATATATAATCAATAATAGATATATAATTATAATATATAGATTTTTTAATGAAAAATCCTATTAATAATGTTTTAATGTGAACATGGTACAATACCTACAAAAAACTGTTAATTCGTTTCGTTGATTTAATAAATCTTTATTTATAAGAAACTTAATATATACTTTTCAAGTAGGCATTAAAAACATGGGTCATTTAATGACCTATAAATTCACGTTTTTTTAAATTAATTTCCATTTTACTGTGGGTTTTTTATTTGTTTCTTTTAAATACCAAAAATATTTAGAGAGGGATGTTTGGTTACGATATCCATTGTTGTATTAGTTTTCTAATCTTGTCAATTTTGAAGTTTTGTTTATTATCAGGATTTTCACTGTTACTATGCATGAGATAGATAGATAGATAGATAGATATGAACAGATAGATATGAGCAAACGAATAGATAGATAGATAGATAGATAGATAGATAGATAGATAGATAGATAGATAGATAGATAGATAGATATAAAGTCTATTCAGAAAAGATTTGCAATACGAGCACTGGTAAAAACGGTTGGTAAAGACATTAGGTTTATAATACCCAGAAATTCGTACAAGATGTCCTGAAGGACATGGCACAGTGTGAGCGTTTGCAAATGACCTGACATTTGTGAGAATAGGAGTGGAAGATGATGGTTAACCCTAGCCTTGAACAGGTTAAGATTGTAGGGATCGGGGAAACATCCTCTTGGGAGTCTGTTCCATAGAGCAGTGGTTTGCAGAAAGAAGCTGTTCGAGTGGAACTTACAGATAGAATACAGAGGAAATGTGTGTTGTTTGCTACCATGTCAGTGGCATGGCGTGTCCTTGCCGTGAAGGTTTGAATTGGCGGGACCAGGGAATATAATTCATCCGAGCACTTTCCATGGATTTACCGATAGCGTAGCGAGAGGCTTGCCAAATCACGCCTGAGAGGTTGGAGGGTGGAAAATAATTCGTCACCCACGAGGGTTCGGAGACGCTTTAGGACCTTATCAAGGCTAGAGACTGAGGTCTGGGCAGCTCTGGGACAACAACACAAACCAATTATCTCAGATATATCGTCAATGTTGTTGATCTTCGTTCAATGCATGGAGAAGATTTGTTCAAGATGTTTTCCGTTATTTGATCTTGTTGAAGAGCGGTCAGGTATGGTTGATCTCACTGCGTTTGAACCATTATTTTTGTTGTGAAGAAAGACTGACTAAACTCTATTCTTATTACTGAAAAATGAACTCGTCTATCGGCTATGGGTAGAATGTCTGCTCATGGAACAGTTCCAAAAGTGGGTCACAAAAGTGTAGCGCTTTTCAATCGTAAACGCGTCGGGCTGAACTACTATATTCCCAATCCATGATCTCATGTGATTAAAGCTTTTTTTTACTCAACCTTTTCTTTCTAGTGTTTTCCTTACAATCTGAACGTTATACGAACTTTATAACAATTTTTTTCTTAGTAAAGTTCACACAACTCAAGGCTTAGGAGCAACTCAATGTAGATGGTGACTGAATGAGATATGTAAGAGGAAAAACTAATATATAGTGTATAGAAAACTATTGACCTTTGACTTGTAAAGGTTAAGATAGAGGTTCGCAACACAAAGTAAAGGTTCTTGGGAAGAAGGATTCACAGTTGAACGATCTCCTTACGAAAGGAAGACGTAGGTAATGGAGGTGACTGAACCCTTTGGATGTAGCGTGGCACCTCTTGGCTGCAAAGGTCTGAGTTGGGGAGGGGCACTAAAGATTAGGAACATTTTCCATGGTGATAGAACAGCAATAGACGTCACCTTTTGAACAGCCCAAAATAGCACTATTAAATGCATGATTTAAATACATTATAAATAATTCACGTCCCCCGTATATATATGTGTGTGTGTATAACTTATAATGCTTTCATATTATGCATTTAATAGTTCTATTTTTGCAGTAATGATTACATAAATCCCTAAGCAGACAATCCTGTTATTATATATATATATATATATATATATATATATATTAATATAGAAATATAATAGCTGGCCACACGTATTCGAGGATACCCGTCTATTAGGCTGACTAACCAATCCCTATTGCAGACGCTCGCCCAGGCACATTTGTGTTTTTTCAACCCAACTTTGGTTTATACTGGAACTATGCTGAGCAGACCTTACTTACAGTTTCTGTGAGAGAGCGTGTTATCTAGCGTGATCAACAATCTGAATAACGCCAGCACACTCAAGCCCTCGGTCACGATGACTTGTGACTTTGTGCTAGAACAGCTGTCGACGGCCCCAACTGTCTACACAATTTCACTCACAAGGTTTGGATCAACCTGTAGTATTGCTTTCAGACACTTTCCCACCTCCTCCGGACCGATAACATCTGGAAATTTCCTTCCTGAAAAATCAACCGTGGTGAGATTCGAACCCGGGTCTCATGGTCAGAAAGCGAACGTCCTAACCACTCGGCCATATATATATTTTAAGAATGGATTAAATCCGACATATTTTTAATTTCTTTGTTTAAACATTATTTTTAATGGATACTCATATTTGTGAATACTCATATACTTTAATGGATACTCATGTTTGAGATACACTTTTTTTTTTATTTTAAACGGTATATTTATTTCGATCTACCGACCTGAATATTCGAGAAATCTTGTTCGAAAAACAAGGCGCATATTTTTCTAGCTAGATTTCTCGAAGGCTGAAGGTAACATCAATCAGCTAAGTGATAAACCTTTTACTTGCATTATATATATATATATATATATATATATATATATATAGAGAGAGAGAGAGAGAGAGAGAGAGAGAGAGGGAGAGAGAGAGAGAGATAGTTTCGTCTCTTCTGTTTAAATACATTTCGTTTGTGTTGATCATTTATAATCAATTGTCACCCATTTTCATCATTCTTCTACAATATTCTACAAATACATGGAGTTCATTTCAAGCATAAACGTTAGCCACAAGTCCTGCCTCTCTACGATTATTCTGAAACGAAACTGAGACTTAGCATTACAAATTGAATGCTTTGAAAATACTAAACCAGCTGAGTGTAACAAATTCGTAACAGCTGTTTATTTGTATAAAAACAAGCGTTCATTACTGAAAGCCGATTCATTCTGTCTGTTGTTACACTGGCAGAATCTTATGTCATTTAATAGCTTCCTTTCTTCATTCAAGGTCAACAGTAATATTACAAAACTGTTGAAGGAATGAATGTAGCCTCGTTTTGGGGATTCGTACTGAGTCGAAACCAACAACTATTGTCATATGAGGAATAGCCTCGTTTTCGTGTGGCTGCCAAAGAAATATTAACCCCGTTTTGAATAGAGAGAGAAGCATTCGTGAATGGGGATTTCACTGACAAATTTGGTGCTAATTTGCGAATTTCACCGACAATTTTGGTGCCAATTTGCGAATTTCACCAACAATTTTGGTGCCAATTTCCGAATTTCACTGACAATTTTGGTACTAATTTCCGAATTTCACCGACAATTTTGGTGCCAATTTGCGAATTTCACCGACAATTTTGGTGCTAATTTCCGAATTTCACTGACAATTTTGGTGCCAATTTCCAAATTTCACCGACAATTTTGGTGCTAATTTCCGAATTTCACCGACAATTTTGGTGCTAATTTCCGAATTTCACCGACAATTTTGGTGCTAATTTCCGAATTTCACTGACAATTTTGGTGCCAATTTCCAAATTTCACCGACAATTTTGGTGCCAATTTGCGAATTTCACCGACAATTTTGGTGCCAATTTCCGAATTTCACCGACAATTTTGGTGCTAATTTCCGAATTTCACCGACAATTTTGGTGCTAATTTCCGAATTTCACCGACAATTTTGGTGCTAATTTCCGAATTTCACTGACAATTTTGGTGCCAATTTGCGAATTTCACTGACAATTTGGTGCCAGTTTGCAAATTTCACCGACAATTTTGGTGCGAATTTGCGAATTTCTCTGACAATTTGGTGCTAATTTGCGAATTTCACCGACAATTTTGGTGTCAATGAAAACCTCCTCCTTTTGACACACCGTTGTTTTTATGCGGTCACGAAGTCAAAGTTTTCCGTATTTTTATGACGCAAATACATCTTAAGCTTCAAGGCTGATAAACAAAAAACGAATACTGATAGGAGATAAACCCATCAAATTAAGACAGTTCCAGCTCAACAGGGATGTATGGTAAACACACACACACACACACGCACTAGCTTGTGTGTCCTTTGCAGTACAAAAGAACATTGAATTGAGTGTTTGATTTGTTGCTGATAAATGAAATCATGAAGGATACGAAATATCTTATCTGGATTTCGGAACAGCCCCAGTTTTTGGCACGATGTAAATATTTGGTTAGTAATGTCGTCTTATGTTTTGAATATCAGGTTTTATTTTACAGACAAATCGCATCCGGCTACATGTTTTCACTAATAAAAAAAAAAAACTAAAAAAAATCTTTGATAATCAGACAATAATTGTTATCAGTGAATGGAATGTTTTGATTCGTCCACCAAATTCACCAGATATGGTATCTTCGAATTACTATTTATTATGCATTTTTGATAAATATCTTTGGGGAAAAACCAGCAGGGATAACCGGCATTACCCCAGGAAAATAACTATAAACACGACAACACAGAACAAAAAAAATGTTCTTTAACATGTTTCTATTTACTCAAAGCAACAAATTAAAAAATGATTTACAAATTAAAATGTCAATATTCGTATGCACTACAGCAATATAAATAATTCCATCTTCTTATTGGATGGGCTTACATCACGTTGAAACACCGGTTCCCGTACGGCCATCGAAGTTAAGCAGTGTCGTGTTTGATTAGTGCCTAAATGGGTGACTGTTTGGGAATACCGCGCGCTTGTAAGCTTGGGTGTACGAGTGGTGTAATGAATGACTCGGAATTGTTAATCGGAGAGCCGTGTTCTAATTCCCGTTACGGTTCATTATATTCACTGAAGCGCAAATATCCTTGGAAAAGATAAGAATCCGCCTCTTCTCCCCTACCTATGGGTTAATTAGCAAGACTTTTATTACTAAATCATTATTATCCCACCCCACCCCACAAAATTTTTACAAAAATATTTTCTGGCTTTAAATAACCTTCAAAGTGTTAAGCCGTAGACAGTGAATGAATGAATGAATGAATGAATCATTTTTATTGGACAAAGCTTCTGGGCAACACAAGATTTATGCTTCTCCCATTAGGTGCCTGTATGAAAAGCAACCATAATAGAACTGACTACGGGAAAAAATGTATGTAAGCAATATTGAAAAAATTGTCTTTGTAACCTGTTGATGATCATGGCTAATGCTGAGACCAAATTAAGATAGGTTCCTTAATTACTTATATTATGGAAGGAGCTGCTTAATAACTGGGCTAGCTCAACTGTACAACTTTGGATGATCGAGATTTATGGGGGTGGGGGGAAAAACGCATGATAGGCGTCTTAGATTTTAATTGAAGCTTGTCGGGAGGAACACCAGGCCGCAAAGAAGTAATTTCTATACAGGCAGATATGTGTCATTTCTTTCTGCGGCAGACCAGTTGCCATCCAAGGCTATAGATCTGTCCTGCTATTTAGAGTAGAGGATTCATACCTTTCTCAAGGGATTTGCACGTAAGTGAGTGTAATGAAATTCGAACTCGGCTCTCTGTTTCCTCAAACCGAGCCGCTATCCATTAATTCATATATATATATATATATATATATATAGGTAGCATATCTTCATCAGTTTAAATATTAACTATCAATTACATTAATATCTTACCTTGAAGATGATCTTGGATTTGATTGAAAGTCAGTCAGTCAGTTATGTGTCATGCGTGATACACGCTTAGGCGATCATGTAGCTTTCGATAGTGACGAGGCAGACTTTTTCCCGCCATTTCTTTAAAATGTCAATATTCGTATGCACTACAGCAATATAAATGATGCTGTCTTCTTATTGGATGGGCTTACATCACGTTCAAACACCGGTTCTCGTACGGCCATCGAAGTTAAGCAGCGTCGTAGGCCAGTTGCCATCCAAGGCTATAGAACCCAGTCTGCCCTGCTATGTATCCATAGCAGGACAAACGGGGCGCATAAGGGTATTAGTACATAAGTGAATGTAATGAATTTGATTGGAATTCGAACTCGGCTCTCCGCTTCCTCAATCCGAGCCGATATCCATTACTCCACCGTACGAGACCTATAATAAGAAGACTTGGTGTATTCCTTAACTCCTTTGCGTTGTTTTATTGGTCGTATTATTGGTGATGGAGACTATGACTTATAACAACGTCAACTTGAAGTTTCAGCTGATGACTTCAGATGGAGATTAACCGTTTATTCTTGACGAACCTTCTACCAAAAAATGATGAAAGAGTTTTCTAGATCGCTGTAGATGACTGAAGTATTCAGTCGTAGCTTAATTATATACTATAATAAATTTTAGGGACATATATAACAAAGTGGAAAAAGTTTTCGTGTCACGTGTTTCGTCCTTTAGGATTTCGTCAGATTCAAGTGTTGTACGTTAATGCAAGTACACATGCGCATGAAGGAGAGGGGGCACTGAGAATTTTGAATGCTTTCTTTATTTAATTATCTGTTTTGGTTATTACACTCTAGCCGATTTCATTTACTTCGTTTTTTGTTCATATTTTTTATTATTCTTGTTATTAAATAACCGACATTGTGATAATAGAAGATCTGTCAAGAAAGGAGAAATATTGTAATGAATTGGACGTAAATTTACTGTGGATGATCTAGCGATTAAAGCACTTTCTATACATTCTTGTCTTGGCAAATTGTTTTCTCTTTTAATTAAAGTAGCATTTTTTAAAATCAAAATTATAGTCAGACTCATTACAGTGAGCAACTAAGGCATTGAATGTATTTTGTAATTCAACCTTTGTGTTCATATAATCTTTTGTCCAAATTTCTGGTGTTCATATCAACTTTTATTTAAATTCTAGATCTATACAAATTTATATATCTATTTCTCATACTATAAAAAATAATTTAGGTGTATTTGGACAGCAATTTTTCTTTAATTCAAGTTTCTTTAAAGAAGGAGGAAAGTTCTTTGTGAAAAATTCATTTTTCTATATATCGGCTCATTGTCCAGTGTTTGAGAACATTCGGCTTTCATGAGCCATTTATCAAATCGATTTGTCTTTCGAGCTATGTCGTTTTCAACCTTATTCGAATATCGCGTCTTCACGATCGTTAGACAAACTTTGTCTGACGATCGCAAAGGGAGTGAAGCCCAGGGTTCCAAACTCAAATCAACACACACACACACACACACACATATATATATGTGTGTGTGTGTGTGTGTGTGTGTGTGTGTGTGTGTGTGTGTGTGTTTCGTTAAAAACAGTAATAAGTCATAAATTAACAGAAGACCAGAAGGAATTCCTAAATCTAGGACCAAATTGCCATCTCCAGCCTAAATTTAACCTCCTCACAAAGAAGCCGGAAAACGTCAGTACGATCGCGGTGGTAAGAAAAGCAAGGTTAAAGATCAGCGAATGTTGATGCAACGGCGCGAGAAAGTAAAGACAACACGTGCTGAAGCGAAAGCTCAAAGCCTAGACCACCGTTACGCGTAAAATTGCCGTCTTCGCGACGCTAACCGAACAAACTCGAACTTACTACCAAAGTATTCTTTGAATCCTGTTCGTGCAACAACTTTTGCTTTTTTCTACAATTTCATACTAGTCAATAAAGAAACTACTGGAAAACGATAGAAAATTCTACACCAGTCATTAACTCAACTAGAAACAGATAAAGTAATAAAACGCTATTCAAGCCTCGAAGATCTTCTCAAGCCAGAAGGACTAAAAGATCACATACTCTTCGCAATAATTGTAATATTCTAATAAAAAACTCAAAACTGTCGCAAAAGAATTAAAAAAACAAATGTAATATCGTCATCAGAAGTGCCGCTAAAACTAATACATAAGTAGTTTTATTACTTTATATCTACCTACCAATTATCTACTCACGAATTTCTCCAAATCCTTAAAACAGCACAGCCAAACGAAAGCATTTTAGCGTCACTTGATGTAGAAATCTTATTTACAAATATCGCTGTTGATGAAACAATCAATATAAACTGTAACTCTGTGTATAAGCATAATGTGATTCCAACTCCATCCATCAAAGTTAATATTCTAAAGAAATTACTACACGCCTGCACAACTAAAGTCCCCCTTCTACAATCATACTGGTAACATTTATACCTAAACTAACGGAGTTAATATGGGAAATACACTTGGTCCATGCTTCTCAAAATACATGTCTCATGTTGTAAACAAAGTATTTAAAAAGTTACTCAACCAAAAATATATATCCGCTATGTAGATGATATCTTTATTTTAGCTGAAGTCGAAAAAGGGTCCTGTCACTGGATCTAACCAACGTCTTTATCTACTGTGCCATGTAGTCCTTAGGAGTTGTGAGTTCAATACCTGGTTAAGGCAGTGGAGAACTTGGAGAGGTGAATTAACAGGAGATAACTGATAACTGGCATCCATTAGAACATGGAACTAGAACACCGAGCGAAATAAAAGGTTCAGTTCAGTTCGACATTTCAACCACCTGAAGAAGGCCGGAGCGTACAACGGTCGAAACGTTGTGATAAATATGGCAACAAAGATGAGGACAATAGTCCGAATAATCCTGACATTAACAGCTTATGGGCTCGGATACCCCACATTAAATTCGGCCTTGTGCCACTTCTGACCACGTGAGGCAGTTGGTAGATATCTTGCAGTTGGGGATTCATTGTGGAATTCCCTTTTAGCAGTTGACTACTTCTTCTACGCGCCACTGGCGAATCTTATATGTGTTGTTCTTGTCCTAAGTATTATCGTTCATTACCAACCTTCGTGTGATTTTTCTATTCAGTAACCTTCCCGAGGTTACAACAATATATATATATATATATATATATATATATATATATATATATATATATATATATATATATATATATATATTTGAAATTCCTAATAGAAAGTTAGTAATGTATCTACTTTCAAAAGACTGTACCAAAAAAACATCTTGTGCACGTCTCATGCGGGTCTCGTCAGGTCATGTGACTGCTTTTAATTCTCGTGAATATTAATTTGTATTTTCATTTTTGTTTGGGTCAAGGGCAGATAACTTTTTGTCCATTGCTACAAACACCACCCACCCCACCTAGTAGAAGAGTCTAGTAGTGTTGATATTGGTTGTCTCTTTTCCAAGTAAATTTTCTACCTGCTTTTGTATGACTTGGTTTACTATTTCTGTCAGTTTTCTGTATTTATTATTATATTATCACGAGGTTGCTTTTCAGTTATTATTTGCTTGTCACTTTTAGGTTCAATGCTTAGTTTTAATCTATCAATTGATACCGTTGACTGTATCTCATTGTTCATTTTAATTACAAAATATTTGTCAATTCTACGTAACACTTGAAAGGGACCAATGTAAGGGGCTTCCAGAGGCTTACGAACTCTGTCTATTCTTAGCCATACACTTGTACATGTCTTAAGCTTGTAAGGACCACATTGACGTGATTTATTTACAGAATTATAATCTTTGTCTGTTGAATGCAAGGAGTGTAAAGTAAGTTGTAACTCCTTAGAAAACTTCTGATTATGTATGTTATCGTTAGTATCATCTACTAGCAACTGAGCAATATGCGCTTCTGTAACTGTAAAGAAGGATGAAGTATCAGAAGAATTAGGCGCTCAACCATTAGTATTACTGAAAGGGCGTTCACCCGCGAGGCTTTTCTAACTAGTAATGCTGTTTTAATTGTTCTGTGTGCACGTTCGTTCATTCCGTTAGTTTGCGGATGGTAACTAGTCATACACAATCTATAGAAACCAACTATTGAGGTTATCTCTGAAAACAATTCGCTCTCAAATTCAGTGCCATGATCGGTTATCACGTGAAGTAGAACACCTCAACGTGTGATCCAGACGTGAACAAATGCATTAGTAACAGATCGTGCTGTTATATCTGGTAATGGTTCTACTTCGATCCACACTAAGTTGTGTGGCCAATACAGGTTAACACGTATCTGTAAGGAGTATTGTATATTTCATAACGTCTCCTAGTAACAGGGAGTGGACCAATTATATCCAAGTGGGTTGTATTAAAGCGAATAGCAGGCAATTCAATAGGAAGAATAGTAGATTTAGTATCTCTCTGAACTTTTGCTTTTTTTCTGGCAATTCATTACTCATTTTTTTTATTGCCTTGTCCATATATAACCAAAAAAAAATCTTGTTTTGATAAGTTTACACGAGGTTTTAACTCCTGGGTGCGATATCGTGTGAATACTATCGAAAATAGATTTTTGTAATTCATCAGGTATATATGGTCTGGCAACACCGTTTATCATTATCAGAGTATATGGAACTATTATTATCAGTACTAAAATTTTATCTGGAAATTTTTGTAACTCAGAGTCCTTAAGTTGTGCAGCAGCTATAGCTGACAAGTAACATATATCTACCATAACTGCTAGGGTAGGTCTAGACAAGCAATCACTTTTAACCTTTTGATCCACCTTTATCTGGTCTATATCTGATATATATTCTGCGAGAATTGCTAACTGACGCTGCTGTTTACCTGACTTAGCAGGGTTTGGACTACAGAATGTGCCGTACAAAGACTTATGGTCAGTTAATAATAAATATGTTTAACGTAGCTGAATAGGCTACAAAAAGTTCCATATCGAAAGTCGAATACCGCGTTTGAGTTTCAGTAGACTTTTTAGAGAAGAAGCCTATTGGAATTAATAGTCCTT
Source organism: Acanthosepion lycidas (assembly GCA_963932145.1). Lineage (NCBI taxonomy): Eukaryota > Metazoa > Mollusca > Cephalopoda > Sepiida > Sepiidae > Acanthosepion > Acanthosepion lycidas. The sequence goes on from OZ010605.1 coordinate 72,358,808, forward strand.
CTGCTCTGTGACGTAGGCCTGCGCCAATTGCATAATTACTGCTATCAATAATCAAATGATATTCAGTGCAGTCAGACCGTTGGTGAGCTAAAGACGGGAATTCACTGTATCTCCTTTTAATATCATTAAATGATAGTAATTCCGTGTTATTTAATGTAAAAGTAGTATCACTGCATATATGTATTTTTTCAGATTGGGATTAATTTTCTATAAAAAAAATTACCATGTCTAAGAAACAACGGAGATTCTTACTGTCCTTAGGAGGGAAATATTCTGCAATCCACTAACATCATTTTGTGTATGTCTAATCCCATCAGAGCTAATATCATAATCCCAAATAATCCACTGAAGTCACATCAAATGTTGATTTTGCTACTGAAATTTTCAGATTATTATCATGTAGGATTTTTTGAGCAGTTTCAACGTCTTTTATGTTTGTTGAAAAGTGGATGCTGCATTCTTTTGTTCAAACAACATTTATTTGTATCTGCGCAATCTGAGAAGAAAAATGTGCTGTATTTTTTATATCATCCGGGTGCATTTTGTTTTGATGATATGCTGATACCAGGTCGATTTTGCTAAATCTTGTTTTGTTCGCTAGTGTATCAATGTTCGTGATGGCGTATTTATCGCTTTTTGTAATGGTGTTTAATGCCCGCTTATCACCGCAGTATCTGAAATTTCCACCTGGCTTTTTAAAAACGTGTAGGGAGCTAAAACATTCACTATCAGAAGATGTAATGACACCATTGTTTTGCAAATTTGAAATTTCCCTCTTTACTGTCCGTTTTCTGTTCTGATAGACATCTAGCTTTGGCAAAAGTAAGAGCATGATTTCCTGTATCAATTCTATGGTATACTACTACATGTGCTTGCTGGGTTGGTATCTAGGGATATAATGTTGGGATATATATATTTTTTAAGCCTTTATGAAATCGTTTATTATCATTTACGACTAAGTTGATAAAGTCGTTGAAAGTTTTTAGGTTTTTTTACACGATGTTGTGGAATCGATGATCATTCTCTGTTGGGAATCAATTAATAAATCAAACTTGTTTAGGAAGTCGAATCCTAGTAGGGGAGGGGTATTGAATGTCCGCTATTATGGCCGTCCACCGAAAAGATCGTCGAAAGGTTGGTAGGCTTATCTCGACTTTAATTTGCCTGTAGCAACGTATATCAGTGCCTGTAGCCATAGAGAAACTTGTGTTGGCTTGGTTGAAAACCTGTTGACGATGGAATGATAGATAAGCTGGCTACAGTATTTATTATGAATTTTTTTTTTATCCCCAAGATTTCTAGTATCTATAATGATGGCAGACTCATGGTAGGGGGGGTGTCGTCGTCCGCCCAATTAGTTTTGCGCTTCTTTTGGCGCTGGTCAAGATGGACGCAAACTTGGCTGTTGTATCAAGTCTCTTCTTTGTTCGGCCATTTGCACCAGTGCTTACATGATCAAGCCGCGTCGGCATAATAAATGTGTGCTCTACATAATTTTTTGTATTTGTCCTTTTTGGAAATGTTTGAGACCGTAAGGTATTGCTGAGATTTTAGTAGGCACTCCTTTCGTCTGAATTTGGTTACACGTGCTTATTTTAGCAGTGCCTTGGATTAAAAACATTAATTTATCTACCAATTGTCCCAACCTGGTGGGATTTTAATCTTTTTGTGTTATTAACACTGGCGCGATGGAAGCTGGTAACGCTTGTAAAGATTTGTGTAACACTATGTCGCTAACTATCTCCAATCTTTCTGAAATTGGAAACCTTTCTTGAAGGTAAAATTATGGCCGACCTGTAATAATGGAGGTGGACATTAATTAATCTAGGAGTTCTGGCTTTGTTTCTTCTTTTTTGATTCATCACAGAATTGTTGCTATGCTAGGTATTTTCGTGACTACTTCCGGAGGGAGAGATGCAACAACATTGTAAAATTTGTTGATTTGGGAAGTTATGTTTTTCAGATAGAATTGAGATTTAATAATTGTCACGCAAAGGTAATGTTAGATTGCATGAATTCAGGTGTCTAATTATTTGTTGGACAGTCGTTTTGGGATGCTCCATTTTGTTTATTTTTATTTTTACATTTTTGTATTATGTGTGTAGTATATATATATATATATTGAAATTCATCAAATATGTGGCTTTCGAAATGTGTTTTTTGTGATCACCAAATATGCTGACTATTAAAATGTGTTTTTTTTCTTTTTTTTTCTTCGTCGTGGTCACCAAGTATGGTGACTAGTAAAATGTGTTGGTTTTTTTTTGTTCGTCGTGGTCACAAAATATGGCGTTTATTAAAATGTGATTTTTTTTTGTTGTTGTTGTTCGTCGTGGTCACCAAATATGGCGTTTATTAAAATGTGTTTTTTTAGTTTTTTTTGTTGTTGTTGTTGGTTGTCGTGGTCACCAAATATGGCGTTTATTAAAATATGTTGTTGTTGTTGTTGTTGCTCGACGTGGTCACCAAATATGGTGACTATTAAAATGTGTTTTTTTGTTGTTGTTGTCCGTCGTGGTCACCAAATATGGCGTTTATTAAAATGTGTTTTTTTAGTTTTTTTTTGTTGTTGTTGTTGGTTGTCGTGGTCACCAAATATGGCGTTTATTAAAATATGTTGTTGTTGTTGTTGTTGCTCGACGTGGTCACCAAATATGGTGACTATTAAAATGTGTTTTTTTGTTGTTGTTGTCCGTCGTGGTCACCAAATATGGCGTTTATTAAAATGTGTTTTTTTAGTTTTTTTTGTTGTTGTTGTTGGTTGTCGCGGTCACCAAATATGGCGTTTATTAAAATATGTTGTTGTTGTTGTTGTTGCTCGACGTGGTCACCAAATATGGTGACTATTAAAATGTGTTTTTTTGTTGTTGTTGTCCGTCGTGGTCACCAAATATGGCATTTATTAAAATGTTTTTTGTTTTTTTTTCGTTGTGGTCACCAAATATGGCGTTTATTAAAATGTGTTTTTTTTTTTTGTTGTTCTTCTTCTTCGTGCTCACCAAATATGGTGACTATTAAAATGTGTTTTTTTTTGTTTTTGTTGTTGTTCTTCGTGGTTACCAAATATGTGCGTGGGTATAAGACATCGACCTCGTTTACAAAGTGAATGAACATTCAACAGCATAAATATATGAAAGTTCAATTAAAACACAAAAGTTTTTATACAAAAAATATTATAATTGAAATTCTTAATATAAAGTTAGGATGTATCTACTTTCAAAAGACTATGTACCAAAAAATAATATGAAGTTTTGTACTTATCTGTTTGGTTTGTCACGAGCCTGAATTGCATGCGTCTTGATACGTTGACTTCCACGAGCTAAAAAGGCTGATTGACTTTCCCGCCTAACGATGACCCGTGCAGGTTTCGTCAGGTCACGTGCCTGTTTTTAATTCTCCTGAATATTTGTAATTAATTTTAATTTTTATTTTTGTTTGGGTCAAGTGGAGATAACTTTGTGTCTATTGCTATAGTACCATTGTTTAAGGTTACTCAAGAAGAAAGAGGTTTGACGATTTTTCGATAAAGCACAACAAATAAAACACCATCTGTTTAATATATTTAGTCGCGACTTCTTGGGAAAAGAAATTACCAAGAAAGAAATGGCAGGGAGGAAAGCAGAAATTAATTTCCCGGCGCTTATTGAGACAAACTTCCGGTGTGACGAGAAAATTAAAAGAAAAAAGGAATTGAACACGTTATCCCATTACTATGAATTTCCTTTTCTTTGTACACAAACACATATGTGTACACACAAAGACTACCATGTACCAACTACTATCTATCTATCTATCTATCTATCTAAGTCTCTTTATATCTATCTATCTATCTCAGTCTGTTAATATCTATCTATCTTAGTCTGTTGATATCTATCTTCATATATATCTATCTTAGTCTTTTCATATCTATCTATCTATCTATCTATCTATCTATCTATCATAGTATGTTAATATCTATCACAGTCTAATATCTATCTATCTATCTATCTTAGTCTCTTCATATCTATCTATCTATCTATCTGTCTGTCTGTTAATATCTATCACAGTCTGTTAATATCTATCTATCTATCTATCTATCTATCTATCTATCTATCTATCATAGTCTGTTAATATCTATCACAGTCTAATATCTATCTATCTATCTATCTTAGTCTCTTCATATCTATCTATCTATCTATCTGTCTGTCTGTTAATATCTATCACAGTCTGTTAATATCTATCTATCTATCTATCTATCTATCTATCTATCTATTTTAGTCTCTTTACATCTATCTATTCATCTTAGTCTCTTCATATCTATCTATCTATCTATCTATCTATCTATCACAGCCTGTTAATATCTATCACAGTCTGTTAATATCTATCTATCTATCTATCTATCTGATGAGGTTGTGTTTAAAAGTTCTCGGCCAACCAAGAATTTCATTTGGTCGTATTATGTGAGGTGGATCAAATCTACAACACGTACGGCTGAATAATCCTGTCACTCGCAGATTTTTAAGAAAACTGTTACTTATTTTTTTATGTGCTTTGCATTGAATACCAGTAGCAATCATAACTTCCCATGTTTTTAAATTATTAAAGAACGTAGGTTCAAATCCTGCCAGAGAGCGCATATTTCTCTCTTTATTAAGTTTTCTCGAATATTCAGGCCGATAGATGAAAGTAAATCTATATACTGTTTAATAAATAAACGAGGCATCTACTCAAATATGAGTATCCACTAAAAATAACGGTTAATGTGATAAAAAAATATGTCTGATTGATAAATAAAAAATACCTTAGAAAAAAAATATACATATATAAATTGTTTAAAATTTTCTAAATTTATTGTGGGTCGGAGGAGGCTCAATAACGGACAGAAGATTTGCAGATATAAACAGTGTGGACTGTTAGTACAAGCAATCTTCGGACCGTGTAGTTTTGATTATCTGTTTTTAATTAAACAGTATTAATCAGGCCGGTAAATGTAATTAATGTAAATGTAATTAATACTGTTGAATTAAAAACAGCATTTACTTAAATAAATTGTATCTATTAAAATAGCATATAAACAGAAAATATATTAATTGTACGACTTAATCCATTTCATTATACGTTGTCATTGTTTACGTTAAGAGACGTTTCGTGAGAAGAAATGATCGATCGAGAAAAATCGTCGAAGATTGTGTATTTAACATTAATTTGGACTTTGCTGACCAGACGCTTCTCTGTAGCTAAATGGTATAGCACATCAGATCAAATGACGGTTCCGTATAGGACACAGGTTCAGTTCCTGTTGGAGAACGCATGTTTTCTATGAACATTTTCTCGATTATTCAGGCCGGTAATGTTTAATTAAAAGACGGTGCATTTACATAAATAAATTGTATAGCAGAAACAAGATACTGTCCGGACAGATGTTGTGTACATATTTTATCTGTATACGTTAACTTTCAAATAAACAACTTCTATCTGTCGTCTACCTTCAGGATGTTGGTTATCATGGATCTCCACAATTTCCTGTCCTTGGTAGCACTTAATAAATTTTGTCTTTTTGTTATCTCTCCGAAACCCTGTTCAGCTATCCATTTGCATAATCTCGTTTGGTAGGTTTGCTTTGCGCTGATTTCCTCTGCCCTTCTTGCCTTCAGTCAAACCCGTGAGTATAAATTTTTCCAAACCCACTTTCCTCATCATGTGCTCTAGAAATGTCAGCTGTCTTTTTCTAATCTTAAGTATAAGTATCCTTTTTTCCATTTTTTCTAAAACTTCGTCGTTGCTCACATGTTCGATCAACAGTATTCTCAGCATGCGCCTGTAGAAGCGTCTTTCTATTGCGTCAAGTTTATTCTTCATCTGTGAGGAGATTGTCCAGCATTCACTGCTATTTAAGAAGACTGATATGATGTAACAGCTCAGTACTCTTTTTTTTTTCTCTTTTTCTTTGTTTTTTTTTTTTTTTTGTTTCTAACAAAATTATCCTGTTTCTCAAATTTTGGAAAGCATTTTTCGCTGTCTCAATGCGCCTTCGGATTTCGGTGTCGCCCTTTCAGTCCTCTGTTAAAACATTTCCTAGATATTTAAATTGTTCGGCTTGTTTGATTTTGGTATCTCTAATTTGTTATTTACATCTTAGTCTGTTCCATGTGGGGTTATTCGGTCAGGAGTAAGACGTCTTTAAATGAGTTTGCATACTACGTTATCTTCGTATTCATCGTGACAATGCAACTTCGCGTTTTTCACGTCATGTTCAGACTGTGGGCAAGATTAAGAAGAACGCGAGACAACTGCTGATGGCAATCACCAAAGGTAGTATTGCAGAGTGTTTTGAAAGGTAACGAGAACGCTAGGATATGTGTGTCAGATTCCAAGAGGATTATATTGCAAAGGACAAAAACGCTACTGCCCTTTTTATTTCGTTAATATTAAATATCGTGTTGCTTTCCAGACACATATAGATACACATTATGACTAAATCTTTTTTCTTCTTCTTTTAATTAATTGGTTGTAATAAGATTTTGCTTGTACATTCCACCTTGTCTATGTGCCGGAAATGACGTCGACAGTTTGCAATATGGCGGAGTTTAAAGTTGGTCGTAAAGATAAACGTCTTATCTGTTCTTAATATAAGTTTAAGACGAACTGGTTTCATTTGTAGATAAAAAAAAAACCAAAAAAAAACAAAAACAAAACAAAAACAAAACAAAAAACAAAAACAAAACAAAAAACAAGAAATCAAAAAATAGTAGCACAGATATGTTGTTGGTCAGACTAGTTTTAGTGAAACACAACTGTTAAGTTTCTCGAATTTACACGACCCACATATGCAGGGCCGGTGCGCACTAGTAAATCTAATTAAGTTATTTCCCTCCAAATCATATATCAAATAAATTTAAATGTTCCTCAATTCCTCACATTTTCCGACATTTTTCAGTGGTTATCATTTGTATCCCGGTCTTTCCAAAACATTTTCTCTTGATAGATTTCAAATTTTTCCGACGTAATTCGTGTATCATCCTGATGATAACTTTTGAAGAAAAAAATTGAAATGTCTCCAACCAAATTCGTGGAGTTAATTCATCTTTCGAATAAGAAAAAGTCAGTTGAAATTTCTAGAGCGCGTAATGAGGAAAGATGGCTTGGCAAATTTGACACTCACAAAACATTGATGACAAGAGGGACAGAGAAAAACAGCGCATGACCTATCTAACGCGCTTGAGTAAATGAATGGCAGAACAGGTTTTAGGGAGATAACCAAAACACAAAATTTACTAAGAACTACGAAGGACGGGAAATTGTGGAGAGCCTTGATCAACAACATCCTTAAGGGAAACAGCACGTCGAAGAACATCCCTCTCTGAAAGTAATTCTTTTATATTTATTGTTTAAAGAATATGGAATTAGGAATGAAAGTTCTGTCAATATCTAAATTTAGTAAAGCCTTGGTAAACAATGGAATATTATACTTTTTAGATAAATATTCACCTAATATATAGCCCAAGAGCCACTCAAGGTAGTGCGTTACTAAATGTGGTGTGTGATATAGTCGTCAATGGAGGAATTACGAAGTAAACATTATATGAGGATATGATGGATTGACCCTAGATTTGAAGAGGTTAAGATTGTAGTGACCCGGGAAGCATCCTCTCGAGAGTATTTTCCAAAATGTTACAGTTCTGGGAAAAGAGGCGTCTGAGTGGAACTTCCTCCTAACTAATGGAATATGAAAAGAGTGAGAATTATTCGATCCTGTGTACCTGGCACAGCGGATCTTAGCTGTAAATTTCAGAACTGGGGAAACTAAGGAATGTAGCTCGTCTAAACATTTGCCATGGAAATAGCGATAGAGAATCGATAGACTTGCGATATTTCGTCCGTGAAGAAGGGGTTGAGGGTTTAAATTAAGCAAGACAATAAAAAGAGATATTTATTGTTGTTATGGGTTCCACCCCTTTTTCATATAAGTGGACTCTACCAAGTGTACCTGGACTGCTGCCGTTAAATACCCAGAGGTACAGTCAGTAAGAGCAGTCGGTAGTCAGTAGTCGTATAGTGAGAGGATATACGGAGAGTGAGAGAATATACGAACGGAGATAGTGTGAGGTAACCTCTTGTAGAAGTCAGTTACAAGCACGTAGACTCTAAGGAAGTCCTATTTCGAGACTGTATATTATCTGTATTTGCTACTAACCACGTTCCTGGACTTACTAACACTATGACTCTTTGTATGATTGTGTAAATACATTTTATTTCTTATATTTAATTATTGCGTTTGTCATTCCTTGGAGACCGAATTCATCCCGGAATCCACAACAATTGTTAAAAATCTGAACGAGTGAAGAGGAATATTTTACGCCCATAATGTTCAATAAAAAATATCGATCTTTAAAATGTCACTTCAAACCCACATACAGTGAAAATAAAACCTGAAATTGTCAAATTGCGTATCTTTATCGCATATTCCTAATTCAACAAACTTAGAACATTAGGATTTCCATTTAATAACAACACTGAAAGACACTTAGTATTATCAAAATATTGTTCAGCAAGAACCATTTGGTTAATATGTTGATATTCCCTTTTAGTTATATATGTTCGTATTGTTCCCTTGAGCTTTGGTTTATAATATGTTGAAAGTGTCACCTTGATCTTTGTTTCATTTTCTGTTATTATCCCCTTGAGCTATGGTTCATAGCCTGACATTGTTACCTTGGTCTTTGATTCATATGCTGATATTGTTACGTTGAGCTTCGGTTTATATATTGATATTGTTACGTTAAGCTGTTTTCATATGCTGATTATGTTACTCTGATCCTTGGTTCATATTCTATTATTGTCCACTTGGATAATGGATATGCTCATGATGAACAACTTTAACTTTTGGTTAATTTTAAAGCTTCACTCAATTTCAAGTTTTCGACAATTTCAACAACCTAACTGCAACTTTGCGAACACCCTTACATTGAATTCGAAGCTGTTTTATGACAAATAATATTTCATGCGTTTGATCAGAACACATGCACACGCTTTATTTTTATATATTATAGTTTTTATATCTACACTCGTAGGTGGTTTAAAATTCTGAATTTGAACACGAAAATGACGTAAACTTTTTTCGTGTTTTCTCTTTACCAACAGATATTGGATCAAACAACAAATTACAATCTGTAATCATAGCTGCTTTATAACTGGCGATAAATCCTCAGACTGTGTAGCTCAATAATATGGCGTTAATCTGACATTTAAAAGTTTTCATTTTGTTTGTATCTGTAATATGTCTGATGTTATTAGGCTGGTCAATGTTTTCTCATTAAAATTTGTATTACTAATGGGGCTAAAATTTTCAGGATATATTAGAGTGTTCGGAAAGTAATTACTAGAAATATTATGAAAACAAAAGTCATTGTCATAGAGGAGGACTAATATTACCTAAGAGTTTAGCACGATTTTCTTTGTTTCTAATGAATGAAAACGGATATTATTATTCGAAATGTACATGGGACATTTATCATGTGAATATACCCGGAAGATTTTTATCAACATATATTGATTATTATGATAAAATTGGATTTCACGATAAATATCTATCTATCTTGGTTTGTTCATATCTATCTATCTATCTATCTATCTATCTATCTATCTATCTATCTATCTATCTATCTATCTATCTATCTATCTGTCTATCACAGTCACTTCATATCTATCTATCTATCTATCTATCTATCTATCTATCTATCTATCTATCACAGTCACTTCATATCTATCTATCTTGCTAGCTAGTTGTCAGTCACTTCATATCTATCTATCTATCTATCTATCTATCTATCTATCACAGTCACTTCATATCTATCTAGCTAGCTGTCAGTCACTTCATATCTATCTATCTATCTATCTATCTATCTATCACAGTCACTTCATATCTATCTATCTATCTATCACAGTCACTTCATATCTATCTATCTATCTATCTATCTATCTATCTATCTATCTATCTATCTATATATATATATATATATATATATATATATATATCACAGTCACTTCATATCTATCTATCAATCTATCTATCTATCTATCACAGTCACTTCATATCTATCTATCTATCTATCTATCTATCTATCTATCTATCTATATATATATATATATATATATATATATATATATATCACAGTCACTTCATATCTATATATCTATCTATCTATCTATCTATCTATCTATCACAGTCACTTCATATCTATCTATCTATCTATCTATCTATCTATCTATCTATCTATCTATCTATCTATCTATATATATATATATATATATATATATATATATATCACAGTCACTTCATATCTATCTATCTATCTATCTATCTATCTATCTATCTATCTATCTATTTTCTTTTCGTAAATCGAAACAGACATATGAGGTTATTATTATGGTTATATTTTTTCGATGTTTTCAACGTTTTGTCTGTACAATACGAAAAACTGCAAGTAAAAGCTTTCGCCCCTAAGTAACTTGCAGCAAATCCTAATTCATATTGAATTAGTAATCATTTTAAAGCCAAATAAGAAAAGCTTTCGAAGTAGAAACTTCTAATTCGTACTTTAAAGGATTCAATAAAAAATACCCGGATAAATTGCTAGAATTTAAAAAGAAACGCCTTTCTTGCATCTATTGACCAATTAGAACGCTTTGTTTCTACTCTTAAAAAACGATTCATCTAATACTAACCTCACCTTATAAAAGGGACGATGTCCATAGATTGATTAGAGTCAAGTTCGTAGTTCGTCTTTCCGACGCCGTCTGACACACACACACACATATATATACATACATATATATATATATATATATATATACACACACAAATATTGTCACGGCATACAAACGCCGTTCAGACAAAGACTGTTATCTCTTCTACTTGAAAACCTACCCACACACGTATACATACACACACAGTGTTCGTATGAATTACTTCCTCCTGTGACTGAGCCTAATTTGTTTTCAATGAAAATATTCATTTCTCTTAAAGATTTTGTATTAAAAAGTATTTTGTAAATTTATTCCATATCAAAACTTTGTCTAGTCCTTCATTTATACACGCATTGTTTGAATTGAATTTCAACCTTTTGTCTTCATTCAGTTTTAACAATCCCCATGTGATTGTTGGCGGAGGACAATTTATCTGGAGTCAGATATAAGTAATTATCAACTCCACCACACCCTTAAATAAGTTATTGTAAATATTTATAATAAAAAACAGACATTAATCTAATCTTTAGATGTTGTCAACTTCTTGACCGTACAATTCCCCCAAAATGATCACTGACAATCCAAATCAAAGAAAGCTTATTTTACTCTGCGCATGCGTACATATACGCGGGCCGCATGACATATCGCAAATACCTGTGAATAAAATAGACCACACGCGTAATTGTTTTGTCTGCTTAAGCGACAGATGTTTTCGTTTTTTTTTTTTTGGGGGGGGGGTTGCATCCTTGAGACTAAAAAAAAAAAAATGCTTATTGCAGATGTCATTTTCAATAAGGATTTAAACAACACTTTTCTGGCTTCCTTTTTCCTGTACTTCTTAGCATGCAGAAACAATGCCGATTCATTTACGAGAAAATTTGTCACATTTTTTAGACTGGGGCATGACTCAGTGGTGAGAGCAATGGACTGACGGTTCAATTCATACTAACAGGAAGTACATATTTTCCTAATAGGAGAAAAATTAGATTTTAACGAAATAGAGAGAGGAGCGCGCACGCATACACATACGCATGCGCGTGAACGCACTACACATACACATGAACACACACAGACACAAACATAGAGTAGATTTGTGTAAATATTTCCGGGACGTTTCATAAAAAAAATTATTATTATTATTATTTTTTAAATTGTCTATTCAATTCCTACGCTAGTTTTCAGAAAAAGAACGCTCAGAGAAATATCAAAAGTATATATATATACTTTTGATATTTCCCTGAGCGCTCGTTTTCTATATATATATATATTATAAATTAATTGATTTAAAATATTGTTTTTTTTCGATACACAGTTCTAACCATGTTTCAAAAATGGAAGCTA
>OZ010605.1:72373373-72413398 GCA_963932145.1 Acanthosepion lycidas
TCTTTTATCGGAAAGACTTCATTATCGCTTACTCCTTTCAGTTTTTATTTCTGCAAATGAAAAAGAAGTTACGGACAATGGCGGATGATCATCAAGTTTATATAAAGGCGTTGAGTTAAGTGTTCTCCTAACTTGAAAATATCCGAGAAACTGAAGCATGTATTTTACTAAACTTAGCTAACATTGGACACAATGCCACAAGGTCGTTGGACACAAGGCCATGAGATTTTTAATATTAGCCTTTTCCTTATACAGAAACATTCGAGATCCATTGACAGAGCAGCCAGTGCTACTCGAATTACTCTGTTCTTCTCTCCGTGTCAATCGAGCTGGTTTCAATGTGTAGTATCTGTTTTCCTCATCTCTAATGGGAATGTTAATATTATTAGGTCGGTGCAAAAATAATGACGTAATAATGTCGTTTTTTGACGTATTTTTAACGTCAAAAAACGACATTATTAGGTCATTATTTTTGCACCAACCTAATAGTTGTTTCTTTATATGTAAACAGTTGGCATTCATTTGCTGAACAGCTAGTACTACTCGAGTTGTGTATTTGTTTTCGGGCAGACTCTACATATTATGGAGAGGTGCCCGATCTCGGGGGAACAGCTACCTGCGACAGGACCTCCCTCATTGACAGTAAAGTGGGTGAATCAATAGTAATACCGATGCCAGTGCAATCAACGGTTGCGCGAGCTGGGCGGTTTTTGAACCCGACCCTGGTGCACGCACTCATCCTCCCTACATTAAACTGACCTTGTGTCACATCCTGCCAGGGTGGGGCGGCAAGTAAATACTATCTGCTAACAAGCGGGCTGCATTTTATCTGTCAGTTGTATTTCTGCCATCGGAAATAAACGCCTGGTCCCGGGGATTCCGACCCTGCGGCAGCACCTCCCCACTTGCAAGGCTCGTTGATGGAATATCGACGCCAGCAGGGACCATGCAATTTTTGGACTTGGGGTCCCTAATTTAGACCGTCTATATGTTATATCTCGTCACCGTGTGTGGGAAGTAAATATTAAGTGAATTATCTGTTCATCTCATCTTTAACGGTAATGGTGAAAATAACCGTTTCCTTATTTGGTATTCATTGAGCGTGAACCCAATCCATCTTTCTGTTGAAATTTCTAAAAACCTACTTCTTAAACAATATTTTAGGGAAATATGTTTATCAAGTCCACTGCTATCGCTCTTTCCAGGGAGCTTCCTTCCTAACTTTTTCTTCAAAGTAATGGGAAAAGGCATCTTGATGATGCTATTATTTTCTCTTCGAGTTATAAGTGCTAGGCAAGATGGAGTAATGGATAGGTGCTGGGATTGAGGAATCGGAGAGCCGAGTTCGAATTCCAGTCGAATCCATTGCTTACGTGAGGATTCATACCTTGGGAAAGGTATGAATCCTATTCTTCTAAGCGATGGGTAAATAGCCGGACAACTTGTCTACCACAGAAAGAAATGGCAATCTACTGCGGGAAAAATCTGCCTCGAAATCGAAAAGATACATGATCGCCTAAGCGGGCATCACGAGTAGCATTTAGTAGCATTTAAGAAGAAAAATCCGTTTAGTTGTTTCTGCTGCTGACAGTCCTCAAGTGATGTGATTTTTATTATTTGGTACAGTTCTTTATTTGTGGTTCGGTTTACAAGGTTCGAAGAAGGTTTTTTCTCATTAAGACCTACAGATTCCATTAACTCACTGGGTGAGTATCGAACTCACTATTATGTCGTAGTGGTCAAACAGACTAGCTCGTTAAACATTACCCCTGGTTAAACATTACACACACACATATATATATACATATATAATTAATGTGGAGATACTTATCACTGATGCCAACTTCGAAGTTTCGTGAGCGCATTGCATTAAGGGTTTCAATATTCAGGGCTGTTGTCTTCTCTTTATTTATTAATATATATATATATATATATATATATATATATATTAATAAATACATCTGTTTCGAATTTATATATATATTTATTTTGTTTTGCATTTATATATATTTATATATTTTGCATATATATATAAATAAATATACATTTCTCCCTTAATATATACTTAATAGCTCTGTTGTATTACATCGAGCAATGTTTTATTATCACCAGCACTATGTGTGCGTTTATATATATATATATATATATATATATATATATATATATATATATATATATATATATATATTGTATTTAGGCAGCAATTTCTCGTTTACAAATGTTTCACTAAAGATGATCGACAAGGTACTGAGATTAAGTTTTTTATTTAATTTTTCTTTTATTTGAACAAGTGTTATCTTTTCTGGATACAGAATATGTAGAAACTGTCCAAATGTTCTGTAATTCCGAGCGCTTTCGGCTATACTTTTAGCCATTATCAAAAAATATTTTATTTTTACTTTTTAACTGAATGTTTTGGTTGTGTATATGTATCTAGAGTTATAGAGATATTTTATTTTCCGAAAACACCCAGCACATTGTGGCCGTGTTCGTAGTTAATATTGTCGAGTGTTGGCTTTTTCTTTTTTTATTATTAAGAAAAAGAAAACTTAAATAAAAAGCTTAATCGCATTACATTGTCGGTTGTCTTTAATAAAATATATATATTATAAATGATGGCTTGTTGCCTAAATACACAATTATCAAATTATACGACTCGGCAGCCAACAAAGAAAGTAACACCAGTACATTCAGAAAACCCTTGTCTTTCAGCAAATAGAAACAGCTAAAAATTACAGCCAACATTTAAATAACGAAATCCACAAACACAGCGACACACTAAAACACACCTTGACTCAGCCCGAATATAAGGAAGCACTGTAGCACCTCAACGTCAGCATTAATGAACACCAACTTACACACTGACAAATAATTACAAAAAAGATATGTATTGTAAACTATACCAAGAAAACATTCTACTACCCAACAGCAATAATAAATATATAAACCTACCTAGTCATAAATTAACAGATGGTCAAATAGAATTTAGGGCCTAACTGCCATCTCCAACCTAAAGTTGACCTCTTTACAAAGAAGATCGAAATTGAAATTTTACACCAATCACTATCTCAGCTCGAGCCGCGTGGAGACATAGCAGTTCACGCAGACCTTAAAGACCTCCTCAAGGCTAAAGGTTTGAGAAACCGCTCCCCTCGCAACAACTATAATAATATCCTAACAACTAAAGTTTAATCGCTGCAAAAGAACTAAAAAACAATCCTAACATTGTCATCAGACGAACCGACAAAGCTATGTAATTTTGGATAAAGCCGATTACCATAAAAAATTGTAAAACATCATCGAACAAAATTCACCAAACTAAACAGAAACCCGACGAAGACCGTAAAAACTTCCGTCAAAACTCATGACATCGAATAACGCTGATGTCGGTTCCCTGAAAATCAAAAAAAAATAATCGGATACTACCAACCTGGATACTTATATGGAAAAATAAAAATACATAAAACTGAATACCCACTACGAGCCGTCATTTCCGTAAGATCCAAACTCCTACCAAGAGCTATCAGAATTCCTTAATGACAACATTACCCCCATACCTACCCACCAATTATTACAGCATCACATCCACCGACGAATTCCTCCAAATTCTAAAAAGTATAAAACCAACTCAAGGTATCTTAGCGTCACTCGACGTTAAAAAGTTATTCACAAACGTCCCTATCGATGAAACCATTGACCTTATCTTTAACTCCCTGTGCACTAATAATTCTATTCCATTTCCATCCACCAACGCAAATATCCTCAAAAATTATTACTTGCATACACAACCAAAGTCTCCTTCTACGACCATAAATGCAACATCTACACCCAAAATAATGGTTTTACTATGGGAAACCCGCTCGGCCCGTGCTTTTCCAATTACTACATGTTCTACGTAGAAAAGATATTTAAACAAGTCACTAAGCTCAAAATATATGGCCGCTACGTAGACGATATTTTTATTTTAGCGAAAAACAAAAAAGAATAGATACTCTCAAAACCCAATTTGAAAAAAAAACTCTACCCTTAACTTTACCTACAAACGTAGTCAAAAAGTAAACTCCTATTCTTAGGCGTTCTCATAGAATGCAGTAACAACACCTTTACTACCTCATTGTATAAAAAACCAACCAGCAAAAAAAAAAAAAACACTAGCAAAAACTCTTGCCACTTTAATTCTAAGAGTGAATGTCCACTCAGATGCAAAATAGCAGTGATAAAAAATTTCCTAAAGAGAGCACACGAGAATTCATCCTATTGTCTCCTTTTCCTTAAAGAACTCAACAATACCAAACAGACGCTAGTTAACAATGGTTTTCCTAACTACTTCATCGACCACCAGATTAGACTATTTCTTTCCAAAGTAAATAATAACGATATTGAACACACAGACAAAAATAACATAAATATTTTCTACAAAATCCAAATGCACGTCAACTAAAAACAAAATGAATCTTCACTTAGGGATATCATAAAGAAGTACAGTATCCCAGTTGACACGAAAAAAATGAAATTATCCACTACAAAGAAAATTAAAACAGCTAACCTTATCCTACAAAATCAAAATTATAAAGAACATTATTTACGAGATCAAATGCCCCTTAAGGAACTGTGTTCCTGATCAAACCGAATTCATAAATAATTACATCGATCACACTACTACTTGCCTATCCAGACGACTTACGTTACACCTATCCGACCACAGCTCCGTCAGAACCCATTCAAACACGCACACAAACTTACCAGATTCCATCCGAAACATACTAGCAGAAAATACAAGCATCATAACCTCATCCACATATGAAAAAAGATAAAAAAAATAATAATAGAAGCCTTAATAATAATAAAGAAAAAGGCAACACTCAATAATATTAACTATGAACACGGCCGTAATGTACTGACTGTTTTCGGAAAATAAAATATTCTTATAACTCTAAATACATACACACAACATCGAGTTAAAAAAATAAAAATAAAAGCATCCTTGATAATGGCTACAAGTATAGCCGAAAGCGCTCGGAATTACAGAACATTTGGAAAGTTTCTACTCATTACACACTCTGTGTCCAGAAAAGAAAACACTTGTTCGAAAACAAGAAAAATTAAATAAAAATCTTAATCGTAGTACGTTGTCTGTCGTCTTTAATGAAACATTAATAATTTAAACAAAAAAGAAATAAAAAGTGGAATACATCTATATTTTCCAAACTTAAGCAGTGCCCAAGAAAAATTAACCTAAAAATAAGTCCTGTCTATGACACCGGATATAACATTGTTGCATTATCTTTGACGCTCAGAGCCGAAAGATAGAAAGAAGAAGGGAAATGAATAGTGAGAGAGTATGAGGGGACAAAAAGAATAATGAAAGGAAGAAATAATCACAACATTCTCCACATGTGTGCATACACACACGTACAGGCCTACACACACATACACACATACATGCGTATATACACGCACACACACACACACACACACACACACACAAATAGCCTAACACTAATAAAAAGCGCGTAATTCTTGTTTCTTAATTTAATATGAAAATAAAGAAAATGGAAAAATCGGTAGACAATTGCTGATACCTTCTGACGTGTGGCCCGAACGATTGCAAAAACGAACCGTCTACGAAACTCTGGAGTCGGAGTACTGAATATAACATCAATCAGCTAAGCCGCAAATTTTATATTTACTGAATTATTTGCGTATTTACTACGGATTCTGAATGAGATTAGTCTTTGGGTCTGGGAGATAATCTGAAACTGTGGACTATTAACGTCATCTCTACTCCTAATACTGACTCGAGTTAAGATACAATTCCCTTTAGTCTTATTTGATCCTAAAAAAATCTCTTTATTGGATTAAGGATTTGGAGCCAAGATTATTGGTGAAATTTCATGTGCAAAATCTTTTTTGAAAATTGAAATGTAAACTACAATAAGAAATAACGCCAAAAACTTTGATTGGCTGATTTTGTTTACCGGCATATCAACACCACTATGGGTTATTTAATGCCAAAATCTAGATATTTTGTACGTAATTTTATGCTTTAATGAACAGATATTTTGTGCATGATTTTATATTTTCAGAGTAAAGGTATGTTTTTAGATATATAATTTGTAGATCATAAAATGTTTTGTGGGTACTTTGACTATGAAAATGTACTGTAGATTTCTGTTTGGGGATTCACTATTTGCATATAGCTGGGGCCCTAATAGGTACTACCAACCCGGGTCAATTTGGACCTGGGAACAACAATTAAGAGGTGGTTCCACGCTCCTCAAAACTTCCAATCTCCTGATCAGAGGCCTTGCTGCCAGATGTAGTTTATCGTCATACCCAGGACTTGACAAAGACCTTGATAGTTGAATTTGACAAAACATTTGGATGCATTCTCGCTGCCTAAATACACCTTATATCTATATATATATATAGGTAACTATACTCGTTTCGAAAAACCCTCGAATTTCTGATTTGCCAATAATCAAATCAATCTCGAGGGAAAAAAGGTTTTAAAAAAAGAAAGAGCTAGAAACATGAAAGTCTGTAAAAAAAATCGCACAGATACAGGTTTGAAGCCCAAAGAAAAAAACTCGATACGAGTAAACAACTAACTAATAAAAGAGCTCAATACAACCGTAGAGCAGACCTAGATAAACCTAGTGAGCCAGACAAACCTACCCAGGTTACACCTAAGCGGAGCTTTCCCTGACGATCCGCTTAGGTGAAACCTGGGTAGGTTTGTCTGGCTCACTAGGTTTATCTATCTATCTATCTATCTATCTATCTATATATATATATATATATATATATATATATATATATATATATATATAAAGAAACAGTTTATTCAAAGAATTAATTAGCACTGTTAATATGATTAATGGCGAAATCACTTCGCTAACAAGACTTAATGAGACATTAACTTACTATAAATTCCTTGAATAATGAGATCTTTATATTTGAGTTGTTGTCAGATGGAAGACACATGCCAAGTACTTTCAATAATTTCGAAGTGTCATCTTCAGGGTGCAAACATTAAAGACTAAATAAGTGTACATAGGAAGATTTTTTCTTTTTAATTATGCTATTTATTGACAGTTACATAATATATTTTGGAGCGTGCGATACCACGACGCTAGAGTTCTTGGCCAAACCAATCGAGTGAAAATTTTGTTTGGATTTTGAAAAGTGATAAATCCACGTATTTTTCTTCGAGAATAAGAACATAAACAATAACATTAATATTTTTTTTAATAAAAATCAGATGAACAAAAATTATAAACAGGATGAATGCAGAATTAAGAACATTAAAAAAAAGCATAACATCAGTTGACAACAGGAAAAAAATTAGATTAATTATTTCTTACAAAAAATTTAAAACCTTTAACCTTATAGTTAAAAATAATAATTCACCTCCTAGAACAATATTAAATAGGGCAAATATTATTTACGAATTTAAATGTTCATTAAGGAATTGTATTCCTGATCAATCAAAATTCGTAAATAATTATATAGGCCACACTACAAAATGTTTGTCACGCAGACTCATTCTACACCTTTCTGACCATAGCTCAATTAGATCTCATTTAAATATCCATGGAGACCTATCGGACACTATTTGTAATATACTTTTTGACAACACTAATATATATGCAAAAAATGGCTAAAAATAATGGAAGCCTTATTAATAAAATCAAAAAAACAACACTTAATAATATTAACTTTGAACATGGACATAATATCTTGACCGTGTTTTGAAAAATGAAAACATTTTATAAAACATGCATACAACAAACTATTTCTTATTTTAACAGTTAAAATATAATCCTTGAAAATGACTAATTTTCTAGCCGTAAGCGCTCGGATAAAAAGAACATTCGGACAGTTTTTATATAATTTATCATCCGAAAAGAAAAAAAATTATTAGATCGCATGAGAAATTCTATAAAAAAACTAAATAAAAGCACCTTGTCTGTCCTATTCAATGAAATGTGCATATATATATATGTGTGTGTGTGTTTTGTATGCGTAGAAAGAGGAGAATATAAGAATCCTGGCTCGCCGTGCAAGAAAACTGGGAAATGATTACATTGAGCACACATTTGTAAACTATTGAAATCGCTCAATAAACAAGAAATAAAAAATACAGATTCAGGGCCACTGCATATTAAAAGAAATAAAAAAACTCCATTGTTTGGAAATTAGGGAATTTTTAGAAGCAATAATGGACGATTGTTTCCTTTTTACCGCAAAAAGAGCCAAGTTGTCTTTCCAGAATTTCAGTGATCAATTCCCTTATTTCTTTAACTACTTGGAAGCGGCAGACAATTTCTTTTTTTTTTTTTTTCTTTATTCTGGCAGTGAATAGGAGAGAGATTCAAGAAAGAGAGATTACTGAATAATACATTTGATCCTCACTTGGTATGCTATATTTCTGGTTTTCCGCGTAGTAAGTGTTTTTTAGGGTTGTTTAACCACCAAAATTGTGAATAGTTTAATAGTATACTACTCTGGTTCAAGAATGAATAGCGTAGCGGTCATATATATTAGGTTGGTGCAAAAATAATGTCGTTTTTTGACGTGTTTTTAACGTCAAGAAACGACATTATTTTTGCACCAACCTAATAGAAACAGACAGTATAATAGTTTCCTATTATAATTGTGCTTGTCCCACCATTCGTTAGTTCACACAACCATTACGCCATGCCAATACGTCATAAATAATGAACAGATACTACACTTTGATCTTAGCCAAAAGGCTGAGAAGCGGTGTTTGCTCGTTCCCCCACGAGGACGAGAAGGTGACACAAGGTCTTTTTTAAAGTGCGTACAAGAGACAAAAATTGCCCACAGCCCCCGCAACTGTCGGTTGCGCTGGCCTCGATGCGAGCACCGATCCCTCCCTGCAATGGTGCAATGGGAGGGCGCGGCTTCGGGCAGCTGTTCCCCAGGGCTGTGCACCTCTTCAGTATAATTTTCTCAGTTGCCCCTCTGTCCTCTGACAGAGAAGCCCCTGAGCGCACTCTGCCCAAAGACAGAGACGCAACTGAGAGATGATAAGCCATCTTAGACAAAAGGCCAAGCGATTGTATTTTATTGCTGTCCTCACTGGCGGCTTGTGACAGAAGGTCTGTTTAACGTCTGGAGTCTGAGTGCCTGCAGCCAGCCTAGGGTTAAAAATAGCCCAGCTCCTGAAAACGTCGGTGGCGCTGGTATCGGTATTACTACCGATCCCCACACTCTTTAGTGCCATGAGGGAACCACTGCCGCGAGCAGCTGTTTCCTGAGACCGGCCACTATTTACAGTTTATCCGCCCGAACGCAAATACTACACTTTAATCCCAGCCAAAAGGCCGAGAAGTACAATATCGAACGATGGAAACCGAATAAGGTAATCGCAAAAAATCCAGCTACCATAAATAAAATAAAATCGTCTGCTGAATTATTTTAAAATTAATATTAAGAAAAACGTTCGACGGGGATTTATCGAGTAGATTATTATTTTTGTTGAAATGTTTTATTTAAATTAGAAAAAAGCAACAAGGTGTTGGAATTAATCGTAAGAATTGTCGGAATATTTGAATAAATAGTATTATCCTTACTGGAATTGTGATGGGTATGACGATGAACCTCATCCGTCTGCAAGACCTCTGATCGGAAGATTGGAGGTTTTGAGGAGCGTGAAACCACCTCTTAATTGCTTTAGTTCCAAGAGTTCCCCTGACACGGGGTGGTACCACCTGCTGGGTCCCAGCTATGGGTAAATAGTGAACCCCGAAACAAGAACACAACCCTATGAAAGTATAAAAATGTATTTTTATACTAAAAATACTAGTAATACATTTTTTATATATAAAGTAATACCAACACTACCTATTTATCGTAGAATAGCCAACTATATATTTTATCCGTCGTTGAAAACATGCAATTGCGTTCAAAATATTTAGATTTTAGCATTAAATAACCCATAGAGGTGTTGATATGCTGCTAAACAAATTCAACCACAATCAACCTTACTTGAAAAGATTCCTTTTTATATAATCATTTCACTCCTAGCAAGACAATAAACCCACTAAGACGCAAAGGGTTACTGAGTGTGAGAGAATATGAGTAAAAGAAAAATATTATTAAAGAGAGAAAACAATAAAAGAACAGCAATTAAAACAAAAAACAAAAGATAACGATTGACATTGCATATAATTTTTTCTTAAATCAAAGTTGACTGGAAAGTAAGAAGCCGCAAGAGACTTCCGAAAGTGAGAAGTGCAAGGGAAGAAACTGTCAGCATAGAACTTACGGTTGCATCTTGCAATTCCAAGTACAAAATGATGCTTTCTTCATATTCAAAAAAAGCTTTATTTATTGTTCTTGATATCTACTAAATTTAACTCAGTACAAGGCCAGAAATTAAATGGAAAGAAATAAGATGGGAAGATTGTGTAGCGCCAATCTTTAAAGTAAATTGGAACAGCCTACCAAGAAATAAACACAGATCTACTTCAGCTATAAAGCAATCCAATTTAACTTTTTTCTTGATATTATATCTTGTATTCTGCAAGGATAAATGAGAAAAATAGAACAAAGAAAATTATGTTACGCCAAATGTCCAAATGGCGGAGGCCTAACTACCTAGAAATGTGAAATGTTTCCACCTAATTACGGACATCGACGTCTGACACTCAGGCCTGCGCTACGCACACGGCAAATTAGGTGATCGCTTAGGGTGCTACAATACTTATAAAAGGAAATATTTATTGCGTGTCAATTTGCACATGACATTCACCAATATAATCTTGTTCAAAGGCCTTATACTTGTTGGGGGAGACGAGGATAATCATCGTAAGGATGACCTAGATTGATAAATATAAGGTTCACATTCTTCCCCGGTCTTTTGAACAGGAGTAGATGTTTATCTCTTGTTTCCTGTTTAGGATTGTGTTTCCGGTTCCACCTAAAGTCTACATCAACTATACTTCTAACGGTTCCGTCTGAACTCTGAAATTTTATTTACCAATTATTTATCTCCTTTCTTTCTCTCTCTTTTTCTCAATAGGAATGGCGAGATTCGGTTATCGTCCGGTTCATACATTTCCCTGGTCTTTTCAACAAGAGTAGAAGTTCATCTCTTGTCACTATTTAGGATTGAGTTTCTGGTCCCTTCTAAAGTCTTTTCATTCCCTTTCGCGCCCAGTAGCCCCCTGTGTTTTAGTAGCATTATCGCCATGCTTGTGTTGAATTGATTTAAAAAAAATCTTGATAGTATTGGTTGGAAACGTGTTGATCATTTCCGGTCTTTTTCTATTGAATTGGTTATGTCTATCATTTTATCCTACAAACAGAAAACGAAACCTTTTTTTCAATGTAGAAATGATCAAAATCATGGGCCTGAACAGTCATTGAAATAAAAGCATATTCTCATACCTTGTCGTTTTTCATTTCAGATGAACATCATGACCTGCAAATACGTCACATCAAAAAAAGACAGGTGGAGCCCTTTTATGTGAGTAAGAAAAATATGAAAATAATTTGAATCAATATTATTATTAAGTAGCAGTAACCGACAAAAATTCACGGTCTTTCTATTTGAATTTTCTGATGAATCAATTCTTAACTGAATGATTGAATAAGTTCTTTGTTAGTTCTATGACAATAAAATACACAAGGAAATTCCCCGATTGCATTGTTAAATATCCAAACTTAACAACTTCAACAAAATACTGCAATAACAACAGAATGCAAGTCATTATTTAAAGAAATAAGCGGGTACAAATGAAAAGAAGCAAACCTGACAAGGTTTCTGCTTTCACTGAAGCAGACGTTAAACACATGAGAGTGTTATCGCCTCCACTATTTTCACTTTCTTATTTCTTTATCATTCTGTATGCTTTCTTTTTCTCACTAAAACCAAACAGTTTATCTGATATATGTTTTTTCCTTTCTTCTTTCCCCGCAATCAAAACGGAATGGTTCATTATTTATCTGATGCAATGGCATGTGTTGACTAACTTACTAACAGAGAAACAACGGAATTATAATATGATTTCAAGCTAGATTATTATTCATTTCATTTTGCTGCTTTTTATCAGAATGCTCGAGGTGTTCGCATCTTACAATTTTTAAATACGAGTCATAGTCAGTGTAGATCCGAAAGAAACTTATATCTTATGTCTGACAAACGTGGATCATTGTGTCTGTAAAAAAAAAACGGATTGTTAAAAGGACGTGTTTTTTTTTTGTTTTTTTTTTTTTTGCTTTTGCTTTTTTTTGCTATTATTCTAACTACCTTCACTCCTCGGCAAATATATGTTGCAAATTTAACATTAATCTTGTAAATAAACAAGCTAATAAATAAATAGTGTTTATTATTTTTGTTGCCAATTCTCAAGAATAAACAAAATGTATAGATTCACTTTCATATGTTTAGGTTTTATTAAATTTCTAATTATCGCTTTTTAAAACAATAAACATTTCCAAACAGTGAATGTAGTTAAAACAATAGCGGTGTCAAAGGAAAAGCCTTTCTTTTGCCACTACATTTTTTTTTTTTTGCTGGCACAAACGTCCAAGTTTGCTGTATATCTTTTGCCTCCACATTGAAAGGGCAGATAACCTAATGTTTGTTGCACGTAGATATATCAGCATGCAGAATTCAAATTTAGTTATAGCCACAACCTTTTTCAAACAATTTCTCTTCACCCCATATTGTTTGTTTACCCCTTGTAAAACCAGACGTAATAGTCGCAAGTTGTCTAAATTTTAACAATAAGCCTTTTCATTATGAATTTCTGAATAGTTTATCTTCTATCATCTATGCTACAGGATAAGAATTTAAATCTCGTCTGGCGTTATTGTCTACTGACAATGAATCCTAATTCTTTAACGGGAGTAGCGTTCAAAACGACTTCAAAGCTGTGGCGAAATGCAACAAAAATAAGATAGAAGAAACTAGTTTAAAATTCTTAATAATATAATGATAATGCAAATGCTTAATCTCAAACATTCTGACAGTTTAAGCCTGGTAAAAAGCGTTTGATCAGGTATGACACAAAGAACCGTTCGAACTGCTAGGGGAGATTGATTTATTTGCGAAGGATATTAGAATAATGCAGGACTTATACTGGGTGTAAACCGACTTCTATCATGAGAATAAAAAATGAATTTAGTAAATATAGAAAAACAGAAATGGGCGTGAGACAATGATATATCTTCTCATCGGACTTATTCAACCATGACAATGAAACAAACCTGAGAAAATTAGAAGTCCTAACGGGATTCATTATTTGCGGCCACAACCTTAGCCCCATTAGATACGGAGATGACTCAATGTATAGCAGACACAAAAAAGAAAATACAGGAACTGCAGAAAGTCGTGAGCGAGAAGAAAGGACTAAACATGAAATGTAAAAAGACATAATGGATGGTTACCAGCAAAAGGGGCAGCACAAGATGCGATTAACAAATTGGAGATATCAAATGAAACAAGTGCAAAAATTTAAATGTTTAGGAAATGTTTTATTCGAGGATTGAAAATGTAACACCAAAATCCTAAGAAGCCACGTAATAGTGAAAGATGTCTTCCAAAAGTTAAAGAAAATGTTAAGAAACAGAAAAATGTTATTTGAAAGAAAGAAAAGAATATTAAACTGTTATATAATATCGATACCCCTATATGGCATTGAATGTTGG
Organism: Acanthosepion lycidas; assembly: GCA_963932145.1. Classification (NCBI taxonomy): domain Eukaryota; kingdom Metazoa; phylum Mollusca; class Cephalopoda; order Sepiida; family Sepiidae; genus Acanthosepion; species Acanthosepion lycidas. The sequence goes on from OZ010605.1 coordinate 72,387,060, forward strand.
ACCATCACATCACAGATGGAGCAGAAACTGCAAGCAACAGAAAAGTGGTTCTACAGAAGGATGCTGAGAATAACATGGGCTAAAAACGTGAGCAACGACTAAGTTTGATAGAAAATAGAAACAAAACGACAATTATACCTAACATCAAAAGTGACAATTTACATTATTTACATTGTTCGGGCTGTTCTCCCCATCTTTATTGTCATGCTCACAACATTTCGGCCGTTGTACGCTCCTACCTTCGTCAGATGATTGGAATTTCGAACTGAACCCTTTATTTCGTCCGCCGGGGTAGATTGTTCTAGTTCCACGTCCCATGTCGCTTCCGGATGTCTCAGTTATCTCCCTTTAACACGGCTCTCTAAGTTTTTGTTTATTGAACTAACAACTCCTTAAGGTTAAATCACTGGATCCAACCAACGCTTTTATCCACTGGGCCATGTGTCCTTGCGGACGTTAAACACCCTTTCGTCCGAACAATGTAAATAATTACAATACCTCATCTCAGAAATATAGACAGATATCAGACCTGACAGTTGAAATTTCTAGTACATATAATGAGAAAAAGGGCCTGGAAAATTTGACACTCATGAGGCATATTGACGGTAAGAAGGACAGAGGAAAGCAACTCGTAACCTATCTAGGAAGCTTGTATAAATGGTTGACAGGACAGGGATTAAGAGAAATAGTAAAAACAAACAAACAAAAAAATACTAAAGGACAAGAAGTTGTGGAAAGTCAAGATCGCCAGTTTCTGAAGAAAAGAGTTCGCATCAGTTTCTGAAGAAAGAGTTCGCATCAGTTTCTGAAGAAAAGAGTTCGCATCAGTTTCTGAAGAAAGAGTCCGCATCAGTTTCTGAAGAAAGAGTTCGCATCAGTTTCTGAAGAAAGAGTTCGCATCAGTTTCTGAAGAAAGAGTTCGCATCAGTTTCTGAAGAAAAGAGTTCGCATCAGTTTCTGAAGAAAGAGTTCGCATCAGTTTCTGAAGAAAAGAGTTCGCATCAGTTTCTGAAGAAAAGAGTTCGCATCAGTTTCTGAAGAAAAGAGTTCGCATCAGTTTCTGAAGAAAGAGTTCGCATCAGTTTCTGTTTTCTTGAATTTTTTTCTTGAATCGTTGGTTTATTTTCACTATTTTAGAAAAGAAATACAGTCTCCTTTGTAGCAATACACTTAGAACTATCCATTTTGTAGCATGTTTCTACAATTTTCTTTTAATGTTGCCGGATATTCTGCAACAAAATCCTTTCACTCTCCCAGCCATTTTTAGTTTTACTTCTATTCTCATGCCATGGCAGATTACCGTCACAAGAGAAACAAGTTTCGTCTGAGGCTCGCAGTGCATTTTTACTAAATAGTTTCTTGCATCTATTCCGAAATGCTTTAACGGAATATTAATTTTTCTCGTTATTCTATTTATGGTTTAACACCATTATATTGGTTTATTTATCTCAAGTCTTGTGCAATAGACTCTTCATCATTACTAATATTTTTTTACTAGTTTTATTCCATCTTATTATTGTTTCTTTTTATCTCAACACTCTGGGTTTATACACTAGTCATTATTAAAATTATTCTATTACTAGTTTTATCTTGGTCAGTACACTCTCATTATTAAAATTATTTTATTACTAGTTTTATTCGATTTTATTAATTTTCCTTTTTATCCCAACACCCTGGCTCTATACACTTTTCATCATTGACATTTTTTTTATTGCTAGTTTTATTCCATCTTATTATTGTTGCTTTTTTATCTCAACACTGGATTGATGTGCTTCGACCGCTTGAGTAAACTTCTTGAATATTCGAAACAACGTTCTAATGTGATTTACATTAGCATCAGAAATCTGTCTTCATAGCCATCAATGCAGCTACACCCGCCAGGGAAGAAATGACAAATAAGGTGAAGTAAAACCAGTAATAAAATAATAGTAATAATGAAGTAGAGTATTGTGAATAAATGGAACAATAATAAAAATGGATTAAAACTAGGAATAAAATATAGATGAAAGGTCATTCATTTAAAAACTACACAAAGTCAAATATACTATTTTAAAATCAAATATGTGAACTACAGGAACTACTTAATAGAAGAAACAAAGAATGCATAATGTAGTAATAATTATAACTATGATGAGGCGGTGACATTGTCCGATCATACCTGGTTATGTATGCAACTCGAAGGGATTTTTAGAGACCATTGTCGTTGTCCCGCAGTGGGTTGAGTTAGTTGCATCGTTACGTTTGTTGGTTTACCTCCTTCTAATTTCCGAAACCGCTACTAGGGGACGCTTACCGGTCTATCGATATCTTTTCTCACCCTATTTTTCTCATTTTTCCGCATATACGTCAACATGTAGATTTCTCGCGGAAGAACGCGATCATAACGCGTTCTCTTTTTGGGATAAGCATGAACAATACACACACACTTACGTACTCACCTTTCACTTCATTTTTCTAGGACTTTCTCCTACACCAAACTACACATACTAAAACAATTCACTAGCTTAAATATTTTCTTCATTCATGTTCATTGTTCAGTAACACAACAATATTCTATTGTATATTTAACCCTTTATTGTGAATACTTTACCATTTGTTTGTACACACATATATTGGTCCTTGTTGTTTCCCTACATTTTTTCAGGTGGACTCATAATCCGAGTCTGTCAATTTGGTTGTGGGCATTTCAGAAGATACATGTGTTTATCTCTCAACGCATGCACAGACCCGCAACATGTTTTCTTCGGGTCAATATACCAAAGTTGGATTATATCTGCCTCTTACTGAAAATCAAATCAGCCTTCTTTTTACTAGAAGAAAGATTTGTAATAATGCTAGGCATATGGTTACTTTTATTTTCCCCAGTATATAAATTTTACCGACTACTTGTCAGTGACAGATAAAGCAGTTGCAGACCCACGTATTCGCTATGAAGCGAAAGGGATTATTTTTACCAGGAAATTTCGCCTTCTCGTTAATTAACGTGTCAATGAAAATGCATCCAAATTCGTTACATGTTTCTTTTTAACATTTTTACGGGAGTTTAAACAATACTATTAGATACCCGTATTCGAGTAGACACACCGATTATTTTAAACAGTATTTCGTCTGCTGGCCAGCACATTTGAGAAAACTAATTAAAGAAAATGCTTCCTCTGACAGGATTCGAATCAGCGCCCCACTTTGTAGAAGAAACCGGCGTTTGATGCGATAATTTCTATGTTAGATATAATCTATAAATATATAAAGGGCAGTTGCCTGTATGTGTGTGTGTCCGGCAAAAAGTAAAAAACTACAGTAATAAATTTATATACAGAATCATTATCACCCAAGCCAGCTTTTTGTAAAAAATATTATTATTGTATGATTTGTATTTACGAGCTTATTTTAAAATTAAAATGCATTAGTATGCATTCGAAAGTGTCAGAATTAAAAAGTAAAAAACGAACAAGAATAATACTTATTATCGAATCGGATTACCGTTTGTTTTTACTTTTTTATTCTGCTAAACGTTATACATGTATAAATTTTTACAATTTCTATTCTCTTGAATTTATTTTCACATCTATAGTAAATAAAAGCGTAACCTTAAAAACATGAATATTAAAAAAAGTAAATTTAAAAGAAGAAGAATATTAAGTACAATTATTTGACAAATTGTTTAATATTTGTTTATTTAAATATTCGAGTCCGTGTGTATGTGTGTGTCCTGCTAAAACGTAAAAAGTACAATAATTAACGTGTGTGTGTGCGTGTGTGTGTATTATTAACTTATTAATATTTTTCAGCCATCTATACATATATAAAGGGCAGTATGTATGTGTGGATATGTTTGCGTGTCTGTGTGTGTATGCGTATTATCGACTCATTAATATTTTTCGGCTATGTTATGGAAAATATTTTTTCTATTCAATCTTTAAAAATAATTCATTGTTTTTTGGTTTTAACTAACATAAAAAAGTAAATAATTTTCAATTAAGTTTTATTAAAGTAAAAAACTATAACAAGCCTTAATTTTTCGAAAATTAATTGAAATAAAATATAGTTAAATTCGTAAAATCAATATTCAACAGGATTAATGTTGACCGTAAGTAATGCCAGTCTTTCTAATTGTTATTTAAGTAAAGTTTTTTTTTCAAATATAAATGTTACTTGAAATTTAAACATAATCGCTTTTCAAAACTAAAACCTCAGTTTCTTGCTCTAAATGTATCTCACGCACATGCACACGCACTCGAATATTTGTATAAATAAATATTAAACTTTTTGCTAATGTTCTTTTAAATTTACTTTGTTGTTTTAAAATTTGTTTTTTTTTTAAAGTTAGGCTTTTATTAACTATAGATGTTAAATAAATTCAAGAGAATAGAAATCTTAAAGATACGTACATGGATAGCGTTTCGAAAGTATCCACAGGATTAAAAAGTAAAAACGAACGGTAATCCTAATCGAGAATAAGAATTATTAGGTTGGTGCAAAAATAATGACGCAATAATGTCGTTTTTTGACGTTAAAAAATACGTCAAAAACGACATTATTACGTCATTATTTTTGCACCGACCTAATATTACCATTCGTTTTTAGTTTTTAATTCTGAGATGATAATGTTTTTGTTTTTTTGCTCAAAGCTGGCTTGGGTGATAATGAGTCCCAATATATATATATATATATATATATATATATATATATATATATATATATATATTTATTTATTTACTTTGTCATTAATTACTGCAGTTTTTAGTTTTAGCCGGACACACACACACACACACACACACACACACACATACAGACAACTACCCATTAAATATGTACAGATGGCTGAAAAATATCAATAAATTGTCAATAATAAACTATTATTCATAGATCTTTCGAGCAACGCCAGGTATTCCCGGTAGTATGATATAAAATAATATAATATTGCATACAATAAATGTAACGTCTACTGAATTACGAGTATCCACTAAAAATAACGACAGAAAATATGTTGGATTATAAATTAAAATCCATTAATTCTTTAGAAATTGCCTTGTTTACGTTTCAAATACGAAACTGAGCATTTATGACTTTCGAGAAAACCTCAACGAGTAGATAGAACCTTGTTTGATTGTGAGGCCCTTCGTAGCCGAGTTGTCAAAGCATGAAATTGGGTGGACATAGGATTTTAATAAGCCTTCTCCAACGTGTAGGCCAGTAGCCGAAATAAGAGACTGTTTAAAAAAATAGAGCGTTTACTGAATACTTAAAAACGAGTATTCCCTAAAATAACGTGTATATATATATATAGAGAGAGAGAGAGACAGAGACAGACAGACAAAGGATTAATATAAATATAAGATTTGTCGATTAGTAGATTCATATCATATTCAGCACCTCTACTCCAAAGTTTCTTAGACGAACATTTATGTAATCGTTCGGTCCACTCGTCAAGAGATATAAGCATTTGTCTGTCGATTTTGTCGTCATCGTTTTTTATTTATATCAAGTTAAAAAATAAGAATTATGCGCTTCTTATTGGCATTTGGTTGATATTTTTCTTCTTCTTTGTGTGCGTGTTTGCATGTGTATGTGAGTGTGTGTCTGTGCATGTGTATGTGAGTGTGTGCGTATGCGTGTGTGCATGTGTATGTGAGTGTGCATGTGTATGTGTGTGTGCATGTGTATGTGAGTGTGCATGCATATGTGAGTGTGTGTGTGTAAGTGTGTGCATGTGTATGTGAGTGTGTGTGTGCATGTGTGTCTGTATACACCTGTACGTGTGTGCATGTGTGCATGTATAGAATGTCGTGGTCATATCTTCTTTTATAATTATTTTACTTGTTATTATTATTATCATTATCATTATTTTATATAATTGTAAATTATTCGAGCCCAAATAAATGCTGTGAAGAAAAGTGATTAAAAGAAAACAAAAAATGTGCAGAAAAAAATGCTGAACTGAAAATGTTTAGGAGCTAAGACAACGGCGATAACAAAAATAGTGTAAAAAGGCTATCAGTGGAAGTCTGAAGACTATTAAAGCAAGAAGTCTTTGCAATAGAATGCTCAATACTAGAGAGAGAGAGAGAGCATTAATACCATCATATCATTGGTCACTTAGCTGATTTCTGACTTCACATAAACTTTGCTCTCTCTCTTTCTATATATATATATATATATATATATATATATATATATATATATATATATATATATATATATATATCATTCGCAGACAGTACTGTTTCGCTGTATCAAGCTAGGATTTTGTGTCAGTCAGAGCTTTTACCACTGAGCTATCTTCATTCGGCAGAGTGAAATACTTATAGCTAGCGTATAGTTTTTACGAATGTAAACAAATGCCAATCAGCCGGACTGCTCTATTCATTTTACTGAAGAGCTTTGAATTAACGCAGATTCCGTTTATACATTATTTTTATAGAGATAATTTATTTAAATAAAGGTTTTGTTTGTTTAATTAAACAGTATTAATTACATTTACCGGACTGAATGATCGACAAATCTCATAGAAAATATGTGCTTCTTCGACAGGAATCGAACCTGTAACCCTTAATGGTAACCTTCAATTGATTAGAAGTGCTATTAAACATTTAGCCACAAACTGTCTGGTTAGCAAAGTACTAATTATATATATATATATATATATATATATATATATATATATATATATATATATATATATATATATATATATATATATATATATATATATATATATATATATATATATATATATATATATATATATATATATATATATATATATATATATATATATATATATATATATATATATATATATATATATATATATATATATATATATATATATATATATATATATATATATATATATATATATATATATATATATATATATATATATATATATATATTTTTCTTTCTGTATACTTTAGATAAAATAAATATCCGCAAAGGTTGTAATTTCGTCAAAGAAAAAATACATTGTTCTCTCTTCACAAAAACATTTCGAGAAATTTAGATTTTAATATTTACTTAATTCGTAATGAGAAGACATGGCCGTGCAAATAGTTTAAGTTTTTATGCTTTCTCCTGAAAAAGAGAGGTAAAGAGAGAAAAGAAAATGGCCGCATTTCCGCTCAAAGTTTATCGGAACAAAAAACTGGTGACTTTCTCTATTTTCGGTAGGATAAATCTTTAGGTTATTGCGAGGGCCGATCGCAAAAAAATGCTAAATAAGCGAAATTTTTTTTTTTTTTTTTTTTTGTTCAAATATGCAAATCATCATTTATTCTTTCTTATTTAGAAACATAAATTAAAACTTTTTTTTATATTTTTCGCTATTTCTTCCCCTTTTTATTCCGTGTTGTCTTTCTTTCTTTCTTTCTTTCTCATTTCTATTCGTTGATTTCTTTCTTCTTTTGCATTTTTCTATTTTTCTTTCCTTTTTCTGCGTTCACTTCTTTCGGCTTGTTTTCTTTTTACAGCTGCTCTCTTTCTTTCTGTTTTTTTTTTCTTCGTTACGTTTCATTTTCTTTCTTTTTCCTTCTTTCTTTTCCCTACTTTTCTTTATTTTCCTTTTAACTGCCTGTCACTTTCTTTCGCCTTACTATTCATTGATATTCTTTCTTTGTCTTTTTCGACTTTCATCACTTATCCTTCATCCCTTTATTTCTCTCTTTCTTTTTCGTTTCTATTCGTTGCTTTTCTTTCTTCCTTTGCATTTTTCCTTTTTTGCTTTGGTTTTCTTGCGTTCATTTTTTCGACCTTTTTCATTTCCCAGCTACACTCTTTCTTTCTTTCTTTCTTTTCGTTGTGTTTCTTTTCCTTTCTTTCTTTTTTCTTTCTTTGCATTTTTCTTTTCCCTCTTTCTTTTTCCTTCGTTCTTTTCTTTTCCTTTTAACGGTCTGTTTCTTTCTTTCACTTTTCTATTTCTTCTCACTTTCTTTTCCTTGTCCTTTTCTACTCTCCTCTCTTATCGGTCGTCCTTTTATTTCTCTGTTTTTCTTTTACTGTTTTTCTTTCTCTTCGTTGCATTCCATTTCTTTCTTTCTTTCTTTTTTTCTTTCTTTCTGCTGTGACTTAAATGCCAGTCATGAATCTCTTCAGGTCAGTATCTATATATCTATGATTATACCTATATATAAATCTACTTTTATTCTATTTATCTTTCTCAGTTCAATCTATATTTATATCTATTTTAGTCATCTCTCTTTCTCTCTCGCTTTTTCAATACAATCCTTACCATCATCCATTTTTCTTCAATCTCTTGTTTTTAATAGACCTTCTTTCTTTCTTTCTTTTTCTTTCTTTTTTTCTTTCTTTCTTCAGTTGTTCTGACTCTTTCTTTCTCATTTCTCATTGTTTCTTCGTTTCATTCATTTTTCAGTCGTTCTGAATATCCGTCTTTTCTCTTATTTTTATGTCTCTCTTTCTTTCTTTCTTTCTTTTTTCGGTCGTTCTGATTTTTCTCTTTTCTTGTTTTCTTTCTTCTTCAACCCTCTCTTATTTTCTTTTTTCTTTATCTCTTTAATCTTTCTGATTTTCCTTCCCTTTCATTTTTCATTCCTTTCTTTCTTAGATCGTTCTGAGTTTCCTTGTTTCCTCTTATTCTTTTTTATTGACTTTCTTTCTTTTCATTAAAATACTACAACCAAACAAAAAGAAAAAGAAAAAAATCCAAAAGACATTTCCTGTTTAGCATTCTGAAAATTTCTTTAATTCAACCAAATGATTTATATTTTTGCACTTTTTCATCACTTTGTTTTTCTTTCTTCCTTCCTTCCTTCATTCTTTTCTTTCTTTCTTTCGTTCTTTCTTCGGGAAACAGTCGTGCTTTTCAACAGAGGAAATACCAAACTTGCGCACTTATTAAAAAATGACTTAATGTCGGTCGCAAGATTTCATATATATATATATATATATATATATATATATATATATATATATATATATATATATATAATAGATTCCTCCTTTTACTGCAATGCAAGCATTTACAATGCGACTAAAAGGAAGTTTTATATGTACAAGTTAAAATGCATTCCCGAATAATAATAATGACTCACCGTGGTATGGGTATGTTCTGGCGCCCATGAACCAGCCTCACTTATGGGTAAATACGGACCAAGTATAATGCTGACGCAACGAAAAATATTGTTTAACCGCATCGGTCGCCACGCGGTTCAACAAGGACCGTGATCCCCGATGAGGAACCAGACTGGGATTGAAAAGTCTGCAACTGGAACAAACTCTACCTAACGAGAACTAAGGGAAAACCACGCCGAGGACAGTCCTTAAAGAGGCTCTCAGTATTCATTAAAAGAAAATCCTACAAAAATAACAATAAAAAAATGGTCTAGGGAAGAGTATATTGAAGTAATTTTACACCGCTACGATAAGTCCGACAATGAAAACAACGACAACAAGGACCAAATATCTGGCGAGAAAACATCCCACAAACAGAATAAACATTGATGTCAACAAACTAGACAATGTCAGGCGTGACATCATCACGAAAAAAGAGTACCTGACATAGAACTCGAAAGCACCCGAGAAAACATCAAAAATAGTTTAAACGTTAACGTCGAGGGGCTAAATGCCAACAACCCAAAGGAGGCACATGCAGAGGAACAAATAGAAACCGGTTGTAATAATCCCTCTGAAGTACACAAAGAAATAGAGGAAGATAATGACGAATATGATAGGGAAACAGTGATGACAAAAATACATCCGATATAAATGGGAGAATGTAAAGGAAATGTCTTTCGAGTAAAGGCTGACAATTCCAAAAGTAAGAAAGAACCGTCAAGTGATGGAAACCATCAACCTCGCTAACCAAGCGATTAGAAAAATAAGGGACGAAATGGAAAGCCTGATTGACCTGACAGAAATTAATCATCTTATATACACGGATTCGGCAGCGATCGCAGAAACAAAAGGCGAAAAAGTAAAAACACAACATAAACGAAAAAAAAGAATGCAAGTCTAGAAAGAAAAAATAGAAACCGAAATGAATAAACTACGAGGACAGTTGTTACATTTGATTGAATTAGACAAGGGATCAATAATGAAAGAAACAAAAAGGGAGACAACTGAAATGAAGCCTTGACATAAAGAATAATACTGACGTACCAAAAGTCAAAGAGAAGTTGAAACAACAAATTCAAGTGAAGGCACAAAGAATCAGGTGTTATGAAAAAGAAACAGATTCTTTTGGCAAGACAAGATCTTCAAAAATGATCCCAAGAAACTATATCGAGAACTGGTAAAAATAAAATAGAGATAAATGACCCACCTAATATCCAGGAAGTCGAAGAGTTCTGGTGAAAGATGCGGAAAAACTGCAAAATGCACAATGAAAGAGCTTCATGGATCAAGCAACAACAGGAGCAACACACACATATAGAGTACCAAAAATGGACCGATATCAATATTACTGAAACAACCGCTGCCATTTGAAAAACCACAAACTGGAAAGCAACAGGAATAGACATAACAGCAATTTTTGGATAAAAAACCTAGTACCCACCAAAAACGCCCACGGGCATATAATGATATAATTATAAACCGAGAAAAATTCCCTAAATTGGTCACGTGGGGAGTAACATACCTACTCCTAACAGAAGAGGCGCAGAATCCGAAGAACTATAGGCCTATTACCTGCCTACCAACAAAGATCCTCACTTCTATCATAACCGAGAGGACATACGACTTCCTTGAGAAAAACAATTTACTCCAAGCAGGACAGAAGGCATATAAATGAAAGAGGCACTGGTACAAGGACCAGATAATTATTTAAAGAAAACGATATTATAAAATGTGAAAACAAGGAAAAGAAACATCTATAGCATGGATCGACCATAGAAAAGCGTTCCGTGTACCATATTCATGGATATACAAAGAGCCTAAAATATATACAGAGTATGCTCCACAACCATCAAATTCATGACGGAGAGCATGAAAAACTGGAAGACCTAAACCATACAAATGGGTTATTAACATCGAGACAAATCAACATCAAAAGCGGGATCTTCCAAGGAGATTCATTGTCACCATTACTCTTCTGCCTCTTCTTAGCTACGGATACAAGTCACAGAATGGCAAATTAAATCGCCTATTCTATATTGATGATCTTAAAACGTTTGCCAAGGATGGCAGCCAATAGAAAAACCTACTTACCATTGTCAAAACCTTCATTGAAGACATTAGAATGGAGTTCGGAATCAACAAATGTGCCAAAGTCACCTTCAAATTAGTAAACTAACGAAAACTACAGATTTAGACTTTGACATCAACCACAAGATTAAGGAACTGCACCAAGATGATACATACAAATATTTAGGAATTAATGAAGGAGATGGAATACTACATTCAATTAGGAAGTAAAAGATACGAAAAGAATATTACAAAAGAGTACTAATTTAATGGGGCCAATAAAAATAAAGCCTATTAACACCTTAACTATACCCGTAGTAACATACAGCTTCAACAATATTAAATGGAAGTTGAATAACATTAAAAGATTGAACACTAAGACCATAAAAATGCTTACCCAAATGTGGATACACCACCCGAAATCAAATGTTGATAGGCTGTACGTGCCAGGAGCTTTAGGAGGTCGAGGTCTAATCCAACTTGAAGTAACTCTAAAAACTACAACAATCGGATTGGAAACCTACCTTGCAAAAACCAATGACTCTCTCTCTCTCCCCTGCAAATTATAAAACACCAAATTCACACCATCTACAAAGAAGATGCACTCATCAAGTAACTGCTGAAATTCTACCAACAAAAACCCAAGCGAATACCATCCACGCCAAACGAATAAAACAGAAAGCGAAACAACTTGGCCAAATGAAATTACAACAAAAAAACAACAAAAAAAGTGGGGGGACAAGGCTTTGCATGGAAAATACCTAAAAAGAATGAAAGAAGTAGATGTGGATGAACAGAAAACACATCAGTCGATGAGGGGCACAGGGTTGAAAGCTGAGACAAAAGGCCTAATTATTGCAGCTCAGGAGCAAAGCTATCACTGGATCAAGGATGGATTTAACCCAAAATGAAGGATCTGCGGAAAATATGATGAAACTGTCGACCATATTATCTCAATATGTCCGGGACTAGCAAAAAATGAATATACCCACAGACATAACAAAGTAGCGGCATATGTACACTGGAAGATATGCAAGAAGCACAAAATCGAAACTACTGAGAGATGGTATAACCAACAACCAGACAGTTATCCAAAATAATGATGTAACTATCCTCTGGGACATGCCGGTTCAAACTCTCAGGGAAATAAATGCCAACAGACCTGATATTATCATAAAAACAAGAAATTCAGGAAGTGTATGCTTATTGACATAGCAGTACTATCTGAGAGAAACACCTCCATAAAAAATTTCCAAATACAAGGAACTGGAGACTGAGATTAACAGGTTGTGGGGAATGAAGACTGAGACTGGACCTATAGTAATCGGAGATCTGGGCCTCGTGAAAAACGGAATGGACATTTTTACTAAAAGTGTTCTAGGTAACATCAACATACAAGTTGCCCAGAATGTCGCCACATTAAGAACATCCCATATACTAAGAAAAGTGCTATCAATTAAATGACAATTTTTCTATAGGGCCTAAGGACCATAGTTTGAACCTGGCTCTACAGGATACAAAGCAAGAAACATAACTTACACAAATAATAATAATAATAATAATAAAATTTGAATGTTTGGAAAAGTACTATCAAATACTGTAGAAGCAGTGATCATTTGGGATGTTGTACAATACTAGGAAAAGACCTTACGGATATTGGGTTTCCATTTGGAAATAGAACTATTACAAAAAGAAAAGGTATAGCGGCTCTGAATAGCAAGGCGACTTCGAAAAGTAGTGGATAGAGTCTGAGAAGAAAAAAATAATCGGTTTATTTTCTCCAGTTACGAAAGATAATATGACATTACATTTCTTACCAGTAATCAACTTCATCTACTGTCCAGAAGAGAAATAATAATAATAATAATGAGATTGATTGGAAAAGCACTCTCACTCGATAATAATAATAATAATAATAATAATAAATTTGGGCGTGTCCACTCATGGGTGGCGCACAGTGTATTTCTGTTTATGAACGGAAGAAGTGGGTGAGCATTGTCATCGTTTGTTGAGAGTTTCTTTATTTCAAGTGGGGAGGATAAGTCAGCCAAGGCGACTTGGGAGTAACAACTAAATTTTTGGGAATACCCACAGAGTCTATCTGAATACCCACCCGTTCGAGCGAACTGAGGCAGCCAAAGAAACTTAGGTGACATCTAAATCCTTGGTTAACATCCACAGAGAGTGTCCGTCCGAACGAACCGAGGCAGCCAAAGAGACTTGCGAGGGACATCTAAATTCTTGGAAATACTCACAGGCAGAGTCTCTCTGAGCGAACTGAAGTAGCCAAGGCGACTTGCGAGTGATATCTAAATCCTTAGGAACACCCACAAACAGACTCTGTCCGAGCGAACTGAGACCGCCAAAGAGACTTGGGACTAACATCTAAATCGTTGCGAACACGCACAGACAGAGACCATCCGAACATACTGAGACAGTTAAAGAGACTTAGGAGTGACATCTAAATCCTTCAGAATACCCACCTGTCTGTGCGAACTGAGGCAGCCAAAGAGACTTGCGAGTAACAAATAAATCCTTGAGAACATCCACAGAGTCCGTCCGAATGTACTACGGCAGCCAAAGAGGCTTGGGAGCGATTTCAGAGATCGTCTGATGGAAACTGAGGCAGCCAAAGAAACTTGAGAATGACACCTAAATCTTTGGGAACACCCACTTGTCTGTGTTAACGGCGGCAGCCAAAGCGACTTGGTTGTGACAAGTAAATCCTAGGTTAATACGCACGAAGTCCGTCCGTATGAACTGAGGCAACCAAAGACACTTCCGAGTGACATCTAAATCCTTGGAAACACCCACACAGAGAGTCCGTTCGAGCGAACTGAAGTATCTAGAGAGACTTGAGAGTGACATTTAAATCCTTGGGAACACCCACTCGTCTGAGTTAACCGAGGCAGCCGAAGCGACTTGGAAGTGACATCTAAATTTTTGGTTAACACTGATAGATAGAGTCCGTCTGAGCGAACTGCGCCAAGCAAAGAGACTTGGGAACACCCACTGACAGAGTCCGTCTGAGCGACCTTAGGTAGCCAAGGCATCTTGCGAGTGACAACTAAATCCTTGGGTATACCCCCAGACAGAGTATGTCAGGATAAACTGAGGCAACCAAAGAGACTTGGGAGTGACATCTAAATCCTTGGGAACACCTACAGTCCGTCCGTGCGAACTGAGGCAGCCAAAGTGACATCTAAATTCTGGGGAACACTCACAGTGTCCGTTTGATCGAACTGAGGAAGGCAAAGAGACTTGGGAGTGACTTCTAAATCCTTGTGAATACTCACATTCGAAGATGCTCTGAGCGGATTACGTTACCCTACCTGAAGGTTTTTTAACTGGGCCTCACATGCAAGTTTATATACCCCTTTTTCCAAAATCTGAAACCTTATCAGCTGTGATGCATGTGGCTAGTATACCCTCATCAGATTATGTATCATAATGGGTACAATAGGCTTGGTATATTTATACGCAGCATCGTTTGTTTTTTGGCGGATGGGCGTCCTGCTGTCTCAGTCAATAACAACAGTTGATGTCAAATGAGTACAAGAAAGGAAGGTCAGGTTTATGAAAGATGATTCCGACGTTTTCTGCAACAAGCCAGAGACACGCTGACCAGGTAAAACTGATTGTTGACAACAGCTGGTTGGCGGGCCAAGAATCCACAGAGAAATGTCAGAAAGAAAAAAAGAAATCTACAAAATGAAGAATTACGACTTTTATTAATAAACAGAAAATGAGGAAACTGCTAGAAAAGAAAAAACACATGCCAAAAAGCAAACAACGCACTGCACCCACTGAAACGAAACCTCTTAGGAAGCGATGATGAGAATTTAGATCAGTCTGTAAAATGAGTTACATCATCATAGTCATCATCATCATAGTATTTGACAAAAAAGCAAGAAGTTGAAAGAGAGTTCCACAAGTAAGAAGTGCAAGAGAAGAAACTATTAGAATAGAACTTACATCATCATCAGTCCAATCGTAGTGTCGTTGCGTAGCTGAACACCTGACCAGCTTCCTCCATATATCTCTGTTGCGTGCCAATAAATCACAGTGAAGGATTTTTCAGTCCACTCACTGACGTTGTCAATTCATGTTTTTCCTTTATCTGTTCCTTCTTCTTTTGCCTAACGTTGTACTTAGGACCATAGTAAAAAAGATTGTTGACTCTTCTGACGTAGCCATGCCAACTTCCTCTTATTACGAGAGCTTTTAATAACAAATATATTTGGGTTAATATTTATCATTCAGCAATGAATATAATTATGCATATCTGGGGAGGAAAAGAAGCGTGTGTTAATACATATATACACTAGCGAGCATAAGTTTTGGTCCAAGTACATGAAATGATTATAGACCTTTATATTATTAAGAAGTTAAGTTTGTTAGCAATATGCTTTTATAAATATTGATATTGGTGATTGAAAAACAAGTTCCGTTTTTAAGAGAAAATACTCCGCTTTAAGCAACTTGAAGTCGAAAAAAGCCGTACAAAGTTATTGGGCCAATGAAAGATCTGAGATGATAAAAGTTATAATATGCAAATTTCTAAGTAGGAATTATTCCATCTTATTAAAATGAATGTAAGGCGTTTTGACAATTCATTGCAGTTGAACGTTAGGTTGCTTTTGTACATTAAAATCATAGCGAAGATTTTTGCTAAAACAAACTTGATGGTTGTGATTTCGAATAGGAATGTGAGCCAAACCGAAACAACCAGGCGGCTTGAATTTTCCAGAAACAGGGTTCAAACAATCCAAAAATACGTTAGGTCCTTTTTCTTGTCTTACACTGCCTAACACTGTGTCATTTGTGATGCGACAAACGATTTACTTTGGATAAAAAAAAAAAGAAGGAAACTGAAAATTAGCGTCTTATACGCTAAAAAGAATGGTAAGGAAAATTGTTATTTGTTAAGCGTCTGGTTACAGATGAATGCATGACCTCTGGTCAAAAAGATACCAAAACTGACGTGAACGACGGGCCCAATACAAATGTTTGATTGAAGTAAACTACAGGAAAAACAAACTTAATAAAAAATCCTTTTCTCCATAATTTTTTGGTAAAACATTTAGCAATGTATTAAAACGGTGGAATAATGGATAGCGGCTCGGATTGATGAATCGGAGAGCCGAGTTCGAATTCCAGTCGAATTACATTCACTTAAGTGCTAATACTCTTAGGAATGAATGAGATATATATTGGTTATGAATCCTCTTCTTCTCTCCCGAGCTATGGGAAAATAGCAGGACAGACTGGGTTCTGTAGCATAGGATGGCAACTGGTCTACCGCAGAAAGAAATGGCAACCTAGTGCGGGAAAAAAGTCTGCCTCGTCATTCATGTATCGAAAGATACATGATCGCCTAAGCGTCTATCATGCATGGCACATAACTGACTGATTAAAACTTGGCACATAATAGCCTTATTCTGCCAGTAATGATTGCATTAATTCCCGACCAATGAAAACTACTTCCTTCCTGATTTTCAATGCATATCTGGACAAAATCCAATGAAGAATCTTTGGCATCTCGGTTACAATAACTTTACAGCCGCTGTAACGTAGCTTCCATGTAAATATTTTCATTGCAACTGTTTAGCTTTAATACATCGTCTTCATAAATTTAAGGGCAGTACTAGATTGTCTATTAGGTCTCATCATTTTAACCTTAAAATAGCTAAATTTAGCCGTAAGTTCTATTCTAATAGTTTCTTCTCTTGCACTTCTTACTTGTGGAACTCTCTTTCAACTTCTTGCTTTTTTGTCAAATACAATCTACAAAATTCAAATGCGACATCCATTGTCATCTTCTGTCTAAGTAATTCCTGCCTTATTTATTGCTCTTTTTCCTCAGTAACGCTTTCTCAGTTTCCTTCATATTATTGCTGTTTATCCTCAGTAATCTCTTGTGTGTTAGTGGCTTTAACGCCTTGCTTGGCGGGGATGATTAAATATAATTTTTATAAGTTTTACATATAATAGCCTTGTTCAGTCTGTAAGACAGAATGCATGGTCGTTAGCAAAAAGATGAGCCCAAAATGCAAATTACAAATCAGAGGTACCAAATCAAGCAAATACAAAAATGTTAATATCTGAGAAGTGTTCTAATACAAGATGAAAAGTGTGACACTGAGATTCGAAGACGCATTTGAGATGCAAAGATTCCTTCCAAAAGCTAAGAAAAGTATTAAGAGACAAAAAAAAAACCGTTGTTAAAAACAAAGAAAATAGTAATGAACTGTTACGTGATATCTGCCCTCCTATAAGGCAGTGAATGCTGGACAATTTCCTCAAAGATGAGGAAAAGACTTGAGTCAACAGAAATATAGTTCTACAGAAGGACCCTGAGGATACCATGGACCGAAACTGTGAGCAATGACGAGGTTTTAGAGAAAATGGAAACAAAAAGGAAACTTATAATTGCCCCCTGTACAATTGTCTTCTGTATAATTTCCCCCATTAAGAGAAAGCACAACAATTGATGGAGTGTAGGGGCGATAAATACTAATAAAACTAATTATGGTTTTATTTTCCTGTTCTATCTGTTATCCAATAAGAGTTATATTTACAATTTCTCCTTTCCATTATCCGAAAGCAGTTGTCCTATGGACGCAATTATCCAGGGGCATTTGTCAGGGATCAATTGTTCAGGGGTCAGTTGTCCTATAACCAATTTCCAATATCTACAAACTTTCCCCATTTAGAAGATTGGTGCAAGACAATCTTTCAACCACCATTTAGCTCTGTGCAATACTATTCTAACCTTTACACATATCATAACATGTTGTATGGCTTAAACAATTGTCTATTTCTCCCTGACGCCACAGATGATTGTCTAAACCTAGATAAAAAGCAAAGAATTCAAATTCTGCTTTTCAGATTAATTAGCCCCCACTCCCTATTCAGAAAACCGGAGAAATACATTCTTCTTCTTCTTCTTCTTCTTCTTCTTTTGAGATTTGTGTGTTAGGAAGGTTTTTAATACTGCTTGCCGCGTTCTGGAATTAATGCATGAACCCTAAGGCCATACTGTTTAACAAGATTAGCGCCAAAGGACGTTCATTTTAAACACTTTCCATTATGAAATTAGCACTTTGTGCTCATTTTGTCATCCGCAAACTGCCGTAAAAGCTGTTTTCAAGCAGTCTTGTTTAATATTTGTGTGTTTCCTTATTGCTCTCTTCTTGTCCTTCATATATAAGAAAAAAAAGGCGTTGAAGATGTTAAATGACAAATTTTGCATGGAATTCTTTTGACTGCCTTTTCAAGTCTGCAGAAACTTTAGAGCTTGTTTAATCCTGTAGAGTTTTGTTGTTGTTGTTGTTGTTGTTGTTGTTGTTAAATTCGTGTGTCGAATTGCAGATTTGTTCCCAATTAGGATCCACAAGTTGCTTTATATATGCTTTCAAATTACAGGTAATAATCTTTACAGATTGTTCTCAATTCAGAAATATTTTGAAGTAAATTTATTCTGACATATATATTGATCAACTTTTTCATAAATAGCGTTGACTTATAGTTGATTCTTAAGGTTGCTTAATACTGATGTTCGATCAGTATCACATTTTCAATCACATTGTATCGCTCTTAATAATGATTTAACTGACTTTAAATAGTTGGGCTTGTCCTGTCGAGGCTGATGCTTCGTGCATATCTGCTCATGAGTGGGAGCAATATCCGAGTGCCGAAAGGGGTTGTTTTTATTTAAAGTTGAAGGATGAATCAGCAAAGTCGGATGAGAATCACAATTAGATGAATGGGAACACCTTCAATCGGAGACCGTCTTAGCGGAGTCGATTTCCTTGTTCCTTCTTTGTACATGCAGGAATTATGAAACTGAATTTTCCTGAATAAATTTCCTGAGATTAAATTTTCTGACCACGGTTAAATAAATAAGTAATGGTTTTTTTTTATGGTTTCTGATTTTAAGTGTTTGGAGGTTTTAATGCGTAAATGTTTTGTCCTGGTGACCTAAGATGGGTCACAGTAGATAATCCCATTCTATATCACAAATTCTCTGGCCGTTTGTTGGACTTTAATCAGTTATGCATGTCTTCTAAAATCTGACGCCCTGTGCATGTACCCTTGTTAAACTAATCAGTAGAGGAATATTATGGCCATGTTTCGAGAGTGTTTTTGTGCTTTTAGTTTAAAGGTTGAGGCAGGCAAGGCGACTTTGTGTCACATCGAGATTCTTGGGAGCACCTTCAATCGGAGACCGTCTAGGCCGGGTGGATTACCTGACCTGAAGATATTTCTAACTGCAAGGCTATGCGCTGCTTTTATCAAACTCTGCCACCATATCGCGTACATTTTGGCTAAGATGCATATAACAGGTACACCCTTATTAAACTGGGTATTATGGCGGATATTTGGGACTTCATACCCCAGTGATACTTTGTTAGCGTGTTACTCTCTCACTCAACAACAACAACAACAACAACAACAACAACAACAATAATAATAATAACTGAATTAGTGGGGTTAAATCAAGGAGCATCATAGCTGGGTACTGAGAGGGCTTAAGTTTGTAAGGAGATGGCAGTTAATTCCAGATAATCTCCCTACGAATGAGAAAAAAAAACTAGAGGCAGAAGAAATGTGGTTCTACAGAAAGATACTGAAAATTCAATTTACGGAGCGGGTAAGCAGCAAGAAAGTCTTAAAGAAAATGGTAATGGGAAGAACACTTATACTCAAAATCAGGAAAAGGTATCACAAGAAAACAAAATGAGGTCGACAAACGCCCTGAAGTCATTTTCTGCATGTTACGCTTTGGTGGAGACATTCTGACATGTATATGCATCTAAGTTCTGAAAAAAATGGGAACCAGTGGGAGACGTTCAGAGTGCGGCAGAAATACCTCCTATGTGTTAAAGGTTGACAAAAAATGTGTGATATATTTCTGTTGCGCCCTGTATGATAAATGAAGAAGTTTTGGCAGAATATCGATACCAAACTGTATCATATTTTACCAGGTAATTTGCGAAATTGCCTTTCTGTTCGCCATTGCTGGCCAAAATATTTGCAACTTTTAACACATACGTTCCAGAGCATGTAATAGGATCCTACTGTATAACGTCTATAACGAAGCATCCCCAAACGGTCGAGGAAGAATTTTGGATGTGAAGAATCGGTGTTTTGGAAGACTGAGATGCACGTTTGTCGACTCCAAGAAAGACCAGTTTCGATTTATTCTATAGACATTACATTTCATCAACAGTAAACTTATGACCAAGAAAAAAGTTATGTTTGAAACAAACATATTTTTATTATTTAACCTCAAACGAGGTAATAAAACCACTTAGACACACGAGGGGCTACTGCGTGTGAAAGACTAAGAAAAAGAAAAAAAAACTTAAAGGAGAGAGAACAATAAAAGAAGAGGAATCAAGAAGACAGTAGATAATGATTGATAATGCATTAATTTTTTTTTCAAAGTTGACTTGGAAGCAAGAAGCCGGAAGTGCGCGAAAAGAAACTGTTAACATAGAACTTACGGTTGCATCTAGCTAATTCAACTGTAAAATGATGACACCTTGTTGCCAATTTAGTACTGCGCTTAATTTCATGAAGTCTATATGCCAAAGAGGAAAATTCATGTGAACAATTACCATGAAAAGATTTATAGAAAAGGCACTGGTAAGCTATATTACGACGGTGGGAAATAACTGAAGACGAGATACCAGGTCAGAACCAATAACATTGCAGATTCAAGAATGTCTAAATATATAGCAGGAGAACCAGGTAATGCTAAACTCTGTAAGTAGCTGGTCATCTGACAAATTATGATGTATCCACTTCTACGTTTTCTTTACTTTGCCAATTTATAACAGATGTCTTGTACTGATATTATATTGGCTGCCTCCGAGATTTGCTCTCGGGGCCCGTGAGATTCTTCATAGTTGGCTAGTAAACACGATCAGTCTTCCTTCACTAACCAGATCAACAGATATTAATTTTTATACCAACAATACATGTTCCGTTCTAAAACAGATGTCAGTACACTTCCAAGTATTGTTGATGATGCGTTTAGCTTCGGCAGTGAAATGGCTAATTTTGAATTTATGACACAAAAACTGCGCTTATTCAATTTATTTTCGATGCCCTATTAAAAAAAATAAAGAGGAAGTAATCAAAGATTAAAGCAGCACCGAAAGCAAGCAATAATGCAAAGAAAAAAATAATTAAAATCGCATTAATCTAACGTAAAAAATGTATTATCATTATGTTCGAACCTCAAAGCGGGATATGCCAACTTTTAAACGATCGTCAATGGGCGCAAGGTGTTCTTAAGCCTAAAATTGGTGACCATTTGGAACATATACGTTCAGCTACATATAGGGGATCTGGAAAGAAACGCATTGCAAAGAATTCCTCTTGCAATGTGACACTTGGGTCGTTTAATTTTTTATTAGAGTCAATAGAATATTATCATTACACACACACACACACACACACACACACACTTATATAAATATATATATAAATATATATTGAAGAAATTGTAAGGCAAAATGGAAAAAGTCTATTTGTGACGCGTTTCATTCGTTAAGACTTCATCGGCTGAGTTTGTTGACGTTGTTCTGACTACGCATGCGCATTAACGAGAGACTCTGGTAGTTTCAATTTCTTTTAATATCTTTTTGCAATCTAGCCAAATTCACCTATATTCTTTTTCTTACCATCATCCTTGCTTTTAAATATCCCACATTTTGATAACAGAAAATCTGCCAAGAATTGTGAAACGTTGTAAGAATCTGTCCGGAAATTTACTGTGGATGAATTAGCGATTAAAGCATTTTCTAGACATTTCCGTCTTATGGGGTTATCTTCTCTTTTAATTAAAGTAGCATTTTTATGTCAAAATTGTTGTCAGTTGCATTATATATATATATATATATATATATATATATATATATATATATATATATATATATATATATATATGACAGTGGAAAAGTTTTCTTGTGACGCATTTCGTCCTTTGAGATATCTACTAACAAAAGGGATGGAAAGAAAAAAAAAAGGTCCCCTTTCAAAATAGGGGACCGTCTTATACGCCAGGTATAAAAGGTGAACCTTACATCCTGTGGTAGTTAATTGACAATATCTCGCTGCCTTTTTTCAATGATGTTGAACAAAAACACAACTGGATGTGTGTCTCAACACGTTGTTTAAAGATCTCATTCGAGAACAGTGGAAGGAGTGGATGGTTAGCGTGGAGAAGTCATTCAGGCTACCATAATAGTCTACCGAAAACACAGCACCCACTCATGAGGCATTGTTGTGAATAGTGGTCGGTAATTTGCCTACCTTTTTTCATTCGAATTTGAGTGAAAAGCAATTATATAGTTAATGAATTTATTTAATAAATTCAATGCAATTTAAAATATGATTTGGTGGGGAGTCTCGTTTCGTACAGCAAATATAGCCCGAAATCTACATTGTGTATATCCATAAACGCTTTATCTCCAATACTGAGCATTATTTCCCTATAAATATAGAGGTTTTAATCATGTATATATGTGTGTGTGCTTTAAAATCTATAGATATAGACAGTGTGGTCATAGGAATCAACACTGTATGATGACTGTCAGTTTGACGTTTCAATACGATCTTGAAGCAAATTGCCATTACCCCTTTGACAGGCTATATATATATATATATATATATATATATATATATATATATATATATATATAAAATGTGCGATGGATAAATTGTCGTATAAATTAGGCAAAAATGAAAATAACACTGACATCTCATTTTAACTGTTATATTTGCCAAAATCACACAAAAATATCTTGAAATACTAAAGAGTAATTTTATTTAATAAAATCGACATTGGATTCAACCACGGCCTCCAAACGACTTCGGAATCTCCTGCAACTATTCTGGATGGCCACCTTGTTTAAGTTGGTGAATGCTGCCATAATCTTTTCCTTCAGTTCATCTTTGGTGTTACAAGAAGTTTTGTTGGTCTCTCGCTTAACTGCGACCTGTACATAAAAATCACAAGCGTTGCAGTCTAGAGAGTTAGGTGGCCAGATGTAAGCGGTGATGTGGTCACAGAAATTGTCTGACAGCCATGACTAGGTTCTCCTGCTTGTGTGGCATGGTGCAGTGTCCTGTTGCCAAACATAGGTTCTTCCAGCAACCACTCTCTTGACCCAGAGCAACACTACCTCCTCAGGGCACTTGATCTAGGCTTCCGTGTTGAATTTGGGAGTTATTTTCTTATCAGAACGATCAGTGAGATTTCTGAGCTGCCGTACTTCGTAATCACTATTAAGCTCATCCAACTCTTTCCGAATCATTTGCATTGTCCTCAGATTGACACCAAAACATTCTGAAATGTTCGTATTGGAGCTTCCGATGCGAATACCAAGCAGTGCAGTATGACGTTTCCAAATTTCTGGCAGAGTGAATTGCGTCATGGTGCTTTTTTTTCTCACAGACGGTGAACTGACGAACTGACCCTGCTATACTGTGCAGTCGACAAAATCAAAAACAAACAACACGCATGCGAGAAATTAAAAATTAGAAATGGCGGCAATTTACCCATCGCACCCTTTATAAGTAACATGGCGGTCATAATCATAAACAAACTTTATTTAGAAACACACTACCTAAACAGCATCATTAAGCAATAGAGAGAGACTAAATAAACCCCAAGCATTTTCAGTTTCAGTTTCCTTATCCACCACTTCCCTTAATCCCTTCGTAACCTATATATACACCCTCTAAAGGTGTAATGGCATTTGATTATATATTCTCTTTGTAACCTGACAGTCACCGCGCAGGGTTGATTCCTACCTTCACATACATGCACACTAGATATATACATTAATTACTTAAATTTCACTGTTTAGGTTTAGGGTATGGTAGTATAAGTTAATAGAGATCGACACCAAAACGTTACAAGGAACTTAAAAAGACTAATTGACACTTGCCTAGTTATAAGGATCTCTGTGCTTGAATAGTTTAACCATGGTTTGTAAAAAAAAGTAAAAAAGGAGAACGTATATTTGATACCTACCGAATATTATATTTTCACTAAGACTTTTGATGTCATTTTCTTCATAGTTATCATTTGCGCAGTAATGCTCCAGTTTAGCCTCAAAATATGGTTCAGTGGGACGCAAGTCGCGAAATTTACTCTACCGGACTCCACTCTGACTTGCGAAGCAAGACTAGATATTATTATTAAAAAACGAAACAAAAAAAAATTAATTCAATCGACGCTACACAGTGCTTCCACTAGTCAGATGTGCCTCTGTTGTTCACGGATATTTTGTTTCTTTGTGTTTTAATGAATGTTTCTTTTACTTTGAAAATTGTGTTTTTTTTTTTTTTTTGTTTTGTTTTTTTTAATGAGCTACAGATTACCTTATGGGTAGCAAACAGCTGAATTGTCTATGTATATGATACCAGTTTTACCATTCGAAAAAATCTGAAAAAAAACGTAATTTCGAAAAATGTATGATTAGAAGGTTTTTCGAGTCAAGCCAAAAAATAAAGCAAAAAATATTGTCGGCTTTGCACTGTTTGATATTTCGGTAGTACATCGTGTTCTAAAATGTTACAAAAGGTTTTGCTTTTTTTGAAACTGAAAATTAAATTGAATTTAAAATTATTTTAATTTATCAAAGCATCTTCAAAAATTTTAAGATATTTTGTTAGGATGTTTTCTTCATGACAAATTGTTTTATTTAAAGAGATTAAGCTTATACATACATACATATATATATATATATATATATATATATATATATATATATATATATATATATATATATATACACACATGTATGCATGCATATATGTATGTATATAAGCTTAATCTCTTTAAAAATCCCAAAAGAAAAACATTTTGTACCATAAAGCCTATTTTTGTTTGGCGCTGTTCAAAAACAAAAGATTTGGAAAAATTTGTTGGCATTTAAGACGCGTTTTTGTTGAGAAACTGGATATGTATTTTGTCTTTGTCTCTCTCTCTCTCTCTCTCTCTCTCTCTCTCTCTATATATATATATATATATATATATATATATATATATATGTGTGTGTGTATCTTTCTCTCTCTGTATATGTATATATATGTATCTCTTTTTCTCCCCCACTCTCTCTATATTTATCAATCCACCCACGAGAATCGAATGTGGCACAAGGCCGTTTTAATGTGGGTATCCCCGAGCTCGTATTTTTTTCTCCCTCACTGTCTCTCGCACAATCTCTCTATATATATCTCACTTTCTCACTCTCATTCTATTTCTCCACAATCTCTCTATATAGCTCTCCTCGCTCTCTCTCTCTCTCCATATATATGTATATATATATATATATATATATATATATATATATATATATATATATATATATACACATGTATGCATGCATATATGTATGTATATAAGCTTAATCTCTTTAAAAATCCCAAAAGAAAAACATTTTGTACCATAAAGCTTATTTTTGTTTGGCGCTGTTCAAAAACAAAAGATTTGGAAAAATTTGTTGGCATTTAAGACGCGTTTTTGTTGAGAAACTGGATATGTATTTTGTCTTTGTCTCTCTCTCTCTCTCTCTCTCTATATATATATATATATATATATATATATATATATATATATATATATATATATAAATATATATATATATATATGTGTGTGTGTGTATCTTTCTCTCTCTGTATATGTATATATATGTATCTCTTTTCTCTCTCACTCTCTCTCGCACAATCTTTCTATATATATCTCACTTTCTCACTCTCATTCTAATTCTCACAATCTCTCTCGCTCTCTCTCTCTCTCTACATATATATATATATATATATATATATATATATATATATATATATCACACACACTCTATACATATCTCTATCTCTCTTTTTCTCATACACAAACTCTCTCTATATATATGTATCTCTCTCTCGCATACTATTTCTCTACATATCTTTCCCTTTCTTTCTTTCTATATATTGCAATATATATATTCATTCTGTTCATATCTATCTATCTATCTATCTATCTATCTCAGTCTCTTCGTATTTGTCTATCTCATTTTGTTTAGTGCTAATTCTCTCTTCTTCTATCTATCCATTCGTGCTTGTGGTGCGGTGGCTTCGTAGAGAAACAAGAAGTAATTCCATTTCGAGTGCAAGCCCTCTGATAGTTGATGAGGTCA
>OZ010605.1:72413598-72458598 GCA_963932145.1 Acanthosepion lycidas
AGTCCTCCTTAAGGAGTTTTCATACTTATCCCCGTAACACTCCTCTATATCCTATCCACAGACACTTCCACCGTAAGAGTTTAGTGGGTGTTTGGTGCTGCAAAGGATACCGGCGCGGAATAAAAAATCGGAGAGCTATGTTCGAATTCCAGTTGGGTTCGTTACATTCACTTACGCACAAATACCCTTGGGAAAACTAACACTCCATCTCCTCCCCTATTTATGGATTAAATAGTAGGACTTGAATGCATCTGGAAAAATTATTGTTATTAAAAAAGTTGTTAATGCAAAAAAAGATTTATTTTTGCAATACAAAAATATATTTCGGCTTTAAATAACACACGAATTGTTGATAAACTGTAAAAACAAATCAATCAATGTTGAACTTTAACTAAAAATAACTAATAATTTAAATACTTTAATTACCAGACTGACTTGATTAGTATTAGTAGTTAAATAAATAAAAATATTTTTCTCTATTGTAATTTTAAAGATGGGTTGCACCAAACCCAGGGAGAAATTCACGATGGTTGTATTAAAGCTGTAGACAAAGAATATAAAAGGCACAATGTCGACATATTTAATGAAATTTCTTGCCAAACAATTCGCGATGAAGACTTCGACCCATGAAATTGAATTTCTTTTGAAATTGCTGCATTTCCATCTTAAAAGAATTTATCTACATTTTTCGGTTCATCTTTTTCTTCTTTTGCCTTAACAGCAATGAATATGTCTAAGGCGAGATAGTCTAACAGGAGATCATCCTCCTTCAAACTGATTGTGAATTCAAGGTTGTTCTTCTTCTAGATTGGTTGTCCAACCAATATTTAAAATTCAGTTTGTCGTATTATTTATGAGGATTCAAATTCAGACTTTTTCCTACCAGAGGTTTCTATACATGGACAAGAGAGACGCCAGTATAACCTACCAGGGATTTTTATACATGGACAAGAGAGACGCCAGTATAACCTACCAGGGATTTCTATACATGGACAAGAGAGACGCCAGTATAACCTACCAGGGATTTCTATACATGGACAAGAGAGACGCCAGTATAACCTCCTATCTAACTAGGGATTTACCTTAACCCCACCACTGAGCCAGGATGTGACACAATGTCAGTTTTTAACGTGGGAACCCGAGTGTTTCCACTCGCTAGTCTAAGCTGATCTTAGCTTGTCTAAGCTGGTTAAAGCTTGTCTAAGTTGGTCTTAGCTGGTCATAGATTGTCTAAGCTGACCAGAGCTTGTCTAAGCTAGTTGTAGCCGGTCATATCATCGCTACGTAACAGATATCACACAACGGTGGGGGTAACGCAAGGGAAGAGAGAAAACCTTCGGAACAGAACTGATACTACAACCGCAGTATCTACTCCGACGGGAAAAAGAAACCCGCTCTCCTCTTCTGTCAGTCTCTCCGAAAGAATCCGGAAAGATGGGTGAGGGGTTGGAATGTTAGCGTTCTAACCATAAGACCTGTGTTCAAATCTTACATGGTCGAAGAAATTATAATATCGGCCTGAGAAAAAGACCCCAGTATGCGGCACTGTGCTTGAAAAAAAAAATCATACCACGAGTTAATCCTAGCCTTGTGAATAGAATTAGACGAAACTGTTCGGAATCCGTCGATGAAGTTACAAGTCATCGTGACCGAGGGTTTGAGTGTACTGGCCTTGATTATTATGCGATCTCTACTAGAAACTGTTACTAATGTTTGCTCGGAGAAGTTGCAGTATAAACCACAGGTTGCATTATTCAAATATACAAAAATTTGCCTGAGCAGGCATCTACAACAGGGATTAGCAGACAGACAAACTCGAAAACGGTCAGCCAGCCATACAAGGGGAAAATGGATTCATGCTTTTACCAACAGCATTAAGGCGAAGTAAATGGTTCTACAGAAGGATGCTGTGGATACCGGAGACCGAACATGCGAGCAACGACGATGTTTTGGAGAGAATGGAAGCAAGAAGAAAACTAATACTTAACCTTAGTAAGAGACAGTTGAGGTTTCTGGGGCATATAATGAGGAAAGAGGGCTTGGAAAATCTGATACTCACAGAACAGATAGAGGGAAAGAGGGACAGGGGAAAACAATGCATAACATAGTGAGTAAATGAATGGTGGAAGAGGGTTTAGAAGAAATAATAGACAAAGTTTATTAAGCACTAAAAGAGAGAAATTTGTGGAGATCCATGATAGCTTACGTCCTGAGAGAACACTGCACATAAAGAAGAAGAAGAAGAAGAAAGAATGAAAAAGAATCGATCAGAATCTTACTACGTACACAACCTATATTTTCTAAGTATTCTTTAATGGATTATTGATGCGTGTTATAAACTGGTGAGTTTATAGTGAGACATACAGTCGACATAGATAGTTATTTCGTTTTATAAAAACACACAGGGGATAGTTATTTTCTTCATTTTTTTCACATTTCTCTAATATAAAGATGTGTCTTTTATGCTGCCAAATATAACAAAATGTTTTAAACAGAACACAGGTCACTTCGTGGAAAATGTCATTGATAATTTGACGGCGTTCTTTGTCGGCCATTTTGTCAGAGTGGATCTTCCGTTGCAAACAAAGCAGCCACCAGTCTTCGTTTACACTTTCACTTTGGACTTGACTGCTTTCTGCTCTTGCCAAATGGCCGACAGGTGTCGCTGTAACGTTCAACGTTGTTCACCTGTTCGCTTATTCACTTAGGAGATTCAAAAGACAACTTAACATGCCGAGCGACTTTGATGGATGAAATGACAACGACGTCTGATATGTTCTGCTAACTTTGGGTAGATGCCGGCTTCTGTCGACAGAGAAAGGCTAACCAAGCACCATGTCAGGATACGAGCCAGAGTAGAACCGCCGAAGAGACAATGGCCAAACAGACGTACACAGGTCTGATATTTTTTCAATTTATTCCATCTATTCAAAAAATCACCCGACACTAATTAAATAGAGTGGCCCACTCGTAAAAATAAATAAATAAAATAAAATAAAATAAAAAATAGGAAAACATTTTCGGGAAGTAATTTTGTCGCATTTATTGAATCTTTCGAATAATTTTTGGCAATCTTAGATCTTTATGCCCGCAAAAAATGTCAAAAGGATGGAATGTCAGAGGGACGATTTTTCCATTGACACCGCTATTATATTAACTACCTTCACCCCACTCGGTAATAATGTCTATTGTTTTAAAAAGCGATAATTAGAATTGTAATAAAACCTAAACATATGATGATAGTGAATTTATACATTTTTTTTTGTTCTTGATAATTTAGAACAAAAATAATAAACACTATTTATTTATTAGATTGTTTATTTACACTATTTATTTATTATATTATTTATTGGAACGGTTGGCAAACCATCAGCTAATTGCCAATCGATTCGAAATTTATAAAATGGTAAATAATAAGGCTTTCCTTATAGTTGGTTGGCATATTTTAATAATCTCGTAAATGTTTATGAATAAAAAAATATTTTCTTATTTATTTCTTTATGAATTGGTAAATGATAAATATTGCAGTGCATTAGTTTTAATTATATTAGTTCTAAAAACATAAAATGTTGTAAATATAAAATTATTCTAGCAAATAAGCAATCTATTAAACAAATAGTATTTAATATTTTTGTTCTAAAAATGTATAAACTCACTTTCATCATATGTTTAAGTTTTATTACAATTCTAATCATCGCTTTTTAAAACAATAAACATTGGGGAAGAACGAACGTAGTTAAAATAATAACGGCGTTTATATGTCAATTGACATTCCTTTGTTGTTTTTTGGGTTTTTTTTTGTTTTTTTTGTTGCAGGCACAGCCGTCAAAATTGCCGATTTTTTATGGATTTAGAATGGGTTTCATGTTCATAATATCGATACGGGGTAAAATCGATCGCTGACTGTTTACAGAGTTATTAAACTTAACTATTATTTACAAATGTAAATTTTGAAACTGTGTTTACATCATTGATATCTGCATTTTTTTTTTTAATTTTCTGAAGTTATAAAACTCTTTAAAAATATTTATTGTGGGCATTTTTTTTTCGGAAACACAGGCATAAACAATGACAGGATAATAATTATTCCCTTTTGATGCAGAATAAAGGGAAATATACTTTTATTAATTTAAGCCAATTTTTGTTTATTAATTAAAATTGCATATATCCGTTCGTTCTTCATTTAAAAAAAAAATGAAAAAGAAACAGTCTGTTTTCGCACACAGAACAGTGAAGTTCAATAACTGAAAAATCAGGGATCGATTTTACACAATGTCGATATTAAGAACAGGATGGCTACTTTCTAAAACGAATAAAAAAAAAAAAAAAAAAACAACATTGTTCGATTCTGGCAAATGTCACGGCCTAAGAAATGTCTAAATAATGCGAATCTACAATTATTATTTCCAAAAAGATTTTCCAAATGTTTTACGAGTGGACCAGTCTAGTTAAGTAGTATCAATCATTCATTTAACAAGAGAAACCCAGAAAAGTATACTTGTTGATTTTATTTTTCAATTTTTTCATTTATATCATACGTACGAATCAAAATAAAAAATATCCAATAATTCTTATCAATTTCTTAACCAAAGGATTAATAGGCCTACAAGAAAAAACAGGTTTGATCCATAAGATATTTTCACTTTTTGGTAACGTTTTCGAGGTCCCAAATCCCAAAATCACATATTTTTACCCATTACGTCTAGTCGTTTCATTTTTTAAATCAATTGTTATTAGGTTGGTGCAAAAGTAATGACGTAATAATGTCGTTTCTCGACGTATTTTTTAACGTCAAAAAACGACATTACTACGTCATTATTTTTGCACCAACCTAATAAAAATACCTTCGAACAAGTGAAGCCTGTAGGTCTTAGCGGGGACCATCCTTCTTCGAACCTCGAGGACTCGCGCTACAGAATCACAAAAAAGAATTTTAAAAATAACAGAAACTACATTCCTTGAGGCCTTTCAACAGCGGCAATAACTATAATGGATAGCATATGTAACTCAAAGAGAGAAAAAATGACATAATCAGGATATAGACATTCTATACTGCTTCAAACAAAAGTTTAAGAAGGAAACCCTCATCAATAAGGGAAAGAGCAATAAAAGTTATTGGACATTAGAAAC
Source organism: Acanthosepion lycidas (assembly GCA_963932145.1). Lineage (NCBI taxonomy): Eukaryota > Metazoa > Mollusca > Cephalopoda > Sepiida > Sepiidae > Acanthosepion > Acanthosepion lycidas. The sequence continues at coordinate 72,418,729 of OZ010605.1, forward strand.
TATTTTCCTTAAAAAATTGTTTAATAGAAAGATTTTATACATTTCAAGCGATTGTAACACTGGTTATTTGGTTATTAAATATAATGAGATACTACACTTTGTATTTATTCGCCTTCCCACTATTCACAAAGCTGGTTTAAAGTGGGGAGCCCATGTGCGTGCCTATGGGATAATGCTAAAGATTGCTTAGTCCTCGCAGCCAACGTCGCGCTGGCATCATTATTCCACCGACCCTCCGTCTTTGGTACAATGGGATAGGTGCTGCCTCAGGGTTGAAATCGCCAGGACCATGCATCCCTCATTTCCGATTGTTATGTCCGAAGACAGAAACACAACCGAGAGGTAAAATTTTGTTTGAAAAAAATATTTTTGTTTGATACAACACTTTGGTCCCAACTCGATGACTAAGGAGCGAAACTCGAGTAGCACTGGCTGTTCGGTTAACGAATGTCTCCATATCAGGAAACGGCTAATATTATCATTAGTATTTCATATTTTCTCTATCGAAATAAGGCAAATAGCGAAAAAAACTTTTGACCCTGTAAAGTTACAGAAGTTAAACGTGATTACAATGTCACAAAACACAGGTCATAATTAAAATAAGAGTATTTTATTGAATGAAATGATTTACAGTAAAACAGAAGATAATCACACAGAATTCAAACTCTGCTTTTATCGTAAAAATTTTTCTTTTGTTTGTCTTTCTATGATACAAATATTGATACAGTTTCTTTTCATGTACAAACAAAAATCAACCATTCTGTTTTTGTCCCGGCATCCCTTGTAACGTTCCTCCATTGTTTTACATCTCTAGGTTTTTAGGGAAATTCTTCAAATAGCTAAATAAAATATATTGTCTATACTCGCGTATCATGCGACATTTGAAGCTAATTTTAAGAGGGTAGCATCATACACGAGATATAAAATTAGCGTATAGGTCAACAGTAAATACGCTAATTTTATATCTCGTGCATGATGTGCACTCCTTACAATTAGGCCTTCAAAAGTCGCATGACGCGCGAGTATATACGATATATGTCAATATATCGCTTCTCGTACGATCACCGAAGTTAAGCAATGTCGAACCAGGTCATACCAAGATGGGTAACCGCTTGGAAATGCTGTAAGCTTCGGTGTGCGGGTAGTTTAATGGATAACGGCTCGGAATGAGAAATCGGAGAGTCGAGTTCTAACTCAATTCGGGTTCGTTATATTCACTTACGCGTAAATACCATTGGAAAAGGCATGAATCCAACTCTTTTCACCCAGATATAGGTTAATTGGTAAAACTTGTATCATTAAAACCATTATTACCTCCAAAAGAATAAAAAAATTGCGTACTTAGATTCTGGCATTGCGTAATGCATTGTTTAATATGCTACTAAAAAAAGATTTGCTGTAAATAAACATTATTTTCAATTGTAAAAGTAACATTTTTTTTTTTTCCAAAATCCTGTAAAGTATTTATTGAATGAACTATTTTCATTAATTCCTATATCTTCGGGCAGATATTATTATTTTTTGGCATCACAAAAGTTTCCAGTGCCAGCCATTTAATTAAAAATAACACAAGGGAGATAATTCAGTCGTTCCTTGATTAACTATTATGTTGGTGCAAAAATAATGTCGTTTTCTCACATATGTTACTATGTGAGAAAACAACATTATTTTTGCATATATTTTTATATATACATACATATATATATATATATATATATATATATATATATATATATATATATATATATATATATATATTATCAAGAAGAAGCCTTAAAAATTAATTTCGGTTATAATTTATTTCGTGAACATCTATATATTCATCTCTTCAGACCGAAATCTTTTAGTAAATGGAGACAATACCCCGGACTGATATATCATTTCCCAACTTATTCAAGATGATCTTTGCTCTCTCTAAGCATCTAACTTTCTGTCCTGGAGTAACAAAATGCCAAACAGGTTTCACGTACGATTTCATTCTCAAGTCTTTTTTCACTGCTCTTTGAACTGTCATAGCTGAAACTCTTATCTCACGTGCCAAACGTCTTATGAATTGAGTTGGATCTTTTCTAATTGATCTCTTTTACACTAAGTTGAAATGATGATCCCTCTCCCTGTTGTGACCTCCTGATCCAGTTTTTCTCCCTACTGTTTCCTCTTTTTTAAACTTATTCACCGTTCTCTTGATGGTTCTTGAACGGACTTTGTAAATGGAAGCAAGAGTATAAATGTTGGTACCATTACTGAAGGCCTGAATGATCTTTTTTCTCTCACCATTGCTCAGTTGGGAAGACAGTGGATCTGACACAAGTCCATTTTAAACTGTTCTATTTCTAGCTGAATAACTCAAATGTTTTTTCAGTGATTCTTACGACAAATGGTGTCAAGATGGCTAAACATTTTATCTGAAAACCGGGAAAAAAGAAACTCATTTAGTTCAGTGGCTTTTTAGGATATTAAACATTTTGTGTAATGGATAATTATGCTGTTAAACGATTTGGACATTTTTGCTGTTACACCATTTCATCGTGCTGATCGCAAATCACAACGTTTCGGTCATTCCTCAACTGTTTATCGGTTTGGTTAACTTTCAACAAAGATGAGGTCAGTAGTCTGAATATAAATAATGAAAATCTTTTTATGCTATTGTTCAGCCAATACAAGTTACCAATGGCCAGTCAAGATAGAGGGCTTACTAAATGAGGTTCCTGCAAAGCGTACAAGCAGGTAGTAAGAGTTGAATATTATGAGGATATGTAGGATAGATAGCAGTTGACACTTGACCTGAAAAGGTTGAGATTGCATCAATCAGAGAAGCATCCTCTCCTCAACGTAATAGTTCTGAGAAAGAAGTTGTCTGAGTGACACTTCCTCCTTACTAATGGGATACGCATAGAATGAGGAGGAATTGACTCCATGTAGGTGGATGGCAGTGCCGAGCTCTGAATGTCTGAACTGATGGAAGCAAAAAAATTAGCTCCTCTGAACATTTGCTATGCTTGCGACGAAGCGTCTGTGGGGAAGGTGTTGTAAGGTGGAAAATAATCACTCACATGACCGCATAAATGCTTTTAAATACTTTCAAGACTGGAAAATGAAGATTTAACAATAATACTCTATTTTGGGTTCGATATGGCTTTTGTAAAGGTAGAGCATGGTAGGAGGAGCCAGATACTTTCTGAGGAGGTACAAGGAACCGGACATTTTTTCCAGCGATAGATCATATATATGAGTTCTACTTGAGTATCTGGTGTGAGTTTCAGTTCAAATAATGGTAACTCTTCATCCAAGAAATGAAACCAGAAATCTGGTAGTTATTCTAGAACATATCACGTATTAGATAATAATCATGATGGCAAAGTACAGTAGCAGTTGATCGATAACCGCAGTGTCGGACTTACCTATAAATGTTGTTAAATGGGGTAAGGAATGGCTTGTTAATTTTATGCTATTGTTCAACCAATACAAGTTAATTTTATCGCCTCAAAAAGAAAACAGCTCTTTTTTATCAACTGAGAGAACCCTTTTTACTTTCCATCAGCATGGCTGATGCTAACCTCCAGGAGAGTGACCATTGTGCGTTCTCGGACTAACGTTTTCAGCTGACATGAAGCGGAAAGATTATATTGAATCAGTTGCTAAGTGCAGTTAAGAAAGTTGCTTTACTATGTCGTGTTTCCTCTCCAGAATCGATCTTACATATTTATAAGTTTACCATTTGTCCTCGCTTTGAATATTGCTGCCACATCTGGTCTAGTGCTCTTGATATATATTTAGAAATTCTTGACGAAATCTAAAGAAGAGTGTGCAATACTATTGGTTCTGACCAGGCATTTCGGTTTCAGTCCCTTTCCTGCCGTCGTAACGTAACTTCCTTGTGTCTTTTCTCATAAATTCTCTAATTGTGCTGACGAACCTTCTGCTAGGATACCTAGATTTTATGAATTTAAGCGTGGTACTTGATTGGCGGCAAGGTCTCATCATTTTACACTTGAAACGGATATATGTAACCGTAAGATCTATGCTAACAGTTTCTTCTCTCGCACTTCTCGCTTGTGGAATTCTCTTCCAGCTTCTTGTTTCCCAGTCAACTTTGATTTTCAAAAATTTAAATGCAATATCAATCGTTATCTTCTGTCTTCTTAATTCTTATACTTTCATTGTCTTCTCTCCTTAATAGTAGTTTTTCTCATATTCTCTAAAACTCAGTAACCTCTTGTGTACTAGTGGCTTTATTGCCTTACTTGGGGTGAAATGATTTAAAAAAAAAAAGAAAACTAAATAAGCTATTGCTTATGTTCACACACCCTTGGAAGATCACATTTTTGTAAATATATTTTTATTTATTATTCTTTTACACTCAGTTCAGTTATGTTCCGTGCATGATACATGCTTAGACGATCATGTATCTTTCGATACATAACTGACGAGGCAGATTTTTCCCGCAGTATGTTGCCATTTCTTTTTGCGGTAGACCAGTTGCCATCCAAGGCTGTAGAACCTAGTCTGTCCTGCTATTTGTTCATAGCTTGGGAGAAGGGAGGGAGAGAAGAGGATTCATACCTTTCCTAAGGGTATTAGCACGTAAATGAATGTAATGGATTCGACTGGAATTCGAACTCGGCTCTCCGATTCCTCAATCTGAGCCGCTATACATTACTCCACCGTTGTCAAAAATTATACATAATATATACATTAATAAATAATAATCATGTATAATTACTTTAATTTTTAGAGAAGGGCTTTGAATTTCATATAATTTAGGTCCTCACCAGGTGTAAGTCAGGCCATGGCTAACAGGCGTCACAGTATCAATCATAATGGTGAAAAATAATCAACGTTATCCAAACCTCAATGGTGATGCTGTTAGTTTTCATTGTAAAGGTAAATGTCACAGAACCATTCGGGGAAGAGCTATAATTTCATCCAGACGCCACTAGTGAGGTAGTACACAAACGATCCTCTTTAAGCGACGCCAAGTCAACAGAAAGCCTTAACGATTGACCCTATTAGATTTTGCTATGAACGCGTGTTGATATGTAAGCTCCATGTTTTCGTAACTTTTCAAATTGCTACGTTAAAATGCTTGTTCTCTAGATGTATTTGCCCCTTCCCGTATCTTTTGAGATTTCTAATTTTATTTATTTATTTTATATTATTATTATTATTATTATTATTATTATTATTATTATTATTATTATCCTTTGGTTTCTGGTGTATACTCATTTCTTTCCGACCGGAGACCTAAGGTCAGAAATGGCATCATGGCATTTTCTACTGAGCAGTTTTGAAAAAAAATTGCAATTATTTTAAATAGATAAAGCTATTCGTAAGGTGTGGGCTGTATTATCATTTGTGCATGTTACGTATCCTATAGAGCCGTGTCCAAACTATGGCCTAGAAGAAAATTGTCATTTAATTAATAGCACTTTTCTTAGTATATGGTATTTTCCTCGTAGGGCGATCTTCTGAGCAACTTGTATGTTGATGTTGCCTGGGATATTGTTAGTAAAATTGTCCATTCCACACATTCGCTTTTTTCAATTGTAATTAAGTTGTACATTTTTAATTTTTGATTCTATTAAAAATATTTGTCCCCAGATAGCTGCATTTGCATTTGCGAGGACTGATAAATCTGTTTAAGATTCTCTTTTGCAGAAATTTGTCCAGCACATATTTTAAGGTTGGTACAACCTTAAAATATGTGCTGGAAAAATTTCTGTTGTGAGAAGAGTAAATTAATTTTCTGCTCGTTTAGGATAGGAGTTATTACAACTTTTATTAGTTAAAACTTAATAGTTAATAATGCAATAACAGATTCCTAATCCCGCACCTGGGAACACATCGCCATTTTATTTTTATTAATGTTATCTTATTTTATCTTTCATTCTGTTTTTATCCCTATTTTCTTATATGCAACGTCTCCGCCTAAACTCTGTAATTTTATTTACTTTTTATGTTTGTATTTTTTCCCTCAATACGAGTAGATATGTTTGCCTATCGCCCGGTTCAAACACCACCCCTGTTATTTGAACACGAGTAGAGATTTATCCGCTGTTTCATGCTTAGGATTGGGTTTCCGGTTCCTTCTAAAGTCTACTTCAACTCTATACTTCTAAAACCTCCAACAAAAATCTGAAGTTTTATTTGCTACTTATTTATTTTCTGTTTCCTTAATAGTAGTATACAGGTTCGCCTATCGTCCGCTCCTCCCATGTCATTTGAACAAGAGTAGAGGTTTATCCCTTGTTTCATGTTTAGGATTGGATTTCTGTTTCCTTCTAAAGTTTTTTTATTCTGTTTCATTCACAGTAGCCCGTTACCTCTTAGTGATATTATGGGGTGAATTAATTAAAAAAAATGAAACAGGTGTTACTTGACAGTGAACTCTCCTCAATCTGGTGAGATTTGCACCTGTGATGCAAACAGGATAAGAGGAATGGCAAAGAAACAACCGAGGATTACACGCAAAATATTGGTCAAATATCTAGAAGAATCAAAGACAATAACTACACCTCAATCAGTCAATAATTCAGCATGAATTGTAGTACATGAAGACTTACACATGGAGGCATATCTGAAGTTTCCTACGTTCTCGTTTTCCCCCTCGAAGCTAGTTCACCGATGATGAGAAGGATGGCTATACCGACAACATAAGTATTCACTTTTGGGATATGACAAAAAATCAACATTTTGAAAAGAAATCAACATTTTCTACCAATTAATTCAAAACATAGTTCTCAAGATAAACCTTTCCAAGACAGAAAAAATGATCAAGAATTAAGACGAAAGTAGTAATAGCTGAAGACCCAGATAAAAATTCATGATATGGAATTAGTAAATACTAAACACTTATTATTATTACAAATAAAGTTTATTTTTAGTTGGTAAACGTGTTTCACTTTCTATTCTCGTTTTTTATTTTCCTAAACAGTGAAATTAATAACTATGCTAACAGTTTCTTTTCCCGAACTCCTCGCTTCTTCTGGTTTCTTGTTTTCCAGGTAAATTTGATCTTTAAAAATTTAAATGCAATGTCAATCGTTATTTTCTATCTTCGACTATAGAGAAATTTGTGTCCCCTGACAGGAATCGAATCTGTATCCCTTGTACTATCAGGGAAACCGCTTCTGTTGGCGACACTGTTATACATATATACATACATATTAGGTTGGTGCAAAAATAATGTCGTTTTCTCACATATGTTACTATGTGAGAAAACAACATTATTTTTGCACCAACCCAATATATACATACCTATATACATACATACACACATACATAAATATATATATGTGTGTGTGTGTGTGTGTGGATAAATTGTCGCCATTTTATATTTTTAATTTCGCTTTTGCGCGTTGTTTGTTATTGATTTTGTCGACTGCACAGTATAGTAGGTTCGGTTGAGAGAAATAGAGCACCATGACACAATTCACTCCGCCAGAAATTTGGAAACGCCATGCTGTACTGCTAGGCATTCACGACGGAAGCTCCAATACGAACATTTCAGAGCGTTGGGGTGTCAATCTGAGGACAGTCCAGAGGATTCGGAAAACGTTGGATGTGTCCAGTGGTGATTAGAAAGTATGGAAACTCGAAAATCTCACTCTGATCGTTCTGCTAAGAAAAAAAATTCCTAACTTTTTGGTGAGGACCTAACACTCAACACGGAGGGCTGCATCAAGTTCCTTGAGGAGGTTATGCTGGGTCAAGAGGGTGGCTGCTGGAAAACCCTATGTCTAGCAACAGGACCCTGTACCATGCTATACAAGCAGGAGAACACAGTCATGGCTATCAGTCAATTTCTGCGACCACATCACTCTTTACATCTGGCCATTCAACTCCCTAGACTGCATCCCTCTTGATTATAATGTATGGGGCATAGTTGAGCGAGAAACCAACAAAATCCTTGTAACACCAAAGATGGACTGAAAGTAAGGATTATGGTAGCATTCACCAAGTTAAATAAGAAAACCCTCCAGAAGAGTTGCAGGAGATTCCGAAGCCGTCATGAGGCCGTGGTTGAAGTTATTGGCGATTTTATTGAATAAATTTGCTCTTTAATATTTCAAGATATTTTTGTGTAATTTTAGTAAATATATATTTAAATATATGTTAAATGAGATAATGAGTTAATTTCATTCTTCGTAATTTGGACAATTTATCCATCGCACATATATATCGCGCGCGATAGCGAATCCCGTGCCAATCAGGGTCGTCGGGGTACTACATGTACTGCAGCCGTAGTAGAAATGGTGTTTCTTGGGCGGGCTTTTTAATTCAAATTTATCTTCTCCTGGACCGGTTGCTACCCAAGGCTATAGAATCCAGTCTGTCCTTATGTTTACTCATAGCTGGATGGTGGAGAAGAAGAGGATTCATACCTTTCCCAAGGTTATTAGCATGTAAGTGAATGTAATGGATCCGACTGGAATTCGAACTCGGCTCTTCGGTTCCTCAATCTGAGGGATACTTTTGCTCAACATCGCTACTACAATAACAACCAAACATTAACTTAAAAACTCTAGTGATGTTCTGAAATAAATTCGTCGGATTAACACTATCATCTGGATGCCATACATGATGCCAAGCACGTTCAGAAATATCTAAACAGACAACCGTGTTCAACCGCTTTCTCAGATCAATGTTTAAAAATGCTTTCCAGCGCATGAATCCTGCAGGTCTTAGCAAGGACCATTCTTATTCGAACCTTCTAGACTGACACTACAAATTCACAAAGAATTATACCAAATAATAGAAACCACATCACTCGAGGACTACCAACAGCAGCAACAACGAAAATGAATAGCACATGTAATTCGACGAGAAAATAATGACATAATCACTTAGTAATAACGTTGACGTTCCGCAATACTTCAAACAAAAGTTAGGAAGGAAACTGCCATAAATGCTGGAAAGAATCATAAAAATAGACTTGAGAAACCTATATTTCTGAAAAATTGTTTTAAGAAAAAGATTTCACAACTTTCAACCGACAGTATCACTGGCTGCTCGATCAATGAATGCCAAATGTTGAAAGTGAAGAAGATTTGAGGTGAATACATTTTTTTCAATGTCATGTCCCCTCAGTCGGTAAATTGGTCATGGCTCTCCACTTTTCTCTATTATCTACAAATTGCCATGAATTGTTGAGAAAAAAGAGCAAAGTAATTTCCTGTTGGCTTTTCCATAGTTCTGAATTAAGTTGTTTTTCTTCTAGGCAAGCGGCCATCCAAGCCTACGGACCGGCCTTGCCCATAGCTGTTGTAGCCTTAAAATGAAAGTACTAGGCCGTAGCTTGTACTCGGCTCGTCTTTTCGACTTTCCGCGCCGATAACCGTTATCCACAATGGCTTACTATATTTGAGACTAAGTTATGTAATAGAAAGAGTATTTGCAGCCTTTATTGAATACTTATTTTCACCACTGTATATGTGTATGTCTGAGAGAAAGACAGTGTGATCAATAATTATTAACAATTTGTAATTTTTTTTTATCGCGTTGGAATTAAAACACAAACTTTGCAATAATTTGTTGATTTATTAAAATGACAGCCGCCAGTCAGGAGTGAAAATGGTCGCCAGATGCCTTCACAAACCTTGGGATCGCCTGAAGTTCATAATACGGATTACGTACCACATTATATGGGCTCGCGTGGACCTGAGACCCCATCTGTTGTAACAACACATCACAGACGACACGGAACAGAGGTAAAAAGATTTATTCTCATTTTTAACATTTCTTCTTTTTTTATTTAAAGAGTTTTAATTCTGGACTTCATTTTACCGTTTAATAGCACAAAATTGTCAGTGTCAATAGCACAAAATTGGCATTATAAATAGCACAGAATTGGCAGTGTCAATAGCACAAAATATAGATCCATGGAGAGCTCTATGTCAAAACACAGAGCAAAATTATTATTAATTAAAGAATATCAAACACTTAAAAGCCCATAGGTAATAATTTCATGAGAGCTTTTAAAAAAGCAGTACATAGATGACAAAATGTTGTGATTTCGTTTGTTGGTAAGGAGAGATTCCGATAAATAATGGCCAGTTCAGTTATAAAATCACTATGCACGAACATACCAGTGGAAAATACCTAAATTTTCTAAGGGACTACCTCACAAAATAAAAATAAACCTATTGCTACCAACAAACAAAATCATAAAGTGTGTCGGTTTTGTTTTTTGTGTTTTTTGTTTTGTTTTTTACGAAACAATGTTTTTCCATAAAGTTTTGTAAACAAAAATTCAACCTTTCGTAACCCACATTTCAATTTCAAACATTTTCTTGAATTTTATTAGTTGTTAAATAAAAGAATAAGCTTCAAGAAACTTCCATAACAAAACAGTCAAAATTTGTGCAAAAATAGGCTCTACCGACATGAAAAAATTAAAAAAATCTTTCCCAAATTCATCTCTAATTTAAATGTTTCAAGAAATCTTATTGTCTAAAAAATAAAAAATATAACACTCGCCCACGCATTTCTCAGAAAAATTCGCAATAGCTACCGTTGGAGCCGACTTCGTTGTTAAGAAAACTATAAATTGAAATAGCAAACGAATTTTCGTCGCATTTGAGACTCACACACGCGAAAGATACACACCGGGTTTATGTGCCGCCAAAGAAGCAAATTTCCTTTATGAGAAATTAGAAAAATTTACACAACAAACTTTTTCACTCAATATCTTTTATAGAAAATCTTTTGTCTAAGTTAAATTCAACCTTTTAAATCAGGCAGACAACATTTTAGACATTGAACATTGCCGAAACAGCAAAGAACTTTTTCTCTAAAATATACCTTTGCACACATCATTACACACAAAGAAATTGCAAATTGTGTATATAAAATTTAATCTGTTGTTTCAAACATGTATTTTTTGTTTTGATTGAATATCGTTACCATTTGGCCATTTCTTATAATTTATGTTTGTGGTTATTGCATATTTTATTTGCAGCACAATCTTAAATATTCACGCAACCTTCTTAGATCCACTACAAGGCTGTGGGTTCTCTTATCAACATGGAATTTTTTTTATGCAACATTGATGTACATGAATATAATTCATATTGAGATGCATACTAATATTGTATATTTAAAAACTATATTTTTATCATATATATATATATATATATATACATATATATATATATATATATATATATATACATATAATTATTTATTTAAAAAAAATTTATAACATAAATATGTTATAAAATCACTACAAAAATAGCCATTTTGTTTCAACACCCTCGGTGTCTTATCAAGTGATGACGTTGATGGTAAAATAAATGGTTTTAAAAGTTTCAAATTAATTAACAATCCTTCGCAAGGGGAAAACGTTGTTACAAAGGCTAGATGGACCAATCAAAATACAAGTATAGGAAAATTCAAAAAGTTTGACAACGAAGTCATTTTATAATATCTATTCAGATGTTTAAAATATGGGTAGTATTAAAAAAGAATTTATTCCAACCAATAATTTTTGAATAGTAATTGTTGGTTATTGGAATTCATCCCATATACACCAATCATATACTTGGGTATATATATATATATATACATATATATATATATATATATATATATATATATATATATATATATATATCTCCGCCTAAACACTGAAATTTTATTTACTATTTTTTCGCTAAATAGGAGTAGATAATTTCGCCTATCGTTTGGTTCACACTCCTCCTCAGCCTTTTGAACATGAGTAGAGGTTTATCCCTTGTTTCCTGTTCTCATTCTCCTTCGCTACTAGTAACCTCTTGCGTCTTCGTCGCCTTATCGTCGTGATTCGGGTGAATCGATTAATATATAATATATACATATCGGTCTAAAGATATATTATTATTCACTCGTTACATTTTATTTTTATTCTAGTCTGTTAGCTTGTAATAGTTAAAACTAAGTATATGTCAATGATTCTGTTTGGGCGCATGCGTGTGTAGTTATGTCTGCGCTGTCGACATGTGCTTAAGTTTAGCCTTATAGCTCGGCAATGTTACGTCTCTTTAAATTGACACACTGAACTACTTATAAGGTCTGTGCACACAGGGCTTGGTTCCATTAGTGCACATGTTCTCATTGGCTATTATGTGTTTTCGAATGTAAATTTATGCTTAATACAGCAAAACAAATAAAGAAATACATTTGAGACGACATGCCTTTATTGACATTTGCACATATGTAGGTATTTATTGTAATAATATATGTTGATTTAACTTACTATTGATAAATGTTATAAATAGGTTTCGTTTATATAACACTACCTGAATAAATAATTCTGTCAATATCTGTCTATATCTCTGAGATGAAGTATTATGATTACTTGCATTATTTACATTACTCGGACTGTTATCCTCATCTTCATTGCCATATTCGCAACAAGGCCACGTGGCCCAGTGGATAAAGACGTTAGTCAGATCCAGTGAGTTGTGAGTTCAATACCAGGCCACATCAGTGGTGAACCAAAACTTGACTTAAAGGGAAATAACTGAGACATCCGGAAGAGGTATGGCGCGCGGAACTAGAACAATCAACCCGCTGGACGAAATAAAGGGTTTGATTCGAAATTCCAATCACCTGAAGAAGCCCAAAGCGTACAACGGCCGAACCGTTGTGAATATGGCAATGAAGATGAGGATAACGGTCCGAATAATGAAAATAATTCTGTTTTGACTCCAACAACTGTAATTAAAAATTAAATATTTATTGAATACAATATGAGAAAAGAATCAATGTAACGACCTTTTTCTTCTATGTGCTTGGCGATCATGGCTCTCCACAACTTCCTAGCACTGTTATGTTTGTTTTCTATTTCCTTCCATTTCATGTGCTGCCACCTATTTGCACAAGCCCATTAGAAAGTCAACACGCTGATCCTATCTGCCACTCTTCCTTTTAGTATGTCAGTGAGGGTCAAATTTTCCAAGCCTTCTTTCCTTATGTGTTCTTTTTGTTTCCCTTTTTTTTTAAAACTTGCTCTATTCAGATATTTAAATTCCTGTACTTGTTTGATTTTGAGATAATCCAATTTGTAATTCGCATCTTGGGCTGTTACTTTTGTTGATAACCACATAATGTCTTCAAACAATTGATGGTTAAACCTTTCTTCTCGCTTTTCTTTACTATGGTAGTAGTCTTGCACTTTCTTGTATCTGCCATCAATACGGTGTCATCTGCGTATCATGTATTATTATTGGGTATCCACAAGCAACACGAATGGACCCATCCGAGAATTAGTTAAAGGAAAGTAACTATGGGCCAGTAGAACGAGCTAAATCCTCGATTGTACTAACGTGTAAATAAAATGTTTTGTCGCATTTAACCCCCTTGTTCGGTCTGCTTATTACCACCACGTCAGTTGTTATAACAAGACCAATTTAACTGTTTAATTTTTTTTAAGCATTCCGCCCCAAGCAAGGCGGGAAGCCACTAGCACGCAAGGGGTTACAGAGAGTTGGAGCGAGAGCAAAGAGGAGTGATAGAGGAAAGGATGAAGAGAAGGATGGGGGATAGATCAGGGCATCTGGAGACGTCGATTGACATTACATTTTAATAGTTGGAGATTATAGCTATCAGGGAAACAAGAAATGGGGAGGGAGTTCCACAGGCGAGACATGAAGCTATTGGAGTAGAAGAGACGGCTACATTTAATAGTTTCGACAGTGAAAGGGTGAGTGCGTGATGCCAGTCTAGTTGAACGCTTAAATTCATGAAGTCTGGGAACCAGCGAAAGCAGCTCATCGGAACAGTTACCGTGAAAGTATTTGTAAAAAAGACAGAAGGAGGCAACGGCATGTCTGTGAGAGAGCGGCTGCAGACGACATGCCAGATGAGGCTAATTACATTGCATATTCTTCTTTGGGTTTTATCAAGAACCTTGAGACAAACAGAAGAGGCTCCAGACCATATATGGCAGCAATACTCCATGCAAGGGCGAATGGTTGATTTGTAGATTTGAAGGATTGACTCCGAGAAAAATTTCCTGGCGAGGCACAGGGAGCCAACTTTCTTAGCGATGGACGAAGCTATTGACTCAATGTATTCGTTCCATCTCAGGTCAGCAGACAATGTGAGAACAAACATTCATAAAGAGGTGCTCTCGTGGAGTTGAGCGTCAGACATTCTAATGGGAAGCAGAGATGGTTCTCTCTGGTGAGTAACAGAGAGTAGTTTTTGTTTTTGAGGCATTAAAGTTAACCAATTCCTGACCCAGTTCACAAACGATTAGAGGTCGACACATTGTGTTAAGTCTGAAATCACCTATAGATAAAGATGTAAGAACAAAAATGTCAAAACTTGAACAAGATCCAGGAATAAATCTGCGTTCGATGCCTGAGGAATGTCAGAGATTAGTAAATTTAAAACAGGGCACAGCTCAGATCGAAGAGCCTGGAACTAAAATGGAATATAAAAGACATCTGGTATTTGTTTTACCAGTATGGTTCTTGGTATTTCTTTATCGGAATTTCGGAAATAAAATGACTGAATCTCAAGGTATAAAATAAATAATTTATTTTTTTTATTTGCTTTAGAGTCGGTCCTTTGGTATTCGGTGTAGCAAAACGTTAGTTCATAAGGTGGATATTGGTAGCAGTCTGGAGAAATGTCCGTTTGGGGTATACATTTTTAAATAAATTGTCCTCTTAAAAACTTTAAAATGTTTTCTTTCTGAGGAATTCGGCCTCAAACAATTTTTCTGCAAATGGAAAAATAAAAATAAAAGTGAAACGGAATCTGTAAAAATGATACTAACAATTAGATAAACGAAAAATATACCAAACAAGAATTTCGTGTAGGTTTATATAACCCACAAAACCTGTTAAACTTCAACTAGACACTGGCTCTAATTAACGGAAAATTTCGGAAGGGACTTGAAGGAGAACAACTGCGCCTAAACTGGAAAAAAATATCGCGAAGCATTTTGGGGGCAAAATTGAAAATAAAAGGCGTAATTAATTGTGAAATCTCGTCCCCGGAAAAAAAAACAAAAAAAAAAAAACGCTAAAGTTTATGCCCGTGTTGTTCAAGGAAAGTCATTAAATTTATTATGGCGGGAGTGGGGCTGACTAAAGATATTTCAATTATGAAACGCATCTATTAATTCTATCAGAATCGCCGATAAAAATCTTATGTATTATAAAAATTAAAATGAGGCAGAATTGCGGAGAATTGTTTCGGGAAGAAATTGATATGTGGACCAAGGCTTTGTTGCGATGTTCAGGTGATGCGTTAGCCTTGTCTGAATATTATTTTTATATATATATATATGTGTGTGTGTGTGCGTGTGTGTGTGTGTGCATTCATTGCTGGAGTTAAAAAGGGCATCACGAAACCGCAACTATATTATAATACTACAAACAAAATCATGCAGAAATAAATAAACTTTGCTTATTGGTTGTGATATGTCCGGGAAAGGGATATATTTGATCGAAGTAGCTAAGTGGTTTAGGCTACTATAACCGAGTAGAACAATCTAGCAGGTAGCAGTAATGGAACTGGCACGCGTCATAGTCGCATTCAAGAGGTATAGCCAATGGCGTAGTCTAATGGGCGCCGCCCTGTACCTCTACATCAGCCTCTATTTATGGCTGGCACCAGCCAATCATATTCCTGTGAGGAGGAACACAGATGTATGCATATTCATTACATCAGGTTAGTGGCAATAAGTTTTATTCTAGACAGTTCAGATCGTCTGCCTTCGGCGGAGATCGAAAAACAAGGAGAGTGAAAGTTTTTATTTTTCTTTCTTTTGGCGGTAAAACGATTGTTCTGATGCATCATGGGAGTATTCTATATTTCATGTTTTAAATTTTAATTTTATCCTTCTTTATTGTTAATTACCATACTTATGCGTAATTTAAATTACTTTTTCATTGCTTAACTTATATTTTTATCTTTTATTATTAATTATTTTGGTTCCAGGCTACTACATAGTCTAGTAATAAGGGTTGGGGTTATTTAGTAATTTATTTCTTGGTATCACTACAGTTTCATTACATGTGAAAGAAAAAAGCACTTGTTAATGAACAATACAAAAATAAAATTAAGGAACAAAGAAAAACGTTAAAAAGTAATCCTAGAGGCTGAACAGTAAAATCGTTTTTCTATAATCAGCAAAAAGAATCAGAACAAGTTTCTGATCTGATGACACGAAATGCAAAGAAAATGAAAACTTGGAATCGTCTGTTTTGAAGATGAAACGACATCATGACAATTTACAAACACGACTCAAAGAAGAATATGGCTGGGAACTAAAACTGGAGCGAGGAATGTAGCGAGAAATACAACGGGTGAAACAATTTGAGCAACAAAAACTCCAGCATCAAAATATATAATTTTTACAAATGATGATGAAATTGACTAAGTCTAACGGAAACTACGTATAGCTTCTTTTACCAGGGATTAACATGGCCTCACAAGTTTTATTTTTATATTGTAAAAAGAAATGTTGGTTTAATTTAGAAATTGAGAAGATTTTAGAACAACGCTAAAGTCTTGGACTTCCAGCAAGAGTTGAGAACAAAAGAAAATATTATTCTTGATGCTTGCCAGAAAAAAAGCGAACTGGAAATGAAAAAAAATTCATTCCAGTTAAATTTTAAACAAAACATGTTTGGGGTTCTTGGAAAAACTGGAATCGGCTGAAAAAAACAAAACAAAAAAAAAACTGAACTTACCAAAAGGACTGTAGAAGAAAATAAGAAAACTTGAAGGACGAAGTTGAAAAAAATTAAGAAATTCAATAGCCAGGCTTGGTTTACGAAATAAATAACACTGCCATTGTGGGTTTTTTTTCAGTACACTGAGTCCTGCAGAGACTCGATCCTTTCTTTCGAGATATTTGAGGAAAAAATCAAGAGAGGGATAGGGCGGAAGAGGAGACACTGCAGCAGTTTTTGACTGTGTATAGAGAAACCGTTAACTCAAATATTGTCATTCGATTCGCTGTGTTTCGTTCTTTTTTTTTTTTTAATACGAGGCTGTGTTGCTGAGATAGATATGAACAGGATTATGATAGATAGATAGATAGATAGATAGATAGATAGATAGATAGATAGATAGATATGAGGAGAGAGAGCAAGAAGTATGAACAGAGATAGATAGATAGATAGATAGATATGAGGAGAGAGAGCAAGAAGTATGAACATAGATAGATAGATAGATAGATAGATAGATAGATATGAGGAGAGAGAGCAAGAAGTATGAACAGAGATAGATAGATAGATAGATAGATAGATAGATAGATAGATAGATAGATAGATAGATAGATTTATTCTCTCTTACACGGGAAGATGTTGGGTACCCCCAAGTATGTCAAATAGATTCGACCGAGAATTACTTAAAGGAAAGTAGCTACAACTCGTGACCAGTAAGACAAGCTAAATCCTCGCTTGTACATAAAGTGTTTTGTAGTATTGAACACCGTTGTTTGGTCGCCTTATTAATATCATGTCAGTGGTTATAACACTAGTTAAGATTGTGTGCGCCAATAATAAACTCTCGTAGTGACTGAGATAGATAGATAGATAGATAGATAGACAGACATGAACAGGATTGTGATAGATAGGACACCATGGACAAGGACACATGGCACAGTGTATAAGGGCGTTGGTTAGATCCAGTGACAGTGCAGGTTCAATACCTGGTTAAGGCAGTGGAGAACTTGGAGAGGGGAATTAACGGGAAATAACTGATAAAGGACATCCATTAAACAAGGTACGTGGAACTAGAACAGTCTACCCCAGTGAGCGAAATAAAGGGTTCAGTTCGACATTCTAACCACCTGAAGAAGGCCGGAGCGTACAATGGCCGAAACGTTGTAATAAATATGGCAATAAAGATGAGGACAATAGTTCGAATAATGTAAATAGTGTTCAGAAATTAATTCATTATTTTCACTCAACTCTCTTGCAAGCATTCGAACAGTAGCCCAAAGATTTGCCTACATTACTGTTTTCAATTTCTCATCTTCAACGGAAGTTTGACGTCGACGACCTTTTGTATTTTCAAGGCTGGCTTGAGCACGATGACATTTCTTTAACCATGTTGCACTGTGCATTCGTTAACAGATCCTTCTCCCAAAACTTTATTAATCTTTTGAACAGTCCGTCCTGGGTATGACGATAAATTACATCCGGCAGCAAGGCCTTTGATTGGGAGGTTTTAAGAAGCGTGGAACCACTTCTTAATTGCTATTGTTCCCAGGTCCAACCTGATCTGGAGCTGTAGCACCTGTTGGGGTCTTGGCTATGGGTAAATAGTGAACTTTCAAACTGGTTCAAAACATGAAAATATAAAAGTACATTAGAAAAATTTCCATTAATACATTTTCATAGTAAAAAAATTAAAAAAAAATTATCGGAAAAATTAAATAAATAAATTAATAGAAAAAAACTACCAGAAAAAATTACCAAAACTCACAAGAAAATAAAATTTCGATATTAAGTGACCCATAAGGAGTTGTTATGCCTTTAAAGAAACAAACCAAACCTTTCGAGCAGTCGGAGCTGGATTATGGCTAATATTAAATTCATAAAAATAAATTTGACGAAATTCTTTTTTATCTTTAGTTGATCTGACAAATATGTGTCAGCAGTGAATGAAATAATGGATTATTTTGACAAATGTATTTAAAATACTCTTTACAACACTTTATAATTTTTACCTGTTTGCATGCATTTTTAAATAAAAATAGGCCAAAATATACAATGACAAAACCTGTATTATTTCCTGAACGAACTAATAATAATAATAATAATAATAATTATTATTATTATTATTATTATTATTATTATTATCATTTGTGTATGTTATGTTTGCTTTCTTTGTATCCTGTAGAGCCGGGTCCTATGGTCCTTAGGCCCTATAGGAGAAAGGTCATTTAATTGATAGCACTTTTTTAGTAGTGTTCCTGGTAGGGCAATCTTCTGGGCAAATTGTATGTTGATGTTTCCTGGGACATTGTTGGTAAAATTGTCCATTTCTTTTCTCACGAGGCCCAAAAATTACTATTAGTACAGTCTTCAAATTCATTCCTCAAATCCTGTTAATCTCAATCTCCAGGTCCTTGTATTTGGACAATTTCTCGATAATTTTCATGGAGATGTTTTTTCTCTCAGATGGTACTGCTATGTCAATAAGCATACACTTCCTGATTTTCTTGTTTTTTATGATAATATCAGGTTCTTATTTCCCTGTCAATTTGAACTGGCATGTCCTAGAGGATAGTTACATCGTTATTTTGGGTAATTTTGATGGTCATAAAATGTCTCAGTGGTTTCGATTTTGTGCTTCTTGCATATTTTCCATTGCACATATGTCGGTACTTTATGTCTGTGGGCATATTCATTTTTTTTGCTAGTTATTATTATTATTATTATTATTATTATTATTACCTAAGAAAAGAAAAAAACAAAAAGTTTGGCAATGTTAAATATTATTTCGAGAGTATGTCTCTCTTCTTCAAGTTATATTTTTTAAAAAGATTTTCAAGTATAAAACTATATAAATCTACATATATATATATATATATATATATATATATATATATATATATATATATATATATATATATATATATATATAAGTGCGCAGGTATGCAGAAAATTGAAAAGAACACGCTGGGTGCATAATCCAGAGTTCCTTAGTATTTTTGTTTTTATTTTTAAGAAGACAGTGCTTCATACAGAAGTAGAGCTTATATTATAATATTTTTTGTGGACAAAACCCACTGTGGGTTATTTAATGCCAAATCCAGTTTATATGAATTTTAAATGCCTATTTTGTCCTGGCAACATTATTGTTTCCAAAAAAACGTATAGCTGGCAACATTATTCTTCTGAAAACACTATCTGAGGCCTTCCTTGCTGTTGGACGTAGTTTATCGTCATACCGAGGACGCGGATGTAGTTTATTGTCATACCCAGGACGTGGGTAAGATCTGGAAAAACTAGGAGTTCACTATTTGCCCATAGCTGGGACCCTAACAAGTGCTACCACACCGAGTCAGGGTGGGCCTGGAATCACCAGCAATTAAGAGGTGGTTCAGAGATCAGAGGCCTTGCTGCTGGATGTAGTTTATCGTCTTACCCAGGACGTGGATGTAGGTTAACGTCTTACCCAGGACGCAGAATATTTGAGTAATCTTATTAGAGAAAAATATGTGCTCTCATGCAGGATTCGAACCTGCGTTCCTCTTTTCTCGAATATTCAAGCGGGTAGACGAAAATAAATACACATACTGTTTAATAAATAAACGGAGCGTCTACTCAAATACTAATAAACACCACTAAAAAAACGTACTAAGTCATTGTATGAGAACACTACTTAGAAATACTTAGAGGCAGGCGAAAGCACTATTTGTAAAATTTAACCGAATATTTCCAGTATTAACATATTGCGTAATAAAATACATTCCCTTGCAATGTCTTTAATGTGTAACTTCAAAATAAAAATAAAGAAAATTATAATAAAATCCTCGAAAATTCTATTTCTGCCTCGTCATTTTCTTCTTCTATGTGCAGTGATCTCTTCAGGACGTGGGCGATCGTTGCTCTTCACATCTTCTACCGTTTGTAGCTCTTAATATTGTTTGCCTTTTCGCTATCCCTTCTAGTCTCTGTTCTGCCATCCATTTACACAAGTTTGTGTTACCGGCTGTTTCTCTTGCCTTCAATATGTCCTGTGAGTATCAAATTCTCCAAGCACTTTTTCCTCGTTATGAGTCCTAGAAATTTCAGCTGTCTTTCTGATTCTAAGTACAAGCGGCTTTTTGTTTTTTTTTTTTGTTTCCATTTTCTTAAAACTTCCTCGTTATTCACATGTCATGTCCATGGTATTCTCCGCATCTTCCTGTATAACAACATTTCTATTGCTTCATGTCTCTTCTTCCTCTGTGAGGAAATTGTTCAGCATTCACTGTCATATAAGAGGACCGATATCATATAGTAGTTCAGTGCTGTGTTCTTTGTTTCTAACGACATTTTTCATATTTCTTAATACTTTGCTTAGCTTTTGGAATCGCATCTTTCACTATTCCAATTTCAATGTCGTATTTTCCACCCTCTGTTAAAGAAAAACAGGTATTTAAATGTTTGTATTTGTTTGACCTTGTTGTAGTTCACATCTTGAGCCGTTTCTTTTGCTGACAACCATACATTCCGTTTTCTTACAATTGATGTTTAGTCCTTTCTTCTTGCTTTCCTTTAATACTTTCTATCTGAGTTTCTGTCGTTTCTTTTTTGTGTCTGCTATCAACAGTGGTTCATCTACATATCTAATGTTGTTAACATTGGGAGTGCTAATAATGAATCCTGGCTTAGATTTTAGAAGTTGTCTTTTGTTATTTCAATGCGTTTTCAGATTTCTGTGTCGCGTTTTTTCAGTCCTCTTTTAAATCCCTTCCTAGATATTTAAATTTTCGTACTCGTTTGATTTTGGCATATCCAGTTCGTAGTTGGCATCTTTGGTTGTTCCTGTTGCAGGCAATCATGCATTCTAGCTTTTTACAATTTATATTTAGTCCTTTCTTCTCGCTTTCCTTTCCTACTTTACCTAACAGTACAATACTTAGAAATGATCGATCCTACACTTCATCCAGATGGGGAGTTCACCCTTTTTTGTGCAGTGGCTTCCTGTGGTAAAACAAAAAAAGGCATTGCATAGAAATTTGTATGTATGTATGTCGGGGTGGGGTCTCCCTTTGTGTTCGTGCGTGCATGTATGTGTGCGTTCATGTATGTGTGCGTGCGTGTGTGTGTCTAATCGATGCATAGAAATGTGTATGTGTGTGTGTGTCTGTGTCTAAGCGTTGCATAGAAATGTGTATGCGTGTGTGTGTCTGTGTATCTAAGCGTTGCATAGAAATGTGTGTGTCTGTGTATGTTCATGTGTGTGTGTGCGTGTGTGTATGTGTGTGTCTAAGCGTTGCATAGAAATGTGTATGTGTGTGCGTTTGTGTCTGTGTGTGCTCATGTGTGTGTGTATGTGTGCGTTTAAGCGTTGCATAGAAATGTGTATGCGTGTGTGTGTCTGTGTATCTAAGCGTTGCATAGAAATGTGTGTGTCTGTGTATGTTCATGTGTGCGTGTGCGTGTGTGTATGTGTGTGTCTAAGCGTTGCATAGAAATGTGTATGTGTCTGCGTTTGTGACTGTGTGTATAAGCGTTGCATAGAAATGTGTGTGTCTCCGTGTGTGTGTCTAAGCGTTGCATAGAAATGTGTATGTGTGTGCGTTTGTGTCTGTGTGTGCTCATGTGTGTGTGTGTATGTGTGCGTTTAAGCGTTGCATAGAAATGTGTATGCGTGTGTGTGTGTCTGTGTGTGTGTATAAGCGTTGCATAGAAATGTGTATGCATGTGTGTGTGTGTCTGTGTGTCTAAGCGTTACATAGAAATATGTGTCTGTGTGTGTTCATGTGTGTGTGTGCGTGTTTGTGCATGTGAGTGTCTAAGCGTTGCATAGAAATGTGTGTGTGTGTGTGTGTGTGTCTAAGTGTTGAAGGATGCACCAGGATCATACAGCTGAAAAATGAATCCTAAAGCCAGACGCCTTTTTCGGATAAAAGTAATTTGTTCTTTCAAGATTCGCATTCGACCAATGTTACTTCTGGCTCAAAACTTCTTTCACCATTACAATAAAACTCTTTGATTAGCCAAGCAGTTCCACACTCCAAGTGAACAAACACACTTCAGCATTAATTGGAGCTTGGTATACGAGTCCCCTTCAGACGGCTTGCTCTGCTCTTCATCGTTTTGCATGTTGATAAACACATGTTAGTAATGATTGAACTCTTTCTACTGACCCGTTCCCGCCAAAAGGCATGGTAACATCATGTCGGCTAATTACGACTTGCTTTGCTACATTTATCATGTTTATCAAATGAAATGGAGATAGTTGAATATATATATATATATATATATATATATATATATATATATATATATATATAGAGAGAGAGAGAGAGAGAGAGAGAGGTAAATATATATATGTGTGTGTCTGTGTGTTCAGTTGTATGGAATAGAGTTTGCGACCCTGGGTTTCACACTCTTGCGATAATCAGACAAACTGGTTTATTTTTTTTAAAACTGGATCTATTTATGCTTGTTTGTGTTTGATTATGTTTGGTGGTGGGAGGGGGAATCGACTGTGTTTGTTTGGGGTGACACTCACATACGTATAGACACACATGCACACAGGTGTACGCATTTTCGTTTACACAAACACATCCATATAAACAATCCGAGGCTAGGCACAGATACATATCCATGCGTTCGGGCGTACATACATACGCAGTTGTAATTCCATTTCGGTGTCGAGGCCTTAGCTTTTATATGTAGTGATGTTCCTTTCAACAAGTAGCGGGTATGGGTGTTCTTGACGCTTTTCAGATCTACTCACAAAGACACATACACACATGTAGCCGAGTACATACACTCCTATTGGTCTGGCTCTTTGGTTAAGCTAGGTTCTGTTTGTGGGCATGGTGATGCTTGCATCTTCAACGCTATCTGGTTGTGTGTTGTTAACGATTATGATTATGCTGATAGTGATAATAACTAGTATATTAATTATTATTAATATGTTAATAATAGTTGTTGATGTGTTAACGGTAAATTTGGCCTTAATGATGATGGAAACGAAAGTGAAAAAAAAGGAGGCGGTAATAATGTCAATCGTAATTATGATAATAGTTGTGGTAACCATGATAATGATGATGATAATAATACAGATAATGTAACAATAATAATGACGATAATAAAAAATAATGACAGTGTTAAACAGCAGTACTAATGGTAAAGGGGATGGTTATGAAGTTTTTGGGGGTTTTTTCTGGTAGTTTCATTCCTGGCAGTATTTAGTTTTGTTGCAGGTATTACCCATTTGGTATGAATTGTGATAGTAGATATTTATTTTCGTGTCTGCATTTTGAAATTATTTCCGATTTTTGATTGAGTGAGGGAGATTATTGCCACTTTTTCGTCTCGACAAAGTAGACATCTCTTTGATATGTTATTGCAGGCAGGTGGAGTCTTCATGATTTCCCAGCTTATTTTTGGTATGATGTTTGTCTTTTAGTTGCCATATGTATGTGGATAGTGTGGTGCTATTGTAGTATTTTGGAGAATGGGAGGTCGTGGGTGTATTTTCTTTGGTTATGGCACCAATGTAGTACATTGTAGTGTTGTTTGCGTTTACCTTAGCTTTGTATACTATGTTCGTTTGTAGGCAATATCCTTGTAGTGGGCATGTTGTTTTGTTTCTGCAGTTGCATTGAGGATCTTTGATTAAGCTATTGCAAGTTATTATTTTTGTTATAGCTTTTTATTATTTGTGCTATGTTTTTAGTGCAGCTGTTTACAGTGTTTTTGTTAAATATTTTTGCTAAGGCTTTTTTATGGGGGAAGTGTTTTTATTACGTTTAGTAATGTCCTGCCGACGTTTGTTCTAACAGTTTTGTTGTATGGTGGGTTAAAGCAAATTATATTTCTTTTTCTGTTTTTCCGTTTTGTGTATTCTAGTTGATGCTTGTATCCGCTTTTCTTTAGTGCGTTGTTATATGGCGTTTTTGTCGTTAAAAATTCCTATGTTGGACGAGTTGTCTGATAGCCTGTGGCTGATGGATTTGCGTATGTGCTTGATGATTGAGGGTGGATGGTTGGAGGCTGAGTGTATGTATGTGGGAATGTCATTATATATATATATATATATATATATATATATATATATATGCGTGAGTGTGTGCGTTTAGGCAGCAAATTCTCTTTTAGGCATGTCTGATTGAATAAATTACAAAGATTATGTCTGCTTATTTTTATCATAATCCTTTCATATTCACAAACATTTTTCTGTAGATTACAATTGATTAAATTGTAAAATACGGAAAAATATTCGTGAATATGAAAGGATTATGATAAAAATAAGCAGATATAATCTTTGTAATTTATTCAATCACACACACACACACACACACAAACACACACACATATATATATATATATATATATATATAGAGAGAGAGAGAGAGAGAGAGAAAGAGAGAGAGAGTGAGTGAGAGAGAGAGATTATCAACACGGCAAGAGGTAAAGAATTGGAAAATTCTCAAAAAGTATTGATTTTTAAGCTCTGGAAAAAGGTAAAAGTTACAAAAAATCTGACAGCCTGAATATTCCATTCACTACCATTAATTCATTCATTGCAAGGTATAAAAATGGAAGATTTGTTCAAGATCCTCGAGGAAATTAATGCGTCAAATTAAACAAATTCTAATGGTTACTCGTCAAGAGTTGCAGGATGATTTGCTTTCATCAGAAATACGTGTCACTAAACGGACAATAGGCAAAGAAATTTATAGGAAGAATCAAAAGTCACGCTCCACTCGGAAAACTCTATTTCTATTGATAAGACACGGAGATGCTAGGTTGAAATTCGTTCGTGAACATAAGAATAAGGAAAGATCGTATTGGGAAAGAGTATTATGGACAGACGAAACCAAAATTGAATTTTGGGACGTAATTCTAGAAAACATGTATTGAGGAAAGATGGCGATGCCTTCAAACAAAAGAATACAGTTCCAACAGGGAAATTTGGCGGTGGCAGCATCATGGTTTTTTTCTGCAAAATCTACTTGCAACATATCAGTAGCAGATGGTAGAATGAATGCCGAAACGTATCAAAATGTTTTGGAAGCAAATTTAATGATTTCGGTTGGAAATCTTGAACTTCCTCCTGATTATATATATATATATATATATATATATATATATATATATATATATATATATAGTTCTTTTTCCTGAATATTTTCTTTTTTGTGGGTTCTCCTTTTTTTTTTCTTACATTCTGCTTTCATTTAGTCTTCTTAAATATTCTTCATTAACTTTTCATTTCTTTCTTCTCTATATTTTTTTGTCCTAAATATTTCCTTTCTCGGTGGGTTCTTCATTCCTTTTCTTTCTTTCTTTCTTTCTTTCTTTCTTTCTTTCTCCTTCTTTCTTTCTTTCTTCATTCCTTTTCTTTCTTTCTTTCTTTCTCCTCCTTTCTTTCTTTCTTTCTTTCTTTCTCCCCCTCCTCCTTCTTTCTTTCTTTCTTCATTCCTTTTCTTTCTTTCTTTCTTTCTTTCTTTCTTTCTTTCTTTCTCCTCCTTTCTTTCTTCCTTTCTTTCTTTCTTTCCTTCTTTCTTTCTTTCTTTCTCCTCCTTTCTTTCTTTCTTTCTTTCTTTCTTTCTTTCTTTCAGTCTGTCTTTTATTTCTTTTTCTATTCTAACTCGCTTATTTCTCACCAGTGCTATAATTTTAAAACCTTTTTTACAAGTAATTCCTGGATAATTCGCTCACGACACTCTTTCTCCTCTAATTGTTTTGTGCCAGACACAGCTTAGATTAGTAAATATCAACATAAAATTACTTTCAGTAACCCCCTTTAATTTCAATATATTGTTTATTCTTTTCAGGTCTGCCCCCAGGATAACATTCGGATTTTGATCAACGGAGTCGATTGTCCAGTTGCCATTAACACGCTGGGACATTATCTGTGCTACAAGTACGAGCACCGTTTCCGATCTTGCTGTGAAAAATGTGTTCAGCTAAGGAACCACCAGAAACCTGGTCAGTCTTGAGATTTATCTAGCGGGATGTTAGAATAAGTGTTCTCACCAAAAGCAAACTCTTTAAAAAAGGGATAAATGCAGTGACAGCTGTAATCTGCGGTGGTGATGGCGGATTTTGCTTAGCGGCATATCAACCTCTATGAGTTATTTAGTGCCGAAATCTATATATTTTTTTCTATAATTTTATACTTTCAGGGTAAAAGCATTTAGATAAATAGATTGTAGTTCATAAAATGTATTGCTGGTAATTTCACTACAAAAATGTATTTTTATACGTTTATATCTTTGCACTGCTTGTTATTTTGATATAAAAATGTATTCTTGGTAAATTTTACTATAAAAATGACCTCTTGATTTTTGTTGGGACCCTAACAGGTTCTACCCCCATCGTCGGGTCAGAGTGGATCAGGGAACAATAGCAGTTAAGAGTTGGTTCCACGCTCCTCTAAACATCCCGATGGGCCGATAAGATGCTTTGCTGCTGCATTTATTACCGAATTATGTGTAGTCTACGAAAATCTGGTGTCGAACAGACGTCATATTTCCGCCATATTTTACAGAGTAACAATTATTTAAAAAAAGCAGCTTCTCTTTTTTATTACTGACCTCTCTCTCTCTCTCTCTCTCTCTCTCGCTACACACAGACACAAATGTATATGCGTGTGTGTTTCTATATATATATATATATATATATATATATATATATATATATATATATGTTTAAGACATTTTTATGTTTATACATTCTTTTTATAGATACAAATATTTAAGTAAATTCTCTGTTTTATAATAAACAGTATTAGTAAGATTTACCGGCCTGAATGTCTGAGAAATTTTCATAGAAAATATGCGTCCTATAAGGAACCGCCATATAGCCTAAAGTGCTTTTACCGATTGAGCCACAGAGGAGCGTTTCAGTTACCAATGTCGATTTTATTGTTTTTAAACTGCAATTCTCCATGATTTTATCTCGTACATTCATATCTGCTCGATGCGTATTCAAATGTAAACAAATGACGTCATACATTATGAAACGGACAAAGATTTTTAAGACATTTTTATGTTTATCTATAAAAAGAACGTATATTTTCTATAAAGATTTCCGGACATTCAGGCTGGTAAATGTCATTAATACTGTTTATTATAAAACAGAGCATTTGCTTAAATATTTGTATCTATAAAAAGAACGTATAATCATAAAGATGCCTTAAAATAACCGTCGGACTTTGTCCATTTCATAATATATATATATATATATATATACACACACACATACACACACACACACACACACACACACACACACATATATATATATATATATATATATATATATATATATATATATATGTATATATATATGAACAAAGATTTAGCTTCGCCGTAAAAATAACTTGGCGTAAAAAGTATTTGTATGTAATGTCTTTTAAACTTGTTATAAAATAAATTCAATTGTATTATCTCACCTCCTGATGAGCGGATTAAATCTGCGAAACGAAGTCTGAAGACAATTTTTCAAGTTTTTACTTTATTTGTTTACATCAGCGCGCGCGCGCGTGTGTGTGTGTGCGTGCGTGTGCGCGCGCGCGTGTGTATGTGTGTGTGTGTGTGTGTGTGTGTGTATGTGCGTGCGTTATGCGTGTTTGTCCGAATGTATCGTATGCGTGTTTGTTCTTTTGTTGACCACAATTTTGAACTTGTGAAAGGATAAAATAGACACCGGACTGTCCCCATTTCAAGTCAAAGGTCATAAGCTATGCAACTTTTTCTCTGGGTGCGAAATAGTCATTTTTGTTCAAATTTTACCGATATTTCTTTTTTTGTACATTAGTAAAAACGTATTATTTTTGAAGATTTCAACTTATTTAAATTTAATATTATTTAATTTAATTATAACTCACTTCTAAAGAAGTGATGGGTGATTTTTTTACTTATAAATTATTATTTAAAAGTTACTTTTAATGAGTAGACGCTCCGTTTATGTATTAAACAGTATTCTTACCGGCCTGAATATTCCAGGACTGTCATTAAAGTAAAAACCGCGCTTTCTGCCAGGAGTCGAACCCGCGTCCCCTTGGTAGAAGAAATCGACGTTATACCCGACGAGCGTTAGACTGACTCGGCCAAGTAGTACTTTGTTATCCAAATAAGGTTGAGAAAAATAACGTAAGGATACCATGAACCTAACATGTGAGCAACGACAAGGTTCCAGAGAAAATGGAAACAAAAAGGAAAAATATTTAATACCAGGAAGAGGCAGTTGAAATTTCTAGGGTACGTAATGAGGAAGGAGGGCTTGGAAAATCTGATCCTCACGGGGCAGATTGAGGGAAAGAGGAAAGTCTGGGAGAAATATCAAAAAGACAAAACTTATTAAGCGCTACAAGAGACAGGAAGATGTCAAGAGCCACACAAATATCCTGCAGAAGAATAGTAAAAAATATGTTTCACTTTTACATTTACACACACACACACACATATATATATATATATATATATATATATATATATATATATATATATATATATATATATATATATATTCAAAAGTGAAATATACGTAGAGTGAATAATAGTTATTCAAAATTTATAACATAAGCATGGTATAACATCACTACAAAAATAGTAATTTTGTTTCAATACTATTGGTGTCTTGTCAAGTGTTGTTTATTGTAAAAAAATTTTTTACATCATCACTTGACAAGACACCAGTAGTGTTGAAACAAAATGGCTATTTTTGTAATGATGTTATACCATGCTTATGTTATATATATATATATATATATATATATATATATATATATATATATTAGGTTGGTGCAAAAATAATGTCGTTTCCTCACATATGTTACTATGTAAGAAAACGACATTATTTTTGCACCAACCTTATATAATATATATATATGTATATATCCCAACATACGCACATATTTCTTATTGCTATAAACATTATTTTTAGTAGTTACACGTATTTCATTTGCTATTCTGATATTATTTTGTTTTTGTTTTTATTAAACAGTGGAATTAATATTAACGTGGTTTTACCAATTCACAGAGGCAGTGCTGATAGAACAAGGTTTCAATTACCTATTTAAGGAATGCACTTTTCTCGTTGGAACTTCTACGAATCTATATCTGCGAGCTGCAGATTCCTAACCGAAATGTAAACAACATATATATATATATATATATATATATATATATATTCACTAGCCCATGAGATTTGATTGTAGTGGTGAAGGTTTTGTGCAGGACCATACACACTTTTTGAAGGGCCGAATATAGAGACCTGGTACACTACGTGCCACAGATTCCCCAAACGACCCTCCGCAGGTTTTGAATTCAGAATTCTCCTATATATATATATATATATATATATATATATATATATATGGAGAGAGTGAGAGAGTGAGTAGGGGGAAACAAATATTCGTACACATAAAATGTTTAATTTGTTGTATTTCCAATTAATGAATAAACATAGTTTTCATATAATTAATTGTACACAGATACATAATAAGTAAATATGCATAGAACAAAAATCTTGATTTAACAATCTGTGAGTAAGGGCCCTATATCGAGTCTAGTTTCTTCTTCGGCCCTGAGGCGCGTTGGTACAGTTAGTATGGAGCTTGCGCTACATTGAAACGGTCCGATTTCGATTCTCGAGAGTGGGTGCGCAAAATGGGACGAAGCGGCTGTCCAGTGCTTTCCGTATTCTGTTGAGGATGAATTGCTATAATGATGTATATATTCTAATGTACATGCACGCTTTCCTTATTACTATAAACGTTACTTTTTAGTCGGTACACATATTTCAGTTGCTATTCCCCTTTTTTATATATATATTTTAATGACGTAATAATGTCGTTTTTTGACGTTAAAAAATACGTCAAAAAACGACATTATTACGTCATTATTTTTGCACCAACCTAATATATATATATATATATATATATATATATATATATATATTATAGTAATAAGGAAGACACATACATATATACATACATATATAGACTCAGACAGGCAGACAGAGGGGTGAAGAGATAGACTGAAGAGAAAGATGGGGAGAAGGACAGACACAAAGATGAAAGTGGGTGAGACATTGGGAGAGATTTGGCGTGAGATTGCGAAAAAAGAGAGTTATGAGAGAGAGGGACAAAGATGAGAGAGGGAAGGAAAGTGGGAGAGACAGAGAGAGAGAGATAGGTAGAGAGAGAGAGAGAGAGAGTGAGGCGGGAAGAGGAGTCAGTAAGACAGTGATGAGGAAGAAACCGATGGGAAGAGTGAGAAATGAGTGAGGGAGATATATTGTAGAGAGAAAGACAGCTGAGTAAAGGAGAGAGAGAGAGAGAAGTAAAATGAGGGAGAGAGAGATGCAAGTGAGAAATAGAGATAAGGAAAATGAGAGAGAGGGATGATTGTGGGTGAGAGAGTTGCGGAGAGAGGTTGGGAGAAGGCGAGACAGCGATGAGACAGAGACAGAGACAAGAGATGATGAGATGGAGAAACAGAGATAAGCGTTCGTTAGCGTTCTTTTATGCGTGCATGGCAATGACATTACAACACAGAAGAAAACAATTCCATATTGGATAATTTCTTCACGTTCTAATGAACGTTAAGCAAGACTGTTAACCGTTGCATTTGAAATCAAAAAGAAAAATTACAGAAATAGATATCGAAAAACAGGTTTGTATTACTACTTGCAACCGTAAACAACGCATAGTTTTGTATTATTACGTATACCCCTGAAGATGATCTTGGAAGAAGGTCGAAAGTACTCAGGAAATGGGAAATAAAAACGATTTTCATAGTTATAGCATATTTCTGACATCGTAAGGTTTTCTGTGTGTATGAAGGGATTTTATTAAAAATAAGCAGACATAATATCTGTAATTTATTTAATCACGCACACAAACGCACACACACACACACACACATGTATATATATATATATAAATATAAAAGTGAACATTGAATTCAATACTTAGAGGCGACAGGCTGTTTCATGCTAGACGCAATCGTCAGGCCACGAGTGTTGTTTTTTCTCGGCTATTTTGTTTGTTTTTTTTCTCGGCTATTTATATATATAAATAGCCGAGAAAAAACAACACTCGTGGTCTGACGATTGTGTCTAGCATGAGACAGCCTGTCGCCTCTAAGTGTTGACTTCAATGTTCACTTTTATATTTACACACGCTCTATCTGTGATATTGATCACTTTATCCCATAAACATAGCACACCTTAAGAGTATATTTCTTCATATATAATCAAATCATATTTTCCTTGGTTCCTAGAAACTGAGTTGCTTGACCGTCATATGTCAAAAAAACAAACAAAAAAAAACGACGGAATACTCCAGCATGCAATACAGTTCAAAAATATGAAGACAACAACAGAATTAGCATGGGATGAACTTGACAGAATAGTGAAAAAATAATATAAGAGTGCTCTTAGAGTCATTGAAAAAAAATGATGTAATCAATTGTCAAACTTTGAGAAACTTAACACTTTTCAGAACAGCCTATTAGAAAAAAATGTTATACATAATATGTCGTTCCCAATAATCTCTCCATAGGTTTTAATTCAGAGTTATACTTCTCATAGAATACTTGCCAAAACCAAGAATAAATACTCTGTATTTCTATTCACCCTATAACTGGGGGAGAAGAGATGGTTTCATATTTTTTCCCAATAAGTGAATCTAACAAACAACGAACCCACTGGAATTCGATTTCTAATTCCGAGGCACTATACATTACACTATTATATTATATTATATTATATTATATTATATTAATATATCTATCCATCCATCTATCTATCTATCTATATATATATATATATATATATATATATATATATATATATATATATATATATTTTACTTATTATAAAACGCAGATTGTGTGAGTGTGTGTGTGTGTGTGTGTGTGTACGTTTATATATTGGATCGGATTTCCTACATTTTTCAACCAATTTCAACAAAACTTCACAGGACTACGTAAAATTACCTTGTGGTGATTCTAACTGCACCAAAAATTGGAAAAACACAATTGTTTTTGCATGAAATCAATATGAAAACACGATTAAGAGGCATCGTGAGAATGAAAGGGGGACAACTCATATCGAAGTATACTTATTATAAAACCCAGGTTGTGTGTGTGTGTGCGCGCGCGCGCGCGTGTGTTCGTTTATATATGGGATCGGATTTCCTACATTTTTCAACCGATTTCAACAAAACTTTACTTTTTGGGGGACAGGTAGTGTTTCTTATTGTCTTGCACACTTTTTTCTTTATTTTTACAGTCAGAATGCTTTAGAAATTCCATTTACAAGACAATTGTTTATAATAAAATTCTATTCAATCGGTAGACTCATAACGATTGAAAACAATGTTTTTGTGTGAGTTTGGGTTTGACCAATTCGTAAAAAAAAAAAAAAAAAAACTAATTAAGACATGCGTGTTCGTCAACCTTGAACAATAATCTTTGTCAATTTTATTTTTCAGTCTTTATGATGGTTGATACTTGATCTATGTCTTACTGTTACATCCCCGGGCAACGCCGGGCTCTACTGCTAGTATATATATATATAGTAGTTGATCACACCCGCTGTTTTATACCATCACCGAAGTAAGTGACGTCGACCCTGGTCAGTACCTATATAGGTGACTGTGTGAGAATACCAGGTGCTGGAAGCTCGATGTGTGGGTGGTGTAATGGCTAATGGCTCGGAATTGGTAATCTGAGATCCAGTTGGATTTGTTGGATTTGCGCATAAGTGAATATAAAGAATCTAATTGGAATTGGGAAAGATATGAATCCACCTCTTCTGCCCACAGCTATGGGTTAATTAGTAAGATTTGTATCACTAAAACCATTGTTATTTTTTTTATAAAAAATAGAATTGCGTACAAAAAATTTCGGCATTAAATAACACATGGAGGTGTTGATATGCCGCTAAACAGAAACAAACAACAAAATCAATGAACTATTCCCGATGTTAGATTTGAAGACGTTAATGTTCTCAACATTTCTTAAAGAGACGTGAGAATGTTAAAATTTAGTTCATGACTCGTAACATCACACGTTAGGTCAAACTCTATTTATGACCCCGTAAAGATGTATTCACAAATATATGTATATGTCCACAGACAGAAAAAAAAAGATTACAATACACTGAATATTTTTTGCAGGTTGCGAATATGGAGATCATAGTCACCAATGTCAAAATTTGGATCCTTATTTGTGCTATGAGCGTCAAAACCGCGAAATTTGCTGCGAGACATGCCCGCGACTTCAAAAGTTTGCAAGCGGCACAGGACACAGTAAGTATACAATCTGTATATGTAAAGAGTTTGTGGAGGTGCTAATTATTTAATTTAATATCTGGAGTTCGCTTGGGAATGCATTAAAATATGAAGATTGTGGTCGTGTCTTTAAGAACTGGAAGAGTTGGAACTGACCCACATACTGACCCACATACTGACCCACCTAGGGGAATTATAGAAACTCGAGATTCTAGAGAGAACTGAAAATGTCAGATTGATACTGCTGAAGTTGGCAAGAGTACTGACGTAGTTTTTTTTTTAAACATTTCACCCCAAGCAAGGCAATAAAGCCACTATGACGTAAGGTGTTACAGAGTGTTAGAGATTATGAGATAGAAAAAAAATACTAAGGAGAGAGAACAAAAAAGAATAAGAATTAAGAAAACAAAAGATAACGATTGACATTATATTTCAATTTTTGAAGATCAAAGTTAACTGAAAAGCTGGAATCCGGGAAATACTCTTACAAGCAAGAAGTACGATAGAAGAAACTGTTAGCATAGAACTTACGCTCACATCTAGTCATTTCAACTGTAAAATGATGCGACTTTGTCGTAAATTTAGTACTGCACTTAGATTCATAAAGTTTAGGTACCTTAGAGGAAAGTTCGTCAGAAAAATTACCATGAAAGTATTTATAGAAACGGTACAGGGAAGCTACATTACGGCAGTGGGAAAATAACCGAAGGCGAGATGCCAGGTCATGGCTAATAACAGTGCAGATTCTTCTTTATATTTTATCAAGAATCTCTAAATGCATAACAGGAGCATCAAACCAGATGTAACAGCAATATTCAATGCATGAACGAATGGTAGACTTATAAAGTTGTAAAATAGATTCTGGAGAGAAAAATGGTCCAGCGCGACATAGTGAACCAACTTTCCTAGCAGGAGAACTAGCAGTTGATTCAGTACAATGTTTCCACATCATATCAGCGGAAAACGTTAGCCCAAGAAGGCGCAATGAGTCACTCTCCGAGAGGTTAGCATCAGCCGTGCTAATTGAAGACAGATAGGAGTACCTCAGATGGTTGATTTTCTGTCACTCGATCTCGGCGGTAAGTAATGTGACTGAAGGCGACATGCCAGGTCAGGATCAATAACATTGCAGATTCTTCGGATTTTATGAAGAATCTCTAAATGTATAGCAGGAGCACCAAACAAGATGTGGCAACAATATTCAATGTATGGATGAATGGCAGACTTATAAATATGTAAGATAGATTCTAGAGATAAATATTGTCTAGCACGACACAGTAAAACAACTTTCTTAGCAGCAGACCTAAAAATTGATTCAATATAATCTTTCCACTTCATGTCACTTTCCAGGAGGTTAGCATCAGTCGTGCTAAATGAAGGCAGAAAGGGGGTACCTCAGATGATTGATACAGAGCAGTTTCGTTTTGGTGGCGTTAAAATTAACAAGCCATTCCTTACCCCAGTTAACAATAGATTGTAGGTCATTTAAAGTTGAATAACTTCTGGGAGAAGACACATCATTTTCTCTCAACCCTTTCTTTTTTTACATATTTATTGAATTAATTTTTTATCATTTTTACCCATTATAGGTTCTGGATTATTATAATATCCTTCGCAAATAAATCAAGCTTACCTACCTGTTTAGACAGTTCTTTGAGACGTACTTTATTCGAACGCTTTTGTTTAATCTATAAAAGAAAAATAAGTATGCATACTTTTAGAATGGAATTGTTCTTTCTGATACCATAACTATTGCATTTCTTGTTCCAGCGTCTTTAACAAAACCGTTCTTGACCTATTTGGGATCTAATTCTGCTATGTGCTTTATTCAATAAAATTCGGATGATAAGTTTTGTTGTGACTCATTAAGCTGATTGTCCGATGATGTTCGCATTCGTTTGGACTTGACTTCTTCGGCAGTGCTATGAACATCCATCTACTTATGTCTTCCGGTATATCACCACTGTCGTATATTTCATTTATTATGTTTGTAATTGTGTCAATGTCGAAATCATCTAAAGCTGCAAGAATCTATATCTCAATTCCATCCTATCCTGTTATTTTGTCCCTGTTCAATTTGGCTAATGCTCGTTTCACTTCTCTCTACCCAACCCTCTGATTCTTTATTTTATGGCGTTTTGCCTGATTTTCATGCCAATGATTGTCCACAGACACGAGGAATGGTAAGTAATTAAAAAAAAGATTATTATTCAGTTCTCTGTAGATTGTCATGAACAGTAAGCTCCGTTCCGCTGGTGCGAGGCCATAAGTGAAGGTGCCTAATGCAGATCGAACTCACTACAGTCAGTTACTAAGTTACTAACCACTGCGCCATAGTTGCCACACCTTTAGTTAAAAGACGAAAAATGTGTTTCTGGGTAGAGCGTTGTTTTTATTTCTTTTTCATTTTTTATTTCTTTTCTTCTTTTTTTTTTTTCATCTGTAGGTTGTGAATACGGAGATATGACACCGCGTTGCAAGTTCATCAAGCCGTCCATGTGTTACCGACAGGATATTCAACGGCTTTGCTGTCACACTTGCCCAATCCTAAGAAATCAGCAATCTCCGGGTTCGTTTATTATGCATTTCTTTTCAAATCGAATCTTTATTAGGCATCCAAACAGAGCAATTTACGTATTCATGTCCTGTCAAATGCTTTACAAAATTTATATGAGATATGTTGAGTATCTATGCGATGTCCCGTGTCGTGAGCAATCAATATCAGCGAGTAGTACCAATATTTGCAGAAATGCCTAACAGCTTGCTAGAACATTCTCGGTTTTCCAGATTAAATTTTCCATATTTCTCTCTCTCTCCCCTCCCACTCTCTATCTATGATATATATATATA
Source organism: Acanthosepion lycidas (assembly GCA_963932145.1). Taxonomy (NCBI): domain Eukaryota; kingdom Metazoa; phylum Mollusca; class Cephalopoda; order Sepiida; family Sepiidae; genus Acanthosepion; species Acanthosepion lycidas. Next base: position 72,455,515 of record OZ010605.1, read on the forward strand.
TATATATATATATATATATATATATATATATATAATATTTCTTTTAATTATCCTCATCAATTTATATACATATATATATATATATGTGGGGGGGCATAGGTAAGATAAAAATATACATACACGTACATATACTTGCAAGTACGTGAAAATATATTTATTCCTCAGGTGTTATAAATACAATGCTCAATGTTATGAGACAGAGCTATAAGTATATATTAGTAAATATAATATCCAACATAGCACGACTCAGAGTTTCATGCAGTTCTTGCAATCTTCAGGTACGGAATATATACCGGATGTAACACCAAAATTGTTCAAATCGTGAAACACCAAAATTGTCCAATTGTAAGATTAAGATTTGAACAGTTGTATCTTAAAAATGAATAAAGATAACTTACTCGAATTCTATGAGATTCTTATAATACTATTATACTCTACATGGGGCAATAAGATTTCTCGGACATTCAGGCCAGTAAATGTTGTTATTACTGTTTATTATAAACAGCATATTTACTTAAATATTTGTATCTATAAAAAGAACGTATAAACAAAAAAAATGTCTTAAATAATAATTGTCGGACATATATATATATATCTCCACAATATATATATATATATATATATATATATATATATATATATATATATAAGTAACGAAAATCTTGGTAATTCGTGTGGATAATACCAAGGAGGATGAAATCCTGAGAGCTCAATATTAATTCAGAGCGAATAATTTAATTTAAAGAAAAACAGACCACTTTAAGTCTCCATTGTATATATATATATATATATATATATATATATATATATATATATATATATATAGATAGATAGATAGATAGATAGATAGATAGATATGGCTGCATGTGTGTGTAAATTGTCTACTTCAATTTGACGAGGGTAACTGAAAGAAATAACCATTCTTCTCTAACGATGCATTTTTATGTGACTTTTTTTCGTTCCCCTCCACAGAATGTCCTTACGGCGATCGTGACGGCTTCCTGTGCGCGGCACTTCGGATGGATCGTTCTCGTTGCTACCGAGAGCATACAAGGCAAACGTGCTGCAACGCTTGCAGTCGACTCAGATTGTCTGTACCAGGTCAGGAACTTGAGTTTCTATCCAACGCTTCCTTCTCTTCAAATTATTCTATATTCTTTTTTTTTTTTCTCACTATTTACATTCTTCGGACTATTGTCCTCATCTTTGTTGCCATATTTATCACAACATTTCGGTCGTTGTACGCTTCGGACTTCTTCAGGTGGTTGGAATGTCAAACTGAACCCTTTATTTCGCTCATTGTAATAAATATGGCGACAAAGAGGAGGACAAAAGTCCGAATAATGTAAATAGTGTACATAATACCTCATCTCAGAAATATAGACAGATGCTGAAGAAAATGGTAAAAAATTGTTAACTAATATCTGTTTCCCCATATGGTAGCGAATGTTGGACAATCTCCTCACAGAAGAAGAAGAGACCTGAAGCAACAGAAATGTTGTTCTCCAGAAGGATGCTGAGAATACCATGGACTGAACATGTGAGCAACGTGAAAGTTTTAAGGAAAATGAGAACTAGAAGTGTACTGAGTTTTTAAAAAAAACAAAAAACAAACAACTGTTCCTGTGTAGCATCTTCTTCTTTTTTATGTGCTGTGTCTCCCTCAGGATGTAGGCGATCATGGCTCAACACAAGTTCCTGCCCCTTGTAGCTCTTAATAAAATTTGTCTTTCTGTTATTTCTCCTAAACCCTGTTCCACCATCCATTTACTCAAACTCACTAAGTTTGTTATGCGTTGTTTTTCTCTGTCTCTCTTGTCCTCAATCTGTCCTGTGAGTATCATATTTTCCAAACCTTCTTTCCTCATTATGTGCCCCGGAAATATCAACTGTCTCTTCCTGATGTTAAGCATGTTTCCTTCTTGCTTCCATTTCCTCTAAAACTTCCTCGATGCTTGAAGGTTCTTGTTCGTCTTTGAGGAGATCGTCCAGCACTCACTACTATACAGGAGGACAGATATCACGTTACAATTTAGTCCTCTTTTCCTTGTTTTTAGTGTTATCATGAAATGTCCTATCTTTTACATAGAGTTTTGGATGCACATCTCTCAATGGGGTAAATATAAAAAAAAACAATCTTTATTCAGATATAAAATATTAGCAGGTGAATATTTTACAGGATGACTTATCTCCCTTTGCCTTATGCTAATCAAAAAAAATGTAATATTAAGCAGAAAGTCATATTAGATACGTTATTTTATACTATATTCAAGAAGTCTACCAATTCTACTATTTTAGTTGGATTAAAATGTATTTCTTTTTTTTATCTGATAGACCCAAGCATAAATCAAAATAAAACAACCATTTTAAACAACTTGACTACTAATTCTGACGCAAAAATTAAGCAACCCGAATCCTGATCAAATTCCCAAGTTGCTTCATTAAACAAAGAAAAGAAAAGCAAGAAAAAAAAACGAATCTTTAGATTGATTCGTTTTGTTCGTTTAACGGCACATCAACTCCTCATGGGTCATTTAGTGCCGAAATTTAATTTTCTTTAGAGTATGAAATATAAAAATATATGTTATTCTGCTTTCACAATTGAATTCATGGTAGATGATACGCAGCTTTTGTAAATATACATGTTTGTGTGGACATAATTACTAGAGGCGGTGATGTGTGTGTTTTATGTCGTAGTTTTGTTGAAGTTATATTTTATAATACAACTTGATTTCTTTAAGAAACTGTAGGATATTATATGGATTAATGTCATGAAAAAGTTCTTTCATGATGATTGATGTATTGTTGGTAATTTTACGATGAATATGATTGCATTGTTGGTAATTTTCTTATATAAAAATGTATTGCTGGTATTTTTACTATAAAAATATATTTTCATACGGTTTTGTTTTGGGGTTCACTATTTGCCCATAGCTGGGTTCCTAAAAAGTGCTATCAACACAAGTCAGTTTGGACCTGGGAACAACAACAATTAAGAGGTTCTTCCACGCTCCTCAAAACCTCCAATCTCCCGATCAGAGGCCTTGCTTCCGGGTGTAGTTTATCGTCATACCCAGGACTGCA
>OZ010605.1:72463598-72468598 GCA_963932145.1 Acanthosepion lycidas
GGCTCATCAAAAGCCTTCACTCTACGAAGCCCAGAACCTTAGCCCAGATTTATATTCAATCTTGGCAAAGTTATTTTATCGCTACCTGAAGAGGAAATGTTTTCCAGGTCTATGGAAAGTATTAGCTGCATGCCACGTTTTCAAAATATGAGCGCTCGTACCCGTCAAATATCGTCCCATAAGCCTCTGTAGTGACATCCCCAAAATCTTTAAGTTTATTATCAAAAAACGGTTGTTGATCATCTTAACAAAACAACTTCCTGAACGACAAATAGTATGAAATTCGTTCTTCTAGGTTCACTGATGATGTTTTAACATTCATTGTACACAGAATTAGTAACTTGATCTCGATAGTGATTACCCTAGATAACCCAAAGGCTTTTGACAAGGTGTGGCATAGGAGTTGCTACGCAAAATCTCCAGGTATGGTATAACTGGAAGAGTCTATGCAGTTATCAGGTCCTTCCTCTCAGTTAAGTCCGTGAAGGTCGTTGTTAATGGCCAATTCAGGGGTCCTCCAATTTTACCACTCCTTGTTTCTACCATTTTCCTTCTTTATATAAACAATCTATTTAAGAATATGCTTAGTTAGAAAATATCTATGAAAATGATGCAATACTTTATGGGTGCACCTCCAAAAATCAAGACGATCCAATGATCTGGCAGCTGATCTCTCATTTGACTTAGCTCTAACAGAACAATGAGGGGAATATTAGCTTGTAACTTTATACGTCCAAAACCAAGCTAGCAACCTTTCATCATCACTGAGCAGACCCTGAGATTTCTCCGGTCAACCTGAACGCGTTACACTCTGAATAAGGCTCATTGCTTTGACCACTTGTTCGGGTTTAAGCCTACCCTCGACCTAGAGTGCGACACAGATCCGTCACTAAAGATGCTGAAAAATGGTCGGCTCTTTGTACCGCTTTAAAAAGTGCTGGATACTTTCTGAGATGCTCCATCTTTTCAAAAGTCAGTTCTGACTAAAAATGGAGCGCAGTGCTGCCATATTTTGGCTGAATCTTCCTAATCCTTACTATTCAGTCTTGACAGAGTTCAGAAGCATGCGGCTACGTGTGGGGGTGGGGAACTTATTTTCCAACCTATAGCTACTTTCCTACCAACAAAATGAATTGCTTTCTCTACATTATTAGTACCACCAGTTCGGAGATTTGCAGCCAAGATTCGCCATGCTGCATCCACTGAGTTGAATCACCTTTAGTAGTGTTCCTCTAGGACACATGGCACAGTGGATAAAGGCGTTACTTAGATCCAGTGACAGGACCCAAAGAGTGTGAGTTCAATAACTAGTTAAGGCAGTGGAGAACTTGGAGAGGAGATAACTGACATCCATTAAATATGGCACGTGGAACTAGAACAGACTACCCTAGTGAGCGAAATAAAGGGTTCAGTTCGACATTCCAATCACCTGAAGAAGGCCGAAACATACAACGGCCAAAACGTTGTGATAAACATGGCGATAAAGATGAAGACAATAGTTCGAATAATGTAAATAGTCTACATAATACCTCATCTCAGAAATAGAGACAGATATTGGTTGGTTGATTTTGATATAGAGGGCCTGGAGAATTTGAGGTTTTTGTTTATCATGTTCATGGTGTAGTATATTGGTGTTGTCAATAAGTATTTTCCTGTATTGTTAAGGTGGACAGGGATGTGTTTTTCAATATTGTGCAATAGTATCCGACAAATGAAGTGTAAGACGTCTTGATAATGTTATGGTCGTCAAACCAACACAAACCCCCATATATATATATATATATATATATATATATATATATATATATATGAAGAAATATGGTTGTAAGGTGTGCCATATTTATGGGATAGTGCTCAATATCAGAGATAGAGAATATGTTAATATAAAAGTGAACATTGACGTCAATATTCAGAGGCGACAGACTGTTTCTTGCTAGACGTATGTGTTGGGTTCTTTCTCGACTATTTATATATACGAGTCAGTGGTGAATTGTGGATAGTCCATTCGTTAGAATAGACTACAACAATCAATTCCAAAATTAGGCGAAAAACATAGCTATAATTACCTACCCAGACCAAAATAAAATACTAAATAAACGATCAGAACTCATCTCAAAAATCTCTTTACTACCTAATTAAAAAATTGAAAACTGAAAAGAATAGATAAATACAAATAAAATAAAAATAAGTAAAAAAAACAAGTAAAATAAATTAAACCAAATAAATTAATTAATTAACAAACCATTCCCACCAAAATAACAGTTATAATGGACTATGCACCACTAACCCATATAAAAATAAATAGTCGAGGAAAACCCAACACATGTGGCCTGATGATTGCGTCTAGCATGAAATAGTCTGTTGTCTCTGAGTGTTGACTTCAGTGTTCACACACACACACACACTTATATATATATATATATATATATATATATATATATATATATATATATATATTCGAGAGAGATCTATTTATAACATTTTTAATTATTTTTCTTTCTGATAATAATTTAACTTTTTTAATTTCAGATTGTGTATATGGCGATCATCGGGTGGCTTTTAATACTCCACTTGGCGCCTTCGACTGTGAACAGTTCATTCGTATTTACGGTCGAGCTGAATGCAAAAATCCAACAATTAAATCCCGTTGCTGTGCATCCTGTTACGGTATCCCATAGACCAGAAGTCGCCGAAAGTACACCAGATGCTACGGCATCTTTTTGTCTTTGTTTTTACCTTAGGATTGTTTATTATTATTATTATTATTATTAAACAAAATTCCTGTCATTGTCTGTTTTAATTATTTGAAAATATAATTTCAGATAATTTCGTTTAGTTAAAAATCTTAGTAGTATATCATTGTATAATAAATGTACTATTGCACTTACCTATGCACATATTACTTTAACCCACGATCTTCATCATTTATTTCAGCGGCGTCGTTCGTATTAATATTTAGTTTGCATTTCTCTCTTAAGTTTTTTCACGAACCTGTAACGAAGTTATCAAGAAATGTACATTTAAAATAGGACATCTTTTATTATACAATGATGAGAAAAGGTGCTTCACATTTAAAGAAGGGTATGTAATGTGATCGATCCTGACCCTGCCAAATTGACTGTAGTCACTTTCTCACCGACGTCACCTAGCTTTCTTTTGTCTTTTCTACAATTATTTTCATAGCAGTTGTCCTAATGAGCATTCTTCCTTGATGCAATCGTATGTTCTATTGTAATAGTTTCTTTTCTCACACTTCTCGGCTGTAGAACTCTCTTACGATTTCTTGCTTTCTACAATCTTCAAAAAATTCAATGCAACGCCAAACGCCATCTTCCGTCTTCCTGAACTTGTTGTTTGATAGTCCTTTCTCCCCACTAAAGACTTCTCATTTTCTTTAACTCCCTGTACCCCCCACTTTGCGTCGTAGTGGCTTTATCGCCTTGATCGGAGTAAAATTAGTATTTAAAAAAAAGAACGAAAACGACACAAATAGAAAATATAAACTATGAAAAATCTATACTTGTTTAAAAGTGGTAGCACAAATATTTCTTTGTGCGTCAAATTAAGCAGATAGAAAATTCGCCAAATCCTTTTGAGATATTTTAGAATATAATTCACATAAAGCAAAAGCACAAGGGGAAAAATGGAAAGGTGAGAGGCAGGAGAGGAATGCAGAGTTGAAGATGATCGTCAGTTGTTTGAAACAGAGTTCTTTCAATCAGAAAAATTGCTATGGGAAATAGCCATGATAGATTAGGCCCATATTCTACAGGCAAGAAGTGTGAGAAAAGAAACTTTAGAATAGAACATACTATGGCATCAAGGAAGAATGCTCATTAGGACAACTGCTATGAAAATAATTGTAGAAAAGACAGAAGAACAGCCGAGTAAAAACGCCGTAAGCTGTCGATGCAAGCGAAAAATATCGATTTGAAATAGATGTAACCATCACCATAAAAATGACCTAAAGTAATCTGGGCTTATCAGGTGTAGACCCTCAGCTTTCTTCAAAAGAGCAAACGTTCGATTCACCGAAGGGTACGAAAACAGGAACTTGGGGTCTAAAGTTATACGCCAGGATTCAAATTTTAGCATCTTTTGGATTTTTGACATATTCAGATATATCTGGTTGTCGGCAACACGAAAAAAAAAATCATAACATTAGACAGGTTATCTAAATGATTTGAGATGATTACATAAATATTTAACAAAAGTCTTTACAGGAAGTTTTCGCTTATATTACGGCTAGCCCAGGATGAGATTATCAAGCGGATAGAGAATGAACAGTAAAAAAGTCTTCCAACTCAAGATTAACAAACTAATAAATCTAATGAAGTGGATACAAAACAGAACTTTATATATATATATATATATATATATATATATATATATATATATATATATACTATAAAATATAGTTTTAAGGTATGCTATATTTATGAGTTAGTGCTAATTACCAGGGATAGAGCGTATGTAAATATAAAAGTGGACATTGAAATCAACATCGTGGCGACAGTCTGTTTCATGCAAAACAGACGGTCACCTCTGGGTGCTGACTTCAATGTCCACCTTATATATATATATATATATATATATATATAAAAAACCTAATATTCCCAAGAAATTATTGCATGCCTGTATAACAAAAGTCCCCTTCTAAGACAATAATGGCAATAATGGCGGTGTTAGTTTGGGGAAACTACTCGCTCCGTGCTTTTCTAACTACTACATGTCTCATGAGGGAAAATAATATATTTCAAGAAGTTTCTAAACCCAAAATATATATCCGTTATGTAGATATTTTTATTTTAGCTGTCTTCTTAATTCTTATTCTATTATTTCCCTCTCTCCTTCATAATAGTTTTTCTCATATTCTCTACGACTTTAGTAACTCCTTGCATCCTAGTGGCTTTACTGCTTTTCTTGGGGCGAGATGATTAAACAAAAAACTCGAGCTTCCGCTGCTGTAGTTGTAGTTGATTTGACGTTCCATCTTGACT
>OZ010605.1:72471098-72616098 GCA_963932145.1 Acanthosepion lycidas
CATATCTATTTATCTCTCTATCTATATCGCTCTATTCATCTATCTATCTATCTATGTCACTCTGTTCATTATCTATCAATATAACTCTTTATTATTTTCTATCTTTAGATAGAAAGATGGCTGGATAGTTATATCTAGCTAATTATTTTTCTATCTATCTATGCAACTGATCATATCTATCTATCTATCTATCTATCTATCTCACTCTGTTCATATATCTATCTCTAACCGACTACCCGTCTTCAATTTCTCTAATGTATAAAATACCGTTATCTCTTACTCCCACAATCTGTTTCGCAATGTTTCTCTCTCTCTCTCTCTCTCTACTTTTTCTCTTTCTATTTCTTACAGAACGGAATCATATACTCACGCACAATGACAAACCAAAATAAGTAAATCTACTCCCGCCGAAACATTTTTTTATTCTATTTTCCTCTGTATATGACGCACGTTTTATAAGCCTTTTGCCTTTTTACTAGCATCCGCGACGATTCATCTTAACATTCTTAATCCACAGATTAAATTAATTGCCGGTCTCCTATTCATAATACAAAAAACATTAGTTGGCGAAAGTGCGCCGTATAGACAGGGAAGTAGAGAAAAGGATAGAATATTATAGCTTTTGCATAAATGTTAGTCAAATTCTAAAAAGAAAAATGATCATATTACGAATGTATATATCTATTCGGACAAACGTATATTAGTATCTACACTCGGTCTGATCAAAAAGTATCGGGACTATTGCTATGGTAACAGAACTAAAATATGCAGACTCAGATTGGAAAGTGTGTAGGGTGCGGTAGTCCAATGACACCACAGAGATTCCATCAGTGATCATGGCTTTTGCAGCAGTTTTTAGCCAAGCACAACAACCACAAGTTCTGACAACCACCATATTCCTCAGATCTCGCCCCCCCCTTGTGACTTTTTCCTCTTCAAAAATGAAATCCCACTTGAAAGGTACAAGATTTCAAGACGTCGAGGAAATCCAAAAGAATTCGATGAGACAACTGCTCGCTATCGCAGAAAAAATGTTCCAGGAATGCTTCCATCTTTGGAAGCGACGCTGTATAAAATGTGTGACCATAGTAGAGGATTACTTCGAAGGAGATTAAATACAGAATTGATATGTGTTGTAGTTTTCTTTTTATAACACAAGTCTCGATACTTTTTGATCAGACCGCGCATATTGAACCTACATTCTCATTTTTCTTGGAAATCACTTCACATACCAGGTGCTTTAAGAATGGATGTGCAATTGATGTAATGTATATCAGCTCAGAGTTGGAAATAGGAGAGCTGTGTTCCAATTCCAGTCGGTGCTGTTAGTGTTTCAGTCACGGGGTTCCTTACAGCAAAGTAGACATCATACAGCCTTTTGAAGAAATATATATCTCCCGTCGGGATTTTCGGTTTTCTATTCTTATGGCGGTGTTAGTTTGGTGAATCTACTCAGTCAGCTTCTTTTTTTTTTTTTTTTTTACTTTTTCTTACAGTCCGAGTGTGAAAATTTAAGATCTATACACCAAATAGGCCAAACGAGATATATATATTCTTTAAAAATTATATACATATATATATATATATATATATATTTAAAAATATGATTCCAACACGCCACATAAGAGTTTTCATGTTTCAAAACAAGAGCCGAAAACTTCAATATAATTATTTGAATTAAATTGAATTAAAGTAAGCTCAGTTCCATCTACAAGCGAAATTTTTTTTTTAGAATAACTTATTTCTGAAATTTACGTGTTTTAATAGCATATTCATTATTGAAATCAAAATTTCTATGGTAACGGCTAGAGCAATTGTTTAAATAAAAAGGGGTGTAAGGTGTTAATAATTTAGTTATTTAGATAGATAGATAGATAGATATGAATCGTCATGGAATAATTTAGATAGATATGAATCGTCATGAAATAATTTAGATAGATATGAATAGTCATGAAATACTTTAGATAGATAGATATGAATAGTCATGAAATACTTTAGATAGATAGATATGAATAGTCATGAAATACTTTAGATAGATAGATAGATAGATAGATAGCTAAGACAGATAGATATGAATCGTCATGAAATAATTAAAATAGACAGATATGAATCGTCATGAAATAATGTAGACAGATAGATATGAATAGTCAAGGAATAATTTAGATTGATAGATATGAATCGTCATGAAATAATTTAGATAGATATGAATAGTCATGAATTAATTTAGATAGATATGAATAGTCATGAATTAATTTAGATAGATATGAATAGTCATGAAATACTTTAGATAGATATGAATAGTCATGAAATACTTTAGATAGATATGAATAGTCATGAAATACTTTAGATAGATAGATAGATAGATAGATAGATAGATAGATAGATAGATAGCTAAGACAGATAGATATGAATCATGAAATAATTTAGATAGATAGATATGAATCGTCAAGGAATAATTTAGATTGATAGATATGAATCGTCATGAAATAATTTAGATAGATAGATAGATATGAATCGTCATGAAATAATTTAGATAGATAGATATGAATCGTCATGAAATAATTTAGATAGATAGATAGATATGAATCGTCATGAAATAATTTAGATAGATAGATAGATATGAATCGTCATGAAATAATTTAGATAGATAGATAGATATGAATCGTCATGAAATAATTTAGATAGATAGATAGATATGAATCGTCATGAAATAATTTAGATAGATAGATAGATATGAATCGTCATGAAATAATTTAGATAGATAGATAGATATGAATCGTCATGAAATAATTTAGATAGATAGATATGAATCGTCATGAAATAATTTAGATAGATAGATATGAATCGTCATGAAATAATTTAGATAGATAGATATGAATCGTCATGAAATAATTTAGATAGATAGATATGAATCGTCATGAAATAATTTAGATAGATAGATATGAATCGTCATGAAATAATTTAGATAGATAGATATGAATCGTCATGAAATAATTTAGATAGATAGATATGAATCGTCATGAAATAATGTAGACAGATAGATGTGAATAGTCATGAAATAATGTGGATAGATAGATATGAATAGTCATGAAATAATTTAGACAGATAGATATGAATAGTCAAAAAATTTAGAAAGATAGATAAATATGAATAGTCATGAAATAATTTAGATAGATATGAATAGTCATGAAATAATTTAGATAGATATGAATAGTCATGAAATAATTTAGATAGATATGAATAGTCATGAAATAATTTAGATGTGAATAGTCATGAAATAATTTAGATGTGAATAGTCATGAAATAATTTAGATGTGAATAGTCATGAAATAATTTAGATGTGAATAGTCATGAAATAATTTAGATGAGAATAGTCATGAAATAATTTAGATGTGAATAGTCATGAAATAATTTAGATGTGAATAGTCATGAAATAATTTAGATGTGAATAGTCATGAAATAATTTAGATGTGAATAGTCATGAAATAATTTAGATAGATAGATATGAATAGTCATGAAATAATTTAGATAGATATGAATAGTCATGAAATAATTTAGATATGAATAGTTATGAAATAATTTAGTTAGATAGATAGATATGAATAGTCATGAAATCATTTAGATAGATGTGAATAGTCATGAAATCATTTAGATAGATGTGAATAGTCATGAAATCATTTAGATAGATGTGAATAGTCATGAAATCATTTAGATAGATGTGAATAGTCATGAAATCATTTAGATAGATAGATGTGAATAGTCATGAAATCATTTAGATAGATACACAGACGTGAATAGTCATGAAATCATTTAGATAGATAGATGTGAATAGTCATGAAATCATTTAGATAGATACACAGACGTGAATAGTCATGAAATCATTTAGATAGATATGAATAGTCATGAAATAATTTAGATAGATATGAATAGTCATGAAATAATTTAGATAGATATGAATAGTCATGAAATAATTTAGATAGATAGATATGAATAGTCATGAAATAATTTAGATAGATAGATATGAATAGTCATGAAATAATTTAGATAGATAGATATGAATAGTCATGAAATAATTTAGATAGATAGATATGAATAGTCATGAAATAATTTAGATAGATAGATATGAATAGTCATGAAATAATTTAGATAGATAGATATGAATAGTCATGAAATAATTTAGATAGATAGATATGAATAGTCATGAAATAATTTAGATAGATAGATATGAATAGTCATGAAATAATTTAGATAGATAGATAGACGTGAATAGTCATGAAATAATTTAGATAGACAGATGTGAATAGTCATGAAATAATTTAGATAGACAGATGTGAATAGTCATGAAATAATTTAGATAGACAGATGTGAATAGTCATGAAATAATTTAGATAGACAGATGTGAATAGTCATGAAATAATTTAGATAGACAGATGTGAATAGTCATGAAATAATTTAGATAGATATATATGAATAGTCATGAAATAATTTAGATAGATATATATGAATAGTCATGCAATAATTTAGATAGATATATATGAATCGTCATGCAATAATTTAGATAGATATATATGAATCGTCATGCAATAATTTAGATAGATATATATGAATCGTCATGCAATAATTTAGATAGATATGAATAGTCATGAAATTATTTAGACGGATAGATATGAATAGTCATGAAATAATTTAGACAGATATGAATAGTCATGAAATAGTTTAGACAGATATGAATAGTCATGAAATAATTTAGACAGATAGATATGAATAATCATGAACTGATTTGCATAGATAGAGAGGTGCAGAATTAATTTCAACTTGGGACTAAGGGTTAGGATTAGAGTTAGGGATTTTTAATCCAAGTTGAAATTAGTTCTGAGTTGAAATTAATTCTGTCACTATAGATAGATAAGAATAGTCATGAACTGATTTAGATAGATAAATAGATTGGGATCTAACAAATATGGACTGAAATCTAACAATGATAAGATAAAGAACAAATAGGAAACATTTACCAATCTAACATGTTTCTCTTTTATTAAAGCTTCATCAGAGAATGGAGAAAAAGAAAGAAAAAAATTCTGGTATTTTTACTTTTGAGTTATTTGATTTTTATTGGTTAATCATATCTCACAAGCTTACAATTTGTTGAACAAATGTTAGTATAATTTGTATTGTGCCAAATTTGAGGAGAGACAATGCATCGATTCTAAGTTTCAAGAAATCTACAGATTCCAAGCCAAACTGAAAAAACGTAAATTTTGCTTTATGTATGTAATTGTATAAAAATTCTAGTTTGTCTATGTAAGATTCAGATGATAATGTATATCCGTAAGTGTGTGTGTGTGAGTTTATGTGTGAGAATGTTTGTGTGTGTGTGTGTGTGTGTGTGTATATACTTAGTAGACATTATGTATGTTTATTTTTCACGTTGATTTGGGAATATTTTTACATACATAAGATTCGTTTTTATAAACATGTTAGATTCTTCAAGAATGGATTCAATAAAGATTGATAATGGAATATAATGTTTTTGACGTGTTTATAGTAGGTAATATTAATAGACCCTTGAAGTACTTTCAACATAAAGAATTATGTTCTTTTTTTAATTAGGCTGACATTTGTAAAATCAAATTTATGGCTAGTTTTGTTCCTGCGTATTACTAGAAAGTTTGAATGGCCGTCTAAATGTAAATCTCTTTTATGTTTTTAAATATGGGCTTTTAGATCTCATGATGTCTCTCCAACATAAATGCTTTTACATTGTAAGAAATTTATTTGATAAGTACTGGCATCTGAATTGGTGCTGAATTTATTTTTCTTCCCAGTTATATCTCTGTCTTGGATATGGTAATAAAGGTCCTAGCATAACTAATTTATTTCTAAGTTTTGTAGAAAGAGGGTAGGATTATGAATTTTGTGTTGTTGATAGAAATGCTATTGGTGTTGTCTAGGTGGATTTTGTAAGCTTATTTTCTAGCAATGAGGATAGATAAATAGCTAGATAGATAGATATGAAGTGAAGAACTGATTGAGATATAGATAGATAATCAGTTGCTTCTCTGTCTTTGAGCAGAGTTCACTCAGGAGTGACTCCATCAAAGGACACATTTGCAACTGAGGAAAATTATACTGAGAGGTGCTCAGCCCTGGGGAACAGCTGCCTGAGGCTGTGCCCTCTCATTGCACTTGTGAGAGGGATCAGTGCTTGTACCAAGGCCAGCATAACAGACAGTTGCAGGGGCTGCAGGCAATTTTTGTTCCTAGCCCAGGTGTACGCACTCGGGCACATACCTTAAAAACTGACCTTGTGTCACAACTCGCCTTAGTGGGAAGAGTAGATAGATAGATAGAATGATAATGAACAGACTGAGATGAGATAGATAAATAGATAGATATGAAGTGATGAACTGCTTGAGATATAGATAATTACTGTCTGAATTCTGGGATAAGTTGTTATTATTTTTACTATTATCCTCATCTCTGTTGTTGTTATCCCAACATTTCTGCTCTCTACCCTTCACCGGATGCTTGTCAATCCAGGGGACCTTTAGGAAATTTCAAACTGAGCCCTTTATTTAATCTATGGGGTCAGATTTTTCTCATTCCACTGACCACGCCTAGGGATATCTCATCTTGATCTTATTTGATACTGCTCAGTTATTGCTTATCCTGTTTCCATTGGATCCAAATACACACTGCCAAGCCCAGGGATTGAACTCACAATTATTATGCCACCAAATGCATGAACAAATACCTTAATCCACTAGATCATTGTCCTGTGGAACACACCCTGTAGATTAAATAAAGAATTCAGTTTCAAATTCCCTGAAGGATATCCAGATTAACAATAATGAAGGCCAGAGAGCAGAACAGGTGAAACGTTGTGATAACAACAACAAAGATGAGGATAATCATCTACATAAAAATGATGTAAATAAAGAAGATGGATAGAAAGAGGATAGATAGGTATGAACAGAGATAAATGCATATGAACAAGACAAGATGGATATGGCTTAGATATATTGATATGAAGAGACAGAGAGAGATAAACAGAGAGAGACAGACAGACAAGTAGGTACATGTGAATTGACTGATATAGATATGAACAGAGATAAATGCATATGAACAAGTCAAGATGGATATGAACAGACTGAAATAAATATGAAAACATTGAGGTATATATGAACAGACTGAGATAGATAGATAGATGTGAGTTAGAAAAGAAGAAACTGAGATATGAACAGAGAAAAATTCATATGAACAAGCCAAGATAGATGTGACTTAGATATATAGATAGAAATGAAGAGACTGAGAGAGAGATGAAGACAGACAAGTAGATAGATATGTATAAACTGATATAGATGAGATAAATGCATATGAACAAGCCAAGATAGATTTAGATATGAATGGAATGAGAGAGAGAGAAAGAAATATGAACAGAATGAGAGAGAGAGAAACAAAAAATGAACAGAATGAGAGAGAGAGTGAGAGAGAGAGAGAAATATGAACAGAATAAGAGAGAGAGAGAGAGAGAGAGAAATATGAACAGAATAAGAGAGAGAGAGAGAGAAATATGAACAGAATGAGAGAGAGAGAGAGAGAAATATGAACAGAATGAGAGAGATGTGACTTAGACATGAAGAGACTGAGATAGATAGCTAGATATTTTACTTGCTTTTGCCTTTCCTCATTGTTGAGACTGACAGTATGGACAAATGCACCAATGCTTTCCACTGTCTCCTCTCCCGCACCAAGACCCTGTACTCTACCAGCGTTCACCCTGTCTAAGCTCTGATGTGATTTGACAAGTGTCACTTTTGTTTTCACTGGTCTCCTGTCATTGATACACCCTTTCAAGATGTGGTTGCAGAGGATCTAGGCCCTGATGACATGGCCAAATTATTGCAGGTTTTGTTAGAGACTTAGATATGAAAAAGCTTAAATATTTGAGGCTAAATCATATATAGAATCAAGCATTATAATACAAGTATCATATATAGAATCAAGCATTATAATACAAGTATCATATATAGAATCAAGCATTATAATACAAGAATCATATAGAAAAGTGTCATTAAAGAGCACTCTGATAAAAGCATTAACCTTCACAAGTTGCTCACCTTGGACACTCTCCTACCTGGGAAGGGACAATCTTACCTGGAAGTGCTGAGCAGGTATCTTTTAATGAGAATACACATGGAGAACGAAACAGCTAAAATTATTCTCTCTTCATCATTTATTCAAGTTCCTTAATGTAATCCACATAAACAATTGTTTCCTTGTTTATATTTTATTGTCAATTGAAGTTTACAGTTTTCAATGACTGAATTTAAATGGTATTAAACATTTCAATATATTTCCAGTAGATTACATGGCAAACAAAGCATAAGTAAAACAAATTTGATTTATTTTGAGTTAAAAATGGAATCAAAAGTTTCAGTTATTATGAAAAATAAGCAAAGTCAATGATTATTATTATGTAGAATTTTCAAATACAAAAACAATCTCTGATTATATATATTGCATCCAAGCATTTTCTTATATAAGTATTTTCCAAATCATTAACCTAGATGATATATATGTATATTTGTGTATTTAGGCAACAAATTATCTTTTAGGCATGTCTTATTGAATAAATTACAAACATTATGTCTGCTAATTTTTAACAAAATCCGTTCATACTCATGAATAACCTTCCGTGTATTGATGTTAAAGGATGAGAGAAATGTGCTATAGCTGTTTAAATTTCTTTTATTTTCATTTCCAAAGTATTTTGGATCTTCTTCCAAGATCATCTTCAGGGGTGCAAGTAGTACTAAACTATATACTGTTCATTAGTACAAGTATTTATTTTAGTTTTGTGATGTTATATATTAGGTTGGTGCAAAAATAATGACGTAATAATGTCGTTTCTGACGTATTTTTAACGTCAAAAAACAACATTACGTCATTATTTTTGCACCAACCTAATATTACTGTAATTTCTGTTATTATGCTTTTAAATGCAAAATGGTTGACAATGTAAACAATGACAATGCCTGTAAAAGAACAGTTTTTTCATGCTTTAATGCATGCATGACCATGACATTATAACATGCAAAAAATTCCATAATGGATAATTTTTTTTCCAATCTAATGAACTCTCATGGTCATGCATGCATTAAAGCATGAAAAAACCGTTCTTTTATAGGCATTTCAGAATATTACTGCAGTATTCATAATTGATTCTGTTCAGTGCCAACTTTAATTTTTTAATATAAATTGCTTCTTGTATCTGTAATCTGAATTTGTTGTTTTCATGGTGTAGGATAGTTGTGTTGTCATTTAGTTATTTTTTATATTGTGAATGTGGACAGGAAGGTTGTGTGTAATTTATTCAATCAGATTATATATATATGTATATGTATGTATGTTAATCAATACATCCCAAGCAAGGCATTATAACCACTAAGATGCAGGGAGCTAGTAGGAATGAATAAGAATAACAAGATTTTTGAAGGAATCTGAAACCCAATCCTAAACAGGAAACATGGGATAAACATCTACACTTGTTCAAAAGACCAAGGAGGAGTGGGAACTATATATATATATCAAGAAATATAGTTTTAAGGTGTGCTATATTTATGGGATAACGTGCTCAATATCAGAGAGCATATGTAAATATAAATATAAAAGTGAACATTGAAGTCAACACTCAGTGGCCTGACGATTGCGCCTAACATGAAACAGAGTGTTGACTTCAATGTTCACTTTTATATTTATGTTTATATATATATATATATATATATATATATATATACACACACACACACACTACAGTTCAAAAGTTTAAAGCCTCCCCCAGAATTACCATAGGATGAACATGACAGAAGAATGAAAAGAAAATGTAAAAGAGCACCTAGAGTCATTGAAAAAGAAAGGCATCAATTATTAAACTTATACTTTGAGAAACTTTTGCAACAAATGCCAAAAATTTGTGCAGTGTTACTCAAGGATGAAGGACAATATTTTGACAAGAGCAAAATTTAATGATAAAATGCTTTTTTCTTTTTGTCATAATAAAATTTCTAATAAAAAATCATGTCACACTTTTTTTAAAAACATATAATTTTCTCTTATTTAAAGTACAAAACAACTACTTTTTTTGAACAATTTAAAAATTATCAAGGGTCACCTCAAACTTTTGAAGTGTAGTGTGCGTTTGTGTGTGTGTACATATACAATTTTTAACTTCTTTTCACATCATCCTTCTATTCATCTAAAGATCTAGAAATATATAGTAAATATTATTTTTATTATCAGTATTATTGTTCTTTTATCTCTCAAATATCTTTAACTGGCCTATTACATCTGAGTAAACCATTAAAAAAACTGTAGCAGAAACTCATGTTTATTTAACTACAAAAGGGCATATTCTCACAGACACAAAATAAGTGCTATAAAAATCATGATTTACTGAGCAAAAGTAATCTCTTCTTCAGAAATATTCTATAAGCAAACACTAATCAACAATAATTTCCCTAATCATATCATTGACAAACAAATAAAATTAGCCTTAACGAAATTTAGAAGAAAAAAAAAAGCACCAAACCCTCCCGGATAAAAACAAAAATAAACACACTATTAACTTATTCTATCATAACCAAATGCAACCTAATTATTGGAAGACCTTTTATAAATATGGGATAATGATATATAAATTTTTATATATCAAGAACAGTTTTGAAATTAAAAATGTATGTAAAATGTTTTTGTAATGCGTTTTATAAGATGAAGTCCTAATGTATGAAATGTGTCAAAAAATTTTTTTGAATTAGTCATAATTTTAAAAACAAGGAATGTATTGATTTTAATTTTAAAAGTCTCTAAGGTCTTTTCAACCAACATCTCATCAGGAGGTAATCGTTGGATAATTAATTCAAATGATTGTTGGAATCGGCTGTATGAATAATTTTAAACCACTCTTTTTTGTACGACTTGGCGCAGGCTATATTCTCAACTAAGTGTTGAGCAATAGCCAATTCCATATTCATGGGGGGAAGATAGCATATTTTATTCTCCTATTAGATTGAACCGTGAATTTGAGAACATTAGGGAGATTTTCCTCAGTAATTGCTATCCGGAGGCCCTCATTGACTTCTTTCATTCCCCTAAAGTCCAGGGGCCTTCTAAATGTCCGGTGTATTTGAAGATTCCCTGGATTGGGGATAGGAATCAAGGCTTAATTAAGCAGCTTAGCAAGTCAGTTTCCGGTTGTTTCCCATCAGTTGCTTTACGTAGCATTTTTCGAACTAGGTCTGTGTTTCCATCGTTTCACAAGGATGTATTGCCCTACATCAAATTGAGTAATTTAGTATATGAGTTTAATTGCCAGTGTGCTGCTGGTTATATAGGGCGTACAACCTTGCATTTGGAAACTAGAATCAATCAGCATGTACCTTCCAAAATACGACTTGGTAAGATAGATAAAATATGCTATCTTCCCCCCAAAGGTCTGGAATGAAAAATCAGTTCCAGAAGGTTTGAAAGAGGATTTAATGGTGATGCTTTACAAATGGGAAAATTTTTGGGAAAGTGCTCTTCAGGATCATGATTAAAAGATTACACAATTATATTTTGCTGATGTGATTCTGCTAGAGCTACATTGTGGTTCCAGAGAGCATTGTAAAGTCGAAGTGAGAAAGAGGAAAGCTTATCAGATCAATTAAAATGAAAATATTTATAGAAAAGACATAGGGAAGCTATGCTATAGTGGTGGGAAATTAATATATATATATATATATATATATATATATATTAATTTCAATTTATTTACTATGGATGCTCCATTGAGAACTTACAAAGATTGTGTGCCTTAAAAAAAACCTTATCCTCTAGCTGTAGCGTAATGAACCATTATTTTGGTAAAAAATTAAACTTGAAAAAAATATTCAATTTCTTATTACAAAGAATTATCCAATATTGTAATCATTCCAAGTGACCAAATTTGTTCAACTTGATATTTCAATGAAAAAAAGCCTCTTCTAAGAAATGAGAATTTATTATTTTCGAAGTAAACCCAAGCAGGAAAGTTAACATTTTTTTTACTGTGCAGTTCATACGATCAGCATATATATTATACAAACCATTATTATAAAATTTACAAATTTAGTGCGAGTTCACATACAGATCTTTGAACTTAAGTGAAGACAGTCACATTTCAGTAGTTTAGGCAACTATTCTGGTTTCCTTCCTGGATTATTCTGAAAATAAAAGAAATAAATAGGTGTTTAAGTAGTATTAAAAATATAAAAAATTATACATTTAAAATATAGGTGTTTATATTAAAAATATTATTATTATTATTATATTATCATTATATAATACTGATTAAATGATGCTTCCCATACTTAATACTTCTCAAATTCACACTTGTGTGGTCATGTGTGACGTCATGAGCTGCGGTGCGATTTTTGCTTCCAGCATCTTATATGCGTGAGTTTATCAGTGCATGGAAATCTTCCATGTAAACAGAAACAGACTATCATCACATTCTTGTCCGTGTATTGCTTAATATATTGTACTGTAATTGTCATCTTTGATAATGGCTTATGTAAGCTGAAAGCTTTGATAGGATTAAAAAAAAATATGTATCAATATTGTGATTTTCTTTCTTCATTTAATGATAATGTTATTAAACTTATCAGATGATATGAAAAGAATTTACATAAAATAGACAACACTTGTCTATATTATTTAATGAAACATGTATGAAAATATATATATATATATATATATATATATATATATATAGGTTCCAGTTTGTCCCAGAGAAATTGAAAATATAAAAAGTAAGCAGTATGTAAACAAACAAATAAGCAGATCTTGTACTGTTATTCAAAGAGACACAGTACAACTATGAAGAGCCAATTTTTATCGCAAATTCTTGTCAAAATATTCTGAAAGAATTTAAGCATTTTCTGAGTTGCAAAAGAAAAGGTGTTTGAATGAACCAGTACACACCAAACAGCCTTCATTAAATTGAAAGAAGCTCTAGCTAAAAAACCTGTGGACAAAATTTGCCCATGCAAAGAACCAACAAGCCAGCTACCAATCACAGTTTCCGTGCCTGCCCACCTCCACTCGCTTTGGGGGTGTCAAGTTAACCGACCAACTCATGAGACATAAATAACAGACTATTCTGTTTTGATCACGTGGAAAGACTTATAAGAGATGTGACTTGGTTTCAATTAGAAAATGAAAGAAAAATGTAAGTATTTAATGTCTTCTGCTAACACCTCATAAATAATGGACTATTATATTTTGATCACAGAAAAACAAAAGGCATATCAAAGATGTTAATTGGTTTCAGTGAGAAAATGAAAGATAGAAATTTTTAATGTCTTCTGCTAATACCTCAAAAATAATCAACTATTCCATTTCAATTGCATGAGAAGACAAAAGACATCAAATAAGCTACTTGGTTTCAGTGAGAAAATGAAATATTTATGTTTGTTATTGCAATATTTTGTTAAAGTTGTCTAACAATGTAATAGGAGAATTTCTATGGATATTTTATTGCCATAGAACTCGCCATGAGCTTATTCAATCATTCACTAAAGAATTAAGATTCATCAGAAAATTCAAATAAGAAACCTGTGAAATTTTCACAGGTTAAAACTAGTAATAAATAAATAGTATTTTGCATTTTGTTATCAAGTCACCCAAAAAGAAAAGTATAAATTCAAGTGCTCATAACTTATTTTAATGAATTTATAGTGACATGGGACTTTGGGGTTAAAATGACCAGTTGGTTTACCCATGTCAACAAGATTAATGGAGGCAAATAAAATACTTAGCTTTCTAGGATTGTTGAAATAAAGTTATTTGATGTGCCAGGTGATTGGTTAATGTCAATAATATAATTAATGAGTAATTTGACATTGACGAAAATTTGAATGCTGGACACATGAACAGAAATTAAACTTTTCACATGGTTTCAGACACTCATGCCGATTTAATTTTTTTCCTTAAATTATATCAAAAAGGATTTCACTTAGGCTCTCTTTTTTCTTTTCTTTTCTTTTTCTATGCTCAATGGCTAATATCTGTGAAAAGATATTTTCCATTGGTCCAAAGAAATTTTCACATAAGCTTGCAAATTTTATTCCCAGCTTTTGCCTAAGCTCACCCAAATTTGTAAGGAGAGTGTAAAGGGGGTTATTATTATTCTGTATGTGCCACAAATTTAAGTGGCAAGCACAAATTTAAGAAATGCTTGAAAAATACATTTTTCAAAATTTATAATTTCAGTTACTTGTAGTTATAAGTTTATTTACTTTTCCTTGGTCTCATTTACAGACATGTTTATAAATTTATGAAAGAAAGAATTGGTTTCCATAGCTATTTCTAAATAATATAGTAAGTAATAAATATTGTAGTTTGTTCATATGTTTTTATAAACTTGTAAATACAAACTTATTTTTGTAAATGATCCAATCAAAATAGTGTCAATTCCTGGGTAAGAAAAAAATGCATATATCCACAGTTTCATATGTTTGAGTTTTATTAAAATTCTATAAATAGCTTTTTAAAGCAATAAAAATTGCTGCGGGAGTATACAGAACAGGGTTGTCAAGAGAAAAAGCATCCTTTGAGAACATCAGTTTTTGCAGATATATAGGTTAAACTTCGTCAAGGAAAAATATAAGAAAAAAAGAAACACTGTATACATTCATTGTATACATCTGTATAAATATGTATAAACAATTTATCAGTTTCTTCACCGTTTCCTTCATTAAAGCACAATGCCTTAGAGAAGTTATCTCCTTTGTTACGTCTCAAGTTATCTCCCTTGCTACCTTCCGAGTAATCTCCCTTACTTATTCAGTTACTGATGCTTATTAAATTTAAATTAATGGATACGAGAAGATGAGAAAAAATGGAAAATTTATTAGCGACTCATTTCGCCAGAAGCGTCTGCTCTCTTTGGCTTCCTCAGGTTATAATGAATGAAAGACAAAACTGTATGTAGGATAAAAATACCTTGGGAACTCTGAAGATAAGTAGTGGTCATAAATCAAATTAAATTAGATTACCTTATCACATTTAATGTTCAAACTCAAGAGAGTGTCTGACTACCTATTTGTTTCTTTTATCTATATTAGAGCCATTTGGTGTTGTTGGGCAAAGAGTGTGATATGTCTTGGCTTGGCTTATTTTGTTTTACAGCATATCAACCTCAATGGGTTACTTAATACTGACAAGATTTTTAGGATGGGTTTGAATGAATAGAATATGTATTCTTTGTAAGAAATCAATTTGTAGATCAGATGTCATTGACGTATTTTGTAAAGTGGGAAGAAAAATGTATTGCTGGTAATATTTCTTTTTCAAAAATGTATTGCTGATATTTTTACTATAAAAATCTATTTTTATACTTTCATAGTGTTTTGATACCAGTTTGGTGGGGGGGTTAACTATTTGCCCATAGCTGGGACCCTACTATGTATGATATATGAGTGTGTGTATTTTTTCATTTTCAATTAGTGTGCTAAAGTTTTTATATACTAAAATTTGATTAGTGCATATATAATACACAATTAGTGCAGTAAAATTTAATCATTGGAATTGAAAATTGATTTTTTTATGGTTACTGATGTACATATTAGCCACACTAATCAAAAGATTTCTGTATATATATATTTGAGAATGTGGACTCTTAAATTGTAATTGTTTTTATTTATAGATGGTTGTTTTTGCTGTATAAGTATTGCTTCGACGATTCTGGTTTTACTACATGATCTTGCTACTATTTTGGTATTTTTTTGAGTAATTGCTTTATGTGACTATGATACTTATGCTGCTTATTAATGTATTGTTTGAAAGTACTCTGGCCCAATAGGTGGCAGGTGATTCTCTGTGAGAGTGTAGTTGTGGTATATCCTATGTAAGACATTTTGTGCTTTTTATTTACAGAGGAACATTCACTGAGTGGGCAAGTATATTCATGCATAACATGGTCTTCTATAGGTGTTTAGGAGTTTGGAATACAGGTATACCTCACCCTACATCATTAATTGGTTCTAGTGATCACGACTTAAGTTATTTTTCAACTTAAGTCTAAATAACCACATTATAAACCTCAAGCACTCCCTATTGCCTATTACAGTATTTGTGATATGTACATACAGTATTCTGAATAAAATAATTAATTTCCACTTTATCTTCCAGTGATATAGCCTAAAGCTTTGAATTAGCACTTGCACTGGGACTTTTCTTTGAAGCCATGGGCAAAAATGTATTCTAAATCACAAATCAAATGTAAGTGAAACATCAATGACAGAGCACAGATGTGAACAAGTCTGAATTCAAAATCAGTATCGGGGCGGAAAACAACAGGAATTTGAAATAAGAACATCTGCTGAACATACTTTATTATGCTATTTTTTGTTTTTGATGATTTTATGATATATATATATATATATATATATATATATATATATATATATAATATTATTTTTAAATTTATTTAAATATGATTCTATATGTACTTACTTTTATTTTAGTGTTTCGACATTTCTAATACTTTCAACAGCTGAGGTAATCTCAAGTAAAATGACCTAAGGCGAGTTTTTATTTTTCCATATAATATTTTAAAAAAACAAATATGACTTAACTCAAAATGACTTAAGCTGAGGTATCACTGTATATTATTTTTAAAAAGTAGGTCGCTAGCTTTTAATTTTTTGTAGTAAATAATGAATCTGATATATTTGTTTTTATTAACTGGTTTTATATATATGTTGTTTTTTATTACTGTTTCACCTTTTTTTTTTAATTATGCATAGACAAATATGAATATAATATTAAATAGATATATTATGAAATGGATTGTCCGATAATTATTTAATATATTTTTTTTTACATTATTTTAATAGATAGAATTTATTTAAATTCTCTGTTTTTCTAAATAAACACTTAATTACATTTACCAGCCTGAATGTTTTGAGAAATTTCGTAAGCAGATATGATCGTTCTAGTGATATTGTCAAAGATTTGTTGTTTAAAAACAGTAATTTAGACTTTACTAACCAGACCCTTCTTTATAGCTGAGTAGTATAGTACAAAAGATCAATTGATGGTTCTGTATAGGACACAGAACACATATCTTCTACAAAATTTCTTGAACATTCCTGGTGAGAAATGTAATTGATAGTGTTTATTTAAAAAACATAGCATTTACTTAAATAAATTGTATCTATTAAAATAATGTATGAACAATATATATATATATATATATATATATATATATATATAAGTGAACACTGAAGTCAACACTCAGAGGCAACAGACAGTTTTATGCTAAATGCAATTATTAGGCCATACACACACACACATATGAGTTAAAGATTAAATGCAGATCAAATATGGATTGGTATCTTACAGGATGATAAAATATAGAACAAATAGGAAATGTATATCAATCTATCAAGTTTCACTTTTATTAAAGCTTTGTCAGAAATTGAGAGAAAACAAACAAAAAGAAAAGATTGGTATTTTCAATTATGTTTGGGTCAGTTGGTCAGACACTTGACACATCTATTAAAATCATGGATAATTCTATGTGTATGTACATTTGTGAAGATTCTTGTATGTCTAAGTGGGCATCGGATGGTATTGTGGATTTGTAATTGTGTGCGTGGATTTGCCTAATGGGGGTTTTTATCTTCACCTTTGTGTGATCAACCTGCTTAGCTTTTGGAATGAGTCTTTGGCCATCCCAATACATCTTTGGATCTCAGTGTCTCACTTTCTGTCCTCTATTAGAACACTTCCCAGATATTTAATTTTTTGTAACTGCTTAATTTTAGTATCCTTGACCTGTAATTTGCATTTGGGGCTCATCTTTTTGCTGATAACCATTCATTCTATCTTATGGTTAGTCCTTTCTTCTCACTTTCTTTCACTACCTTTTATAGGAGGTTTTGTAGTTTCCTTTCTGTGTTTGCTAAGATCACTGTGTCATCTGTATATATTGTTAAGATTGTGGCCACCAGTAATAAATCCTGGTATGATTTCTAATTCTCTCAGAACTGCCTTGCTGTATAAATTGAATAAATCTAGTAAACATACAAATCCTTGCCTTAAACCCCTTTTCTATTTTTGTATATCCTGCTGAACATGTTTTCTGTCCATATGCAGGCAATTTGCTGCCAGTATAGATTCTTGATTATTTTAATGTCTTTCCTGAATATGTCAAGTTTACTGAGCAGCTCTAACAGATCTGTGTGGCATACCTTGTCAAACGCCTTTGTGTTGTCTAGAAAACACAGGTACACATCCTTTTGTCTTTGTATTGCTCTTTCTGATAACATTATGAGCATAAATATTGCTTTCCTTGTTCCAGTGTCTTCGATGAACCAGCAGTGTTCATATTTTATTCTTGGGATTAATATTAAAATGTTTTCCCGTTGTCTTATCCATGGTGGTTTATTGAGGCACTGCCTCTAGTTAGCTGGCTGTTTACTCATCAAGAGTTCTTCTGCCCTTTGTTATATCTTATTTTTCATCCAACTGGTATATATATATATATATATATATATATATATATATATATATATATATGCCCCCTGCACAAACATGTATACATACCTGTGTGCCAGGGTAAAAAGTGTTTTTTTGTTATATATATATATATATATATATATATATATCCTACTCACTTTCATTTATTAGGCATTGAACTGTATCACCTCACATCCATGAACTGAACTGACTTTTTCACCAGTATAATAAATATTTAGTTTAGTCTCATATATATATATATATATATATATATATATATATATATATATATAAAAAACTATAAGTTCTATGCTAATAGTTTCTTTTCTTATACTTCTCACTTGTGGAACACTCTTCCAGCTCCATACTTTCCAGTCAACTTTAATCTTGAAAAATTTAAATGCAATGTCAATTGTTATTTACTATCTTATTGATTCCTCTTCTTTTATTGTTCTTGCTCCTTAATAATGTTTCTATTTTTTCTTATTCTTTCACACACAGTAACCCGTGCATCTTAATGGCTTTACTGCCTTCCTTGGGGTGAAATGACTAAGTGTATATATATATGTATATATTTTAAAAATCAGGAGTCCAGTTGAATGTTGAGGATGTGAAAAGGAAGGAGACATCTTTCTTTACATCCTCCTCCTCCTCCCATTCTGTTACACCCAATGTTATGCATTTGTTTATTTTTTGAAAATAATAATGTAGCATTCTTTGGTCTTTTAAAAAAATAAATAAGCGTTAAGAGGTCATTTGATAAAAATCACCTGAGGATACGGTAAGGTTGAAACCAAAGTAGTGGATTCATATGACCACCTGAATTTTAAAGTTAAAAGCTCTATATGTTATTTTTACTTTTATTTTATTTTTTCACACATATATTGAGCACTTTTTAATAGTACTGTTTCCTGGTCTGATTCAACTCTGACCATTAACTTTTTATGTATATATATACATATATATATATATAATATAAAAGGCTCAAACACTAATATTCCATGGTTATAATTTATTACATTAGAATCGTAATCATGATCTAAATTGATGATTTCGATCATCATTATGTTTCCAATGTAATAAATTATAACCCTGAAATATTAGTGTTTGAATCTTTTACATTATATTCTTACTCTGTCCTGGACATTGAGTTCTACCTGGATTCTCTCCTCTTGGGAATATATATATATATATATATATATATAAGCAGCATGGACACAGAGATCAATATCAAATAATTTGGTGCTGATCTCTGTCTACACTGTTTATATTACATACACTCTATAGTGGATATTGTGCTCTTTTAGCCCAGAGCATACCTTACATGTACTTAAAAAATTGTCCCATACAGAAAATTCCCAACACATAGAATGAAAAGTAAGCAGTATGTGAAAGAATGATCAAAAAGAAGGGTATGCTTCTTAAAGAGGAACAGGCTACAATCCTGCTGATGTTTTATATTGCTATTTAAGAGCCTAAAACACAACTAGCTACATATATCTGTCCCATCTTGAACCACAACTGCTATCCTCTTCAATGGGTTGTCACATGACTCCCAAGAGCCTCTTTACACGTCAGTAAAATCATGATGTCAAAAGGATATAATCACCTCCCACATTCCTATATGCTTATATTTCTATACCTTAATATTAAATATTATTTTTAATCATTCAAGTATCTAAACTAGGTATAGGCAATAATGGTATCCCACATTTCCAGGAACCGGTTCTATAAAGGTAGGTAATCCTTAGGAACCTATTCTGTTTATTTTTCTTTTCAATTTGAGAATGGATACAAATTATTTTATCAGTATCTGTCTATTTTTCTGAGATGAGGTATTATGTACACTATTTACATTATTTGGACTATTGTCCTCATCTTTGTCGCCATATTTATTACAACGTTTTGGTCGTTGGAATGTCGAACTGAACCCTTTAATTGCTGTTGTTCTCAGATTCACACAGCACCTGTTAGGGTTCCAACTATTTCATTTACTGGGGCAGACTGTTCTAGTGCCATGTTTAATGGATGTCAGTTATCAGTTATCTCCTGTTAATTCCCCTCTTCAAGTTCTCCACTGCCTTAACCAGGTATTGAACTCACACTCACTGTCACTGGATCTAACTAACACCTATATCCACTGTACCATGTGTCCTTGAGGTCATCTGTGTATGAATTTCTGGTTATTATAAACCTAATGTCTTCAGCACATTTTTTTACCAGTACTCATATTGCAATTTTTACTGTTATCATTGCATGTTTTTACGTTGTAATAAATATGGCGACAAAGATGAGGACAATAGTCCGAATAATGTAGATAGTGTACATAATACCTCATCTCAGAAATATAGACAGATACTGAAGGGCCGAAAGGTTGTAATAAATATGGCAACAAAGATAAGGACAATAATCCGAATAATGTAAATAGTGTAAATCATTTTATAGTATCAAAAATAAACCATTTTGACAATTTAATAAAAAGCACTTATTTATTTAGATATTTCCAGATTGAAATTCTGTTTTTTTTTACATATAAACAACAATGTACTGCTGGAAATATTATCTTTATTTTTTTTCCAAAATGTATTGCTGGTATTTTTACTATAAAAATGTTTTTCTACTTTCACCATGTTTTGACACCAATTTGGGGGTTAACTATTTACCCATAGTTGGAACCCTAACAGGTGCTATCAGCCTGGGTCTGTGCGAATCTGAGAACAACAGCAATTAAAAGTTGGTTCAATGCTCTTCAAAACCTCCTGATAAGAAGCCTTGCTGCTGGATGTAGTTTATCATCATACCCAGGACGATTTTACCTACACCATCAGCTATTAATATATAAGATTATTTTCGGATAATCCAACAACTGGTTCGCAAAGCTTTTATAATTTTAAGAATTAGTTCATGTGAACTAGTAGGATGCCCCCACTGAGCATAGTTAACTTTTTTTTTAAGCAGTAGGACACACGAGATATGGTTCATCATAAAACAGGCCCCATGACTAAAATAAATTTCAGATAATTTTTCAATTAAGGTACCTCAGTCATTTTCACAACAGGAGATATGCATAAGTATCTATCTTAGAAATGGAGAAATGTTGATTTTTTTTTCTTCAGAGTAAAGATTTTTTTCTATAATTAAAAAAATTGAATTTTTTTATTATTATCACTGGTGACATAGTTTGTTTCTAATTTATTTATTTGACTATAGAAGACTTTTTTTTTTTAAAGAAAAATGTATTTCTTCTCTAAAGAAAATTTATTATAAAAGCTTTCTGTTTCTAAAACAAAAAAGAATTTACACATACGATGTTCCGTAGTGAAAACTGCCAATGGTTTAGAATGTTGAAAATGCTACCTTCAATGAAAGGTAACAAAATCCAAAATTAGTTGAAATCTACTCACGGCACAACAGGTATAATACGTAAGGGAGATAAGTGTGCCATTTAGTAGTTATTCCCCTTTGGCGCCATCATTTTCCCCTAAACTTCTTTGAGCAAGAGAGAGTATGAATAAACAAGTGAGAATGAAACAAAACAAACAAAATGTTAATATTTTCCTCATGAAATTAAGGTGTGCCACTGAGAAAGCCAAATGGCTTGTAGGCAATAATTTGCCTATGATTGATTTAAACCAATGAAAAACAATACCTTTTGCCTGTATTTTCAGTCCAACTGTGAAAATGTTGCATTCTGAGGATCTTTCAGTTTCTTCATTTCTTCCTTAAGTGCAATATTTTCCACTGTATAATATTTAAGTTGTAATTTCTGTAAGACAAGCAAAATAAAGAAAAGTAGTTAATTCCATTTTATTACTTAAAAAAAAACAAAAAAAAAACAGTTAAAATGCTTTTTACCTTCTATTAACAGAAGTCATTCTTCTGGAGATTAGAATCAGCTAACTTCCAGGAGAATGACTCAGTGCGCTGTCTGAGACTAATGCTTTCAGCTGACATGAAGTGAAAAGAGTATATTGAATCAATTACAAAGTCTGCAGGTAAGAAAGTTTGTTCACTGTCCATGCTAGACAATTTTTCTTGCCAGAACCTAACATATTTATAAGTCTACTATTCTTCCTTGCTTTGAATATTTCTGCCACATCTAGTATGGTATTCCTGCTATATATTTAGATTCTTAATGAAATCCAAAGAAGAATCTGCAATGTTAGTGGTCTTGACCTGGCATTTTGGTTTTGGTCCCTTTTCTACTGCCATAACATATCTTTCCTCTGCCTTTT
The DNA here is from genome assembly GCA_963932145.1 of Acanthosepion lycidas. Taxonomy (NCBI): domain Eukaryota; kingdom Metazoa; phylum Mollusca; class Cephalopoda; order Sepiida; family Sepiidae; genus Acanthosepion; species Acanthosepion lycidas. The sequence continues at coordinate 72,493,880 of OZ010605.1, forward strand.
CTATGAATGCTTTCATGTTAATCGTTCTGATAAACTTTCCTCTGTGATACCTAGACTTTATGATTTTAAACACAGTACTAATTTGGCAGCAAGGTCTCTTCCTTTAATGTTGAAATGACAATATGCAACTGTAAGTTCTATGCTAAAAGGTTCTTCTATTGCACTTCTTGCTTGTGGAACCCTCAGCTAATTGCATACAAGTCAACTTTGATCTTCAAAAAATTAAATGCAATGCCAATCATTATCTTCCATCTTCTTAATTCTTCTTTTATTATCCTCTCTCGTTAATGGTAGTTTTTCTCATATTCTCTAGAACTCATTAACACTCTTGCATCCTAGTGGCTTTATTACCTTACTTGGAGTGAAATGATCAAAAAATACACATGTACTATTAAATTATTCCTTATTGTCTGAAATTCTGATGAGTTGTTCTTTACACTGCCAACTGAATTGGAGAGAAGTCATATATTCACTCTTTTTCTTCGCTATATAATATCTCCAGAATATTCAGTGAATTTCAATGACTTGTGTTGAAGGGTGGCCCACAGGCCAAAGAACAAGTGATTAAATTTTAGGCAAATCCAGGAAATTTGGGGTTTTGTGTAGTAACTTTAAATAACAACATAGTCATTAGGTTGTCAAGTAGATACATAGTAGTGATAGAAGGCAATGGGTGTTTTTTTTAAGCCCATACTTTCAAAAAAGAAAATCTCACTTCTCTTTTCCTTTAAGTCATGCATTGGGTCAGAAGCCCTAACAGGAAGCACTCCTTTCTAACTAGTCAGTAAATAATATTGTTCAAAAAACAGAAACTTTTGGGCTAAGACTATATTGGTTGACAAAGATTCTACTTTTTTCCCCACAGCCGTACCCCCTTTATTTTACAGAGTAACTATTTAATAAAATTTCAACCCATTGTATATTTGCTTTCATTTTGCACCATTTTGTAAAAAACGTTTTGGTGATATATAAAAAGAAAGAACAGTAAGATATATAATCCAGTGTTCTTATAGATATTTTTATTTTTACAAAATAGTGCTCAATGTGAATTTACAGAGCATTAATATTATAAATTGATTTATTTAAAATAATATATATATATATATATATATATATATATATATATATATATATATATATATACACACACATAGATATATATACTACATGTTGAAACAATTTTTTAGTTTTGGGGTTTAATATCACAATCATCAGGCAAATGTCTCTGAGAAGTAATTACCACAATCTTTTGTCATGGCATAGTCTGTAATCAGATTAGTTTTATTTTTAATGATAATGTCATTGAATGAGGTATGTGTCTGAATTATTCCAAATATTGCTCAGATTAATATTCTCATCTTGACAGATTATATGTTTGCTTTAACTAATCCATTTTTCAGATTTTCTCCCAATTAGAGGAATCCTATCACCAATTGTTCTGGGTATAGGTGCTAAAGATTCCTGTCAAGAAGAAACAAGAAATTGGCAAAATATTTGTTCATGTGAAAATAACTTCTATTCTAATTTTCCTATTGTATAGCAATGAAGGCTAGAGAATACATCATCAGAAATGTATTAATAATTAAAAATAACAATATTAAGTAAGATAATCCAGAAGATTGATTATATAGTAGGTTGTATGACACAATGAACTCCAGCTATGATTTATTTAAATGCTAAAGTCTATTTTGTAAATTCCTGCTTCAGGTTTAATGTTGCTTGATGAAATCAAAAGAAGAATCTGCAATGTTATTGGTCCTGACCTGGCATCTTGTCTTCAGTCACTTTCCCACTACCATAATGTTGCTTCCCTGTGCCTTTTCTATAAATAATTTCATGGTAACTGTCCAGATGAACTTTTCGCTATGGTACTTAGACTTTACGAACTTAAGCATAGTATCAGATTGGTAACAAGCTCTGATCAATCGACAGTTGGATTGGTTAGATGTAACCATAAGTTTTATGCTAACAGTTTCTTTTCTCACACTTCTCACTTGTGGAACTCTCTTCCAGCTCCATGCTTTCCAGCCAACTTTGATCTTCAAAAATTTAAATGCAATGTCAACTGTTATCTTCTGTCTTCTTGGTTACTCTTTATTGTTCTCACTCTTACTAATGTTTCTCCTTGTACTTATTCCTTCACACTATTTACCTTGAGCTCCTTGATAAGATCCAAAGAAGAATAAGCAATATTACTGGTCCTGATCTGGCAGCTCGGCTCCAGTCACTTTCCCACCACCGTAAGGTTGCCTCACTATGTCTTTTCTATAAATAACTTCATGGTAATTATTTAGATGAGCTCTTCACTATGGTATCTAGAGATTTTTTAATTTAAGTGCAGCATTACACTGGTATCGAGATCTCATCAATTTACAATTAAGCTGGGTAAATGTAGCCCAACTTCTATGATAACAGTTTCTTTTCTCACACTTCTCACTTGTGGAACTCTCTTCCAGCTCCATTCTTTCCAGCCAACTTTGATCTTCAAAAATTTAAATGCAATGTCAATTGTTGCCTACCGTCTTCTTGCTTACTCTTTATTGCTCTCACTCTTATTAATGTTTCTCTTTGTTCTTCTTCATTCCCACTCAGTAATCCCTTGTGTAATAGTGGCTTTACTGCCTTGCATGGCTTGGTAAGATTTTTAAAAAAAAAAAATCACCGACCTTCCCCCCAAATCTCAGTAGCACAATGCGATATACAAACTAGTAGAGTCGACTATAAAAGGGGCAAAACTTTATCTCGTTATCTGCATGTAGTTCTGTTAAGAAATACATTTAAAAATCCATATATCGGTTGAATTCACTTATTTTGACAACATAGAAATATTCTACTGCATGTCGTTACAACTGCTAACCCAGCCAAACACATTCAAAAATATCTAATCTGTCAGCTGTATACAACCGCTTTATCAGAACAGTAGTTAAATTACTTTCATGGTAATTGTTCTGATGAACTCTCCTTTATGGTACCTAGACTTTATGAATTTAAGTGCAGTACTAGATTGGCAGCTAGGTCTCATCATTCTACAGCTGAAATGGCCAGATGTAACTGTAAGTTCTTTGCTAACAGTTTCTTTACTCACCTGGGGAACTCATCTGGCTTGTTGCTTTCCAGTCAACTTTGATCTTCAAAAATTTAAATGCAATGTCAATCAGTATCTACTGTCTTCTTGATTACTCTTATTCTATTGCTTTCACTCCTAAATAATGTTTCTTTTTTTTTCTTATTTTTTCACACGCAGTAACTCCATCAGTCTTAGTGGCTTTAATGCCTTGCTTGGGGTGAAATGATTAAATAAATAATACAATAATACAATATTGCACTCACTGTAAAGAAAGACATGGAACATTTAAGACTATTATTACAGAAAAGATACAATTCCTCGTTAAACATTTTAAATTAAAAAAAGTGAAATAAAAGAAGAAAAATTAAAAGAAACAAATATAAAACAAAAATTTAAATTCAAAAAAACGATTTAAAGATGAACAAAAAAGTGAAGTAGAAATTAATAAAATTTAAATCATTTTATAATTTAATTGGCTTGATGTAACCATAAGCTAACAGTTTCTTATGTTGCACTTCTCACTTGTGGAACTCTCTTCTAGCTTCTTGCTTTCCAGACAATTTTTATTTTCAAAAACTTAAATGCAATGTCAATAGTTATCTACTGTCTTCTTCGTTACTCTTTAATTGTTCCCACTCCCTAATAATATTTCACTTTTTCCTTATCCTTTCACACCCAGTGACCCCTTTTATCTTTACTGCCTTGCTTGGGGTGATATGATTTAAAAAAAAAAAAAAAAAAAAAATCTACAAACACCTGTCAATCCCTCCTCCTAAAAATACCACCAATAACTCTTTGGAAACTACTACTCACCTGTACCATGAAAGCCCCATTCTATGATCATAAGAGAAAGATCTACATCCAAACTAATGGTATCAGCATGGGAAACCCGTTGGTTCCTATTTTTTCTAACTTTTACATGTCTCATATTGAAAAAGTGTTTGAACCAACTGACAAACCACAAATCTACGCAAGGTACATTGACGACATTTTTGTCTTAATAAAAAATGAAAAATAAGGATGAAATTATAAATCTTAAATCAACTTTTGAAAAAACTCAACACTAAAATTTACGTACGAACTCATGGTTAGTAACAAAATTTCATTTCTTGACATTGATATGGAACTAAAATGCAATGTACTTACCACAATACATGTATAAAAAAAAACTTCACCAGCATGAACTCTTTATCTAAACTATGATAGTCAATAACTGGAAAGTTATAAAAAACGCAGTGATAAAAAACATCGTAATAGAACATATCTAAATTCCTCTTTGCAAAGAATATTTCTGAGTAAACTCAAACACATAACACAAACATTAGTTAGCAATAATTATCCCAAATACAAATAAAATTATTCTTACAAAAATACACAACACCAGTAACAAAAATATGATGCAACAAAACATCAACGTACTTTATGATAACCAGATGCACAATAATTATAAGCAGGACAAATTTGCTATATGAAAAGTCATTAAACACCATATTCTTGCTGTAATTCCTCCAAAACATGTAAAACTTATATATTACAGAAAATGGAAAAGAGCAAAACTTGTCATCAATAATCAAAATAACCCCATCAAATATAAAATGGCAATGACCAATATAGTGTATCAATTTCATTGTCCAGTAAAAGACTGTGTTGTCATAAATCAATTACCTATATCGGACAAACAACTACCTCCTTGAGTAGACACCTTACATGTCACATATCAGAGCAGTGCTATAAAAAAAAAAAAACATCTATCAATTCATAACCTACAAGAACCCTTAAAAAAGATACTGGTCAAAAAAAAAAAAAAAAAAAAAAAAAGAGTCATTTGTAAACCAAATTTCTGAAAATACCCCCTTATAAGAGAGGTCTTGTACATCATACAGCTCTCCCCCACCATCAACCGTGCCTTCTTTAACAATGTTAATGGAGTGCTGAAAGTCTTTTAAAAATATAAAGTCACCTACTCAAATTCCAGCCATGCCCAACACATGATTGCTCGTAATTAATGCTCTGATTATAATTAAAAAATAGTAGATCTCACACAGTCAAAACATGAAAAACTAACTACACCAAATACAACCCCTTGAAAATGGCTAAAGAAGTGGTCAAAAACACTTGGGACAATTAACGATAAGGACAGAATATCACTGCCCAGTACAAAACTGTCTTTCTTGTCATAAATCAATTGCCTGTATCGGACATACAACCACCTCCTTGAGCAGACGCCTCATGTGTCACTTTTGCAAGTAGAGCTCTATAAAGAAGCATTTATTAACCCATAATCTACAAAGGCCCTTTAAAATGATATTTGTCAATAACACTAGAATCACTTGTAAACCAAATTTCCGAAAACACCCCCTTATAAAAGAGGCCTTGTACATCAAACAGCTCACTCCCACCATCAACATTACCTTGTTTAACAACGGTAACAGAGTGCTGAAATTCTTTTAAAAATAGACGTCCACATGAATTTCAGCCATGCCCAACACATGATTGCTCATAATTAATGCTCCTACTACAATTCACAAATAATACATCTCACACAGTCAAAACATGTGAATAAACTAACTACACCAAAAACAAACCCCTTGAAAATAGCTAAAGAAGTGGCCAAAAGTGCTTGGACAAATGATGATATGGACAGATTTTGTACTCACTCACTCCCATCAAATGGAAAAATGTAGGACTGCTGGAAAAAGTAAATAAAAAGTTAATTAAATTTTTCTTGTCTGTCATATTTAACGAAAGATGTTTAAAAGAAAGGCTGCTGTCCAGATATACATTGATAGCAGTTGGCTCTTATAACAAGCTCATCCACCCTTTGACAAGTTTTGATTTTCATCCAGTGGGGTGACATGTCACTCTCCTCACCAGCAGAAATGTTTGTAAGGAGCTGATTTAGATGTCAACCACTCATCCATACAGCAGGTTAATACTACCTTTCACTAAACCCCCACAAATAAAATGCATAAATACAGCTTTGTTATATTAAGCGTCCTGGTGGCAGAACAAAGAAAAAACAATAAAGGTTTAAAGAAATAAACAATTGTATTAATGTAAAATACAACAAATGATAAATCGGTGTAAATGTCTCTTGTTGAAAAAAGGAAATAAGAAGTGTTGCAAAAAGTGTCCACAGAGACATATGGAAGGAAAGAGAAGAGGCGCTGTGACTTATTGTGGTGACAGTACTTGGCAAGTTATATTTTCAATTGAAGTCCTTGTTAAGTTGGTAGATAGATGCCTAGCTTTATCAAGGTAATTGCAATAACTAATGTTCCTACTGCCAGTCAATCAGGCTGTAGTAATGAGAAGAGTTGTCACTGGCAGTACAAGGGGAGGGAGAACTAAAAAAAAAAAATAGAACAAGGTACTTTGACACGGTCGTGTTGTTTGTGACAATAAAATTGTTGACAGCTAGATCCCTTCTTTGTATTATTTTCTTTTTTTTTTGTCTTTTTTTTTTTTTTTTGAGAAAATTATAATTATCTTATTTCTTTTTTTTATTTTGGATGCAGTTGTACAATATAGATTGCAACATGAAATAATTAATTTTTCAAAATTTTTGGGGGGTGGGGATGGGAGGCCGCTTTCTGGCGAGCCTTGTTATGCCATCCGACTACTGAAAATGTCCCTTTGATGAGCTTTTATGTCCTTTCTTAGGCTCAGATCAGATCCAGTTTTTTATTTTGTTTCTTTAGGTGGAAGTGGGTGCTAATGGGTGCAAATTCTGGATTGTATTCCTCATTTTTTCTTTGAATGTGTTAGTGAAAATGGAATCTATGTGCAGAGCCTATGCGCGGTTGATGGAATTTTAGTTCAGTCTGTGGTTTCAGAGGGTTCACATCCAGCCAGAAATAGAAATTAGTGAAGCATGAATGAAAAGGAGATCTACATTCAGGAAGAATGTAACAGTTTCATATGTTTGAGCTTTATTAAAATTCTATAAATAGCTTTTTGAAAACAAACAAAAAATGTTTGGGAGTATACAGTAATAGCAGTGTCAAGAGAAAAACCATCCTTCTGATACACTGTTTTTTTAGGGTATATTTGTTAAACTTTGACAACAATTCACCCCCACCAAAGCAGACATCTTCTTCAGTGTCTCTTTCTGTCATCTCCTTTCTCCAATAAATTATTTATTTTCTGTGTTGATTAAATCTTTTTATGCATTTGAAGTAGTTGTAATAATTTTTTTTATATAAGTTGAGTTAAATTATTTTCAATTGAAGTCCTTATCGAGTTGGTAGGTAGCTTTATCAAGGTAATTGTGATAACTAACATTCCTAGTGCTAGTCAATCAGGCTGTAGTAATGAGAAGTGTTGTCACTGGCAGTACAAGAGGAGGATGAACTAAAGAAAATAGAACAAAGTACTTTGACACGGTCGTGTTTGTTACAATAAAGTTGTTGACAGCTAGATCCCTTCTTTGCATTCTTTTCTTTTTGGGGGGGGGAGAAAATTATAATTATTTTGCGTGCAATATAGATTGCAACCTGAAATAATCAATTTTTCAAAATTTTCTTTCATATAATGCATTTTTAAGCACTCAAAATCAACTGTATAAAAAGTTGCTAATTGTAACTAAGTAAAAGTTCTATGCTAATAGTTTCTTTCTTCTCTCACACTTCTTCGTTTTTAAACTCTCTTTCTGGCTTTGCTGTCAATTACGTACGATCTTCAAAACTTTCATTAAACACAATGTTTATTGTCATCCAGTCTCATTGGAACCTGGTCTTTTTCTTTGACTCGTAGAAAAAGTAACCTCTTGCATCTTTTGTGGAGTTTTTTTTTTATACCCTTACTTCTGGAGTCTGCTTATAAACTTTTTAGCCACATTTTATGGAAGAAGATTCCAACCCTACAGCAAAAGGTTCCTTACACTAGGAGAGGTAGGGGTTGGTGTAATTATCGACACCTATTTGATAGTAGCCGCAGAGACGAGGCAGTTTTTTTTGTATTTTGCGTCTTTGCTCATATGCATATGCGTATAAGTGCACCACACGTAAAAAAAACCCGACCATGTCACATCATGTCTTAGTAAACTTACTTGGGGGTGAAATGATTAAAAATTTTAAAGTTATTAAGAAAATAAAAAAAAAAAAGTTAATGGGGGGGGGGGCAGTTAACTATATGTAGATTGCAAATAACTTGACACAAAAATCTAGGGAAAGACAAAAAAAAACAAAAAAAAAAAACAAACAATCACATGATTTTTAAAATGTAAAAAAAGTAAGGATTTTTTTTGAAATGTAATCTGGAATGTTTTATTTTTTAATGACAAACGCTTGTAATATATGAAATAAACTAGCAAGCTGAAATAGTTTTAATCTTTTACGGATTATTAAGAAATTACTTAGCATGAGTATTATTTTGTTTCGACTTGAGCTGTGACTTTTAGGCTTTAGCAAACTGTACCTTTCCCCATTAACTTTTATAAAATTTAATTAGAAAATATATTGTGATTTAGAATGTTTAAATTAATCCAGAAACGTTTGTTGTTTCGAGTTATTTAATTCAGTCTATTCAAAAACAGGCAATTCGATATTTAGTTGGCATTAACATAACGAAAGGACTCGTGTAAAAAAACTTTATTCCAACTCAATATTAAATTTTAACAGAATAAAAGGGGCATAACTGTCTGTGACTGGTAATAAAGTCACAGAAAAAAGTTAGAATTTTGGTAAGGAAAAAAAAATTCACAATTCATTTTAAAGAACGGAAAGTCATCAATTTTTATCGAGTACTTTATGAGTTTATAGGACTGCTGTGTTTGCAACAGAAATCGATCCAACTTCTAAAAACGTTTTTTAATAATGCTACGGTCACATATTCGATATATTTTTCACACTGTTAGGGAGTCCTAATATCCCATAAGAGTCTTAAGACCAGACTTCATGTTAAGAAAATCTCTCAATTTGACACTAAAAATTGAATGTATTAGTTATTTTTAATCATTATTTTATTATGAAAATGAATTTTGAAAAAAAATTCTGGTTGCAGTGTCTACTCTAAAACTCCACCCACTTTTTTTTTTCTATTTTGTAACCTGTAAACTTTCTTCTTCACGTTTGATGAAATGGTTAGGATACTAGAGGAATTGAAAATCTATTTTCAACATATTTTTCTTCATGAAAATATTGAGGGCTACAAATTCTATGTGCTCTTAAATAAAAAAAACTTATATAATTATTCAGGAATTTATTTTCCTGTGAGAAAATAGACGTAAAGTAAAGAATAAGATGTTCCAAGAAATACATTAGTGAAATTAGAAATTTAAATATGAACAAAAAGGAATCTTTTACGTCTATTTTCTCACAGGAAAATAAATTCCTGAATAATTATATAAGTTTTTTTTATTTAAGAGCACATAGAATTTGTAGCCCTCAATATTTTCATGAAGAAAAATACGTTGAAAATAGATTTTCAATTCCTCTATAAACCATTTCATCAAACGTGAAGAAGAGGAAAGTTTACAGGTTACAAAATAGAAAAAAAAAAAAAGTGGGTGGAGTTTTAGAGTAGACACTGCAACCAGAATTTTTTTTCAAAATTCTTTTTCATAATAAAATTAAAAATAGAATCATTAAAAATAACTAATACATTCAATTTTTAGTGTCAAATTGAGAGATTTTCTTAACATGAAGTCTGGTCTTATGGGATATTAGGAACTCCCTAACACGGTGAAATCGAATATGTGACCGTGGCATTATTAAAAAACGTTTTTAGAAGTTGGATCGATTTACTACTTCTGTTGCAAACACAACGAAAATTGTTAAATTTGGCTGAATTGCCTGTGTAGGTGTGTGTGTGTGTGTGTGTAAAAAGCGTCCACACATTTTTTTTTCTCCGGTGTGAAAAGTTGAAAGGAGTTTAAACAGTTTTTACCCTCCGAGCTTATTCTGATGTATTTTTATTAAGACACTACATGATTAATGAAAAAAAAAATAGACATTGAATTTAATTTGTTGGCTATTTTCACTATTTTGCCATGGTTTATGGGCAGCCCATATAAAATTTATGTGTGTATTTGGATAGTAATTGTTCTTTAAGAACAATTGTAGTCGTTGAGATAGTATAGTCAACTTGGCAACAAACTTTCTTCTTTTTTAAAAAAAAAAAAAATAACAGCTCTGTTGAGTTTTAAATTTTATTTTCTTAAGTCAGAAGAGAAATTTTTTTTTTTTTTTTTTTTTTTTTTTGACAAAGATTATATTTCAGTTTTCTTACCTGATCTTCAATCGTTTTGTTGAGTTCTTTAACTTTTTCCTGTGATTGCTTTACTTCGTTCATGAGTTCCTCCATGACTGAATGAAGTTTGCATTTTCTTCTCAATACGGCGTCAAACAATTCATTCAAGGTGCCTTCCACAGCAAGAAAGCTCTCTACAATTTTTTCTTTGGGAAGACTTGTTTTTTCATTATTGCCAAGCGTAGACTCGAAGTTTGATGCCATTTTATTATTTATCTCTTATTTTATTTAAATAAGTCAAGGTTTTCTAGTGCTACGTACTCTCTCCTCAACTATTACTGAAATAGTGAAATTACTAACGAAAATGTTGCATTTTCGTTTTCTTCGGGTTCTTAGCTTTTCTGTGTAAATATTTACTTTCACTTTTTTCTAGGTCGTCACGTTCATAAGTCCAATTATAAGATAGTATTCTTCCTTTAATTTTTTTTTTAGTGAGTAACACGAATTTTTAACAAAGACACTTAACTATTTAGTGACCATGATTGTTGAGCACTTGATGAAAAATTTCCCAAAAGAATGGACATCAAATGAAAATATATTTTTATCCGTACAAAATTTTTACAACAACGCTTGTTTAAACAATTTTAGATTTAATAATGACAGCACAAGACACGCCCCAAATTGATCTTGTCAATCTTTGTTCTCTGTCTCTTCAGGATGTGGAAGGTTATGGTTCTCCACGGCTTCCTGTCCTTTAAAAGCTACGTTTGTCCTCTTACCATCCCTCCCAGTTTCTGTGAATAACAAATTTAGTTTTATTTTTTTTTATTTGAATCGATAAAATTAAAATACATAAATAAAAAAATAAATATATTGTCAAACAAAAACTCAAAATTAGGGCTAAAAAATTTTGGTTTGGTTATATATTTGAAAGATAACCTAAAGGTTTGTACTTAGTTTTATTTTGCGCTTTTCCCCGAGGAAAACACACGTTGATTTGGAAATTATTGCAAAAATCAAATAATTGTCGGATTTTAAAGGAAATATTCAGAAATGAATGAAATTATTTTTGTATTTATTTATTTTTTTTTTTTTAGAAAATCTTGTTTAAAAGATATATTTTTTTAAATTTTTAAACATGTTTCCACCCCCTTACATATTTTCATGAAATTTTGAGAAATTTAAATGAAATCTTTAAGCATGGGATTTTTGTTTCATTAGTTAAAAATAGGACTCTTAGAAAGTAAAATTTACTTAGTAAATCACCAGTGTTTTTTTTTTTTTTTTTTTTTTTTGTAAAACAGTTCTGTTACCCGTTTCATAGAAAATCTGCTCTGAATTATAAAAAAAAAATGTAAAATACTATGACATTCATTAGGAAAACTTTGACTTGCTTTTGTAAATAAATACGTTGGTTAAGGGCATTATTTTGTGAAGAATTTTTTGTTTGTTTTTTTTTACATAGTAATTAAGTTGTGCCAGGAGTTTTTTGTTTGTGTATTATTACTTAATCTTCTTATCAGAAAGTGCAAGAAGTCCTTGGGACTAGGTTTTATGTGGCAGTAAGTAATAATGTGCGTAGTGTACTGTAGTGCAGGGGCCGGCAACCTTTTGCTAACGATATTCCGACTTAAGGTTTTTAAAATTAAATATAATTTTTTTAATCATATGGAGTGCTTAAATATTGAAAATTAAATTAAAAAAGATCTGGTCGTATCGCTTTTTTTAACAATAGGCACATGACCAGGTGTATTTTCGATTTTCTAGTGATTTAAGCACAGATTAGATGTGGAACAAGGCCGAAAGTAGGGAGCACCCAGTTGTAATTGAAAGAACGAGACCAGCTAGTTAAACATGTGTCATGACACCATGTCGAAGTGTCCTCTTTCGATTCACTCTACTAGAGTGCTTCTTATCAATTTGAAAAAAAATAATTCCTGATTACGAATTTCAAATTTATTTATTTATTTATTGACATCTTAAGAAATCACCTGTTATTAAAATGAAGATATTTTGTTTTGGCTTCCGTAGGGTGATCGACAATCCTATTTTTGAATTAAAAAAAACTTTATAATTTTGTAATCTAGAATGCTTTAGGAAACTTTTTTAAAAAAATGGCATTTTGCATTTGCTTGCAATTCTATTTCCATCAAATATCAACTTGTAAGCATTTTTCCGAGTTTTTTTTTTTATATACCATTTACAATATAAATAACCTTACTTTTAAAATTTATTGTATTTTCTTTTCTAATATTCATGAATCAGTAGGTGTGTCCGTGTCCAAAGGGTAAAAAAAAATCAATGTTTCACTCTTAGTTTTATAGTGATTTTCCAAGCGTAGCTCAGATGTGGCACAAGGCCGAAAGTATGGGGTACTCAGTGAGGATAGAACTCACTACTCAGTCGCAATAGTTCTTCTGAGCGACACGAGATTGCTAAAAACCATTACACCACCTAGAGGTACCCAACTCTTAGTTTTATAAGTTATAATCGAATTTTTTTGCAATCCTGAGTTGCTTCCCCTAGTATATTGCAAAACAATTCATTTGATAATGCTTTGCTTTAGAAAAGAAAACGAATTGATTTGGTATGCAAAGGGGTGTAAGACAAGGATGTGTCTTCTCACTGGATTTATTTACTCTCTACTGTGAAGCTATTCTAAGGGTGTTGGAGAACCTACAAGGATTTATTATTGGTGATCATAATTTTAACAATATAAATTACACAGATGATGTTGTATTGATGTCAGACACTGAAAAGGAAAACTACAGAAACTTCTAGACAAGGTAGGAAAGGAAAGACAGAAGAAAGGACTACATATAAACTGTAAGGAGAAAATGTATAGTTGTCAGCAAGAGAAAAGTCCCAATATATGAACTACAAATTGAAAGGGTCAGCATCCCCTTACCTACAAATTTAAATATTTAGGTAAGAGGGATGGTGTGTGGAAAATGAAATAAAACCAATAAAAAAAAATAAAAAAAATTCATTTTCCCTTACTCTTACCAGTTTCTTTATAACTTACATCATGTAAGTTATAAAGAAACTGGTAAGAGTTTCTAGCGACATGTTTTTTATAGATTGTACTACTGATTTTAGTAATTTTCAAAACATTGAATAGACATAAAAATATTAACAAAATCATCCATACTTGTTTATTAATCAAATATTGATTAGCACATTATAATGTTTCTCATAGTTGCTTTTGTCCTCTGTATATGTACATTGTGTGTGGGGGAGGGCTAATAAATAAAATATTATTAGGTTGGCGCAAAAATAATGTCGGTTTTTGACGTATTTTTTAACGTCAAAAACCGACATTATTTTTGCACCAACCTAATAATAACACATAAAAAAAAACATTTAATTTTCCCATGATGCAAGTTATAAGGAAACCAGAAAGTGTCTCTGGTCATATGTACAATTTTATAATACCACATTCGGAAAAGACAGAATCTTCCTCTTACTCCTCTTGGCTTCAAGATGTAGACCTTGCAGTAATAGTGTTCCCACTGGGAAATGTAAGTTTCCCTGACCCACTGGTGACTGAAATATTTCTACTTACCAACGACATTGTCAAACATGTTTTCAGCAGCCCTACTCATGAAATAGAGGTTCAGTCTTCCCAATTCAGTGCAAAGCTGACTTGAGCTTGACCATGTTTGCCTGTTTGTATCCTTACCTTCCATAAATCATTTCAGAACCAAAAGGAAAATGGACATACTCAAGAGACATTTAACTTTGTCTCAATACAATCACTATAAAAGGAATAAACATCCGTAGCAGAAAATCAAATTTTTTTTGTATGCTTCTTCTATTTTCTTTATTTATATATTGAACATGCACCATCACCTAAAAATAAACACAAAACCCACGACCCTGTTAACAACCACAATGGAAAATGTGATGCTGAAATTTAAAGAGACACTGGAATAGCAAAAAGTTAATTCCAAAAGTTAATCAAAGTACAAAGAAATAGAAAAAATTCATTAAAAACAAAGAAAAGTGTGCTGAAGTGTTATGTAATATCAATCTTCCTATATGGCAGTGAATGCTTGACAATTTCCTCACAGATGAAGAGAAAACTGAAAGCAGCAGAGATGTGGTTCTACAGAAGGATACTGAGATTATCATCGACAGAGCATTTAAACAATGAAGAAATTGGAAACAAACATTTCCAGACAGCTGAAATTTCTTGGACATGATGAAGAAGAAGGGCTTGGAGAATTTGACACACACAGGACATACTGAAAAATGACTGAAATATTTAAGTAATTTTGCAATTACATTGGTTATCTTTGCTGAATGAGTAATCGAGAATTTTTTATCTATAACCCTAACTCTATGGTCGATTTGATAGGAAGGTGACTTCTTGATGTTAGCAGTCTGGAGGAAGTGATCCCAGCATGTAGCACCTTTGGAAAATACCTGAAAACCAGATCACAGGTTGACCCAAGCCTTGGGAGCTGTCAGGGTTGTGTTAGCACAAAATCACAAGTCATCATAACCGAGGGTTTGAGTGTGCTGGCCTTGTTCAGACTGTTGATCATGATAGATAACATGCTCCCTCTCAGAAATTGCAAGGTCTGCTCAGCATAGTTACAGTATAAACCATAGATGGGCTCTGGGTATTGAACAAACACAATTGTGCCTGAGCAGGCGTCTGCAATGGGGATTAGCAAGGCACCCTAGTAGACAAGCATCCTTGGGTACAAGTGGCTCCACCATTTAGATAGTCAGATATAAGAAAGAATTCTGCTTATTAACCCTTAAAAGGCAGACATGACCAACTGATGCTTCAGTGGATATCAGCAGATATTGTCAATTGGTGATTTAAACTTTTACCAATTTTACAAGCATCATTCATTCATGATTCAACCCTAAATGACTAATTGGTAACTCTAGAATTCATAAGATTACTTTCATTTCCTGAAGTATTTACCTGCTAATAAAGCTGGAAAAAAAAGCCAAAAACAAAAAACTTTCTATGCATGCATATTTCTTGAAGAGCAAAAAAAAAAAAATCAAAAAATAGTGATAATATGGTATCAAGAATGCACAAATGCATTGTGCATGAAATGATATACACCCATTTGTAAATTAATTGCAACAACCAACTTAGTTTCTTTTTTTCAGCATATGGTCAGTTTTAGACCCAGTGACATGGTGTAATCGATTTTTATTTTTTCCCCAGATTAGGTGATTTGCAATAATATGAATCTATTTTTGGGTTTTATGATGAAATTTGTTTGGCCTTGAAAAATATTGCATCATCTGTGATTGCATCAGATTTTTATCATTCCCAGACACTATTGTCTCAATTGTCAATTAGTTGTCCTATAGCCATTGTCTGTGATGGATGTTACTCCAAAGAAGTGTATGAAAATTTGTAACACTGCATGAACACACTGGCAAGCCTTACCAGTGAGCAAATCAAAGTACTAGACTGGCCTGGAAACTCTCCTGATTTAAATCCAATCAAGAATTTATGGTCAGTCTGCAAGGAATGACTTTGTGGAATGGACATATAAAGTACCAACATGTGCACGGGGGGTCATGTTTCATCGGGAAAATATGAAAAAAGTAAATAATAACAGAATTATTCATTCTGTTTCAATTAATTTGCACAAGAGTATTGTCCAAATACCCTACTATTTACCTTGAGCTCCTTGATAAAATCCAAAGAAGAATCAGCAATATTATTGGTTCTGACCTGGCATCTCGGCTTCAGTCACTTTCTCATAGCCATAAGGTTCCCTCTCTGTGCCTTTTCTATAAATACTTTCATGGTAATTGTTTGGATGAGCACTTTGCTATGATGCCTAGACTTTTTGAATTTAAATACAGTACTACACTGTCATTGAGATCTCAGCAAATTTACAGTTGAGCTAGCTAGATGTAAATGTAAATTCTATGCTAACAGTTTCTTTCTCACATTTTTCACTTATGAAACCATGCTTTCCAGTCAACTTTAACCTTCAAAAACTTAAATACAATGTCAATCACTATCTATTGTCCACTTGATTATTCTTTTCTCTACCTACTCGTTATTAATGTTTCTGTTCCTAATTCTTCCACACTTTGTCTTAGTGGCTTTAATGCCTTGCATGGGGGTACACCAATTAAAAAAAAAAAATTAAGATGATGTTAAATAATATTAAATTTAAAAAATTAATATTTGTTTAATTTCCCTTTTATTCTAAATTATTATTATCCAAAAAGGTTAATTTTTATAAATTTTTTATATTATATGTATGTAATTAACATGTTGACTGTCAACCCGAAATCAGGGTTATGTGGGTCATGTTGGTGACAGTTTTTTCTCAAATGGGGGAAAGTGCAGTAATATTTTGAATAAATATTTTGGGTAGTAAAATTGTACGTGACATTCAGGTTCATGATGATGCCAAGATAACTGCAAATCTTCTTTTATGTGCCGTGTCTCTTAAGAACATAGGTGATCATAGCCCTCCCTATTTTCCTGTACATTGTAACTCTTAATAAGTTTCTCTCTTTCTTATTTCTCCCAAACCCTGTTCTACCATCCATTTACTCAAGCTCATCAATTGTGTAAACTGCTGCTTTTCTCTCCCTCTTCACCTCAATCTGTCATGTGAGTCGTCTTTTTTATCTGCTATGTACCTTCAGGTCTTAGGCGATCATGGCCCTCCACATCTTTCTGTCCCTTGTAACTCTTAATAAGTTTTGTCTTTTTGTTATTTCTCCCAAACCCTATTCTACCATCCATTTACTCAAGCTCACCAATTATGTTATGAGCTGCTTTCCTCTGCCCCTCCTTCCCTCAATCTATCATGTGAGTCGTCTTCTTTTATGTGCTATGTACCATCATGTCATAGGCGATCATGGCCCTCCACATCTTTCTGTCTCTTGTAAGTCTTAATAAGTTTTGTCTTTTTGTTATTTCTCCCAAACCCTATTCTACCATCCATTTACTCAAGCTCACCAATTATGTTACGAGCTGCTTTCCTCTGCCCCTCCTTCCCTCAATCTATCATGTGAGTCGTCTTCTTTTATGTGCTATGTACCATCATGTCATAGGCGATCATGGCCCTCCACATCTTTCTGTCTCTTGTAAGTCTTAATAAGTTTTGTCTTTTTGTTATTTCTCCCAAACCCTATTCTACCATCCATTTACTCAAGCTCATCAATTATGTTACGAGCTGCTTTCCTCTGTCCCTCATTCCCTCAATCTATCATGTGAGTCGTCTTCTTTTATGTGCTATGTACCATCATGTCATAGGCGATCATGGCCCTCCACATCTTTCTGTCTCTTGTAAGTCTTAATAAGTTTTGTCTTTTTGTTATTTCTCCCAAACCCTATTCTACCATCCATTTACTCAACCTCATCAATTACGTTACGAGCTGCTTTCCTCTGCCCCTCCTTCCCTCAATCTATCATGTGAGTCGTCTTCTTTTATGTGCTATGTACCATCATGTCATAGGCGATCATGGCCCTCCACATCTTTCTGTCTCTTGTAAGTCTTAATAAGTTTTGTCTTTTTGTTATTTCTCCCAAACCCTATTCTACCATCCATTTACTCAAGCTCATCAATTATGTTACGAGCTGCTTTCCTCTGTCCCTCATTCCCTCAATCTATCATGTGAGTCGTCTTCTTTTATGTGCTATGTACCATCATGTCATAGGCAATCATGGCCCTCCACATCTTTCTGTCTCTTGTAAGTCTTAATAAGTTTTGTCTTTTTGTTATTTCTCCCAAACCCTATTCTACCATCCATTTACTCAAGCTCACCAATTATGTTACGAGCTGCTTTCCTCTGCCCCTCCTTCCCTCAATCTATCATGTGAGTCGTCTTCTTTTATGTGCTATGTACCATCATGTCATAGGCGATCATGGCCCTCCACATCTTTCTGTCTCTTGTAAGTCTTAATAAGTTTTGTCTTTTTGTTATTTCTCCCAAACCCTATTCTACCATCCATTTACTCAAGCTCATCAATTATGTTACGAGCTGCATTCCTCTGTCCCTCATTCCCTCAATCTATCATGTGAGTCGTCTTCTTTTATGGGCTATGTACCTTCAGGTCGTAAGCGATCATGGCCCTCCACCTCTTCCTTTCCTTTGTAACTCTTAATAAGTTTTGTCTTTTTTATTATTTCTCCCAAACCCTATTCTACCATCCATTTCCTCAAGCTCATCAATTATGTTACGAGCTGCTTTCCTCTGTCCCTCCTTCCCTCAATCTGTCATGTGAGTCGTCTTCTTTTATATGCTTTGTGCCTTCAGGTCTTAAGCGATCATGGCCCTCCACATCTTTCTGTCTCTTGTAACTCTTAATAAGTTTTGTCTTTTTTATTATTTCTCCCAAACCCTGTTCTACCATCCATTTACTCATGCTCATCAATTATGTTACGAGCTGCTTTCCTCTGTCCCTCCTTCACTCAATCTGTCATGTGAGTTGTCTTCTTTGATGTGCCATGTAACTTCAGGTCGTAAGCGATCATGGCCCTCCACATCTTTCTGTCCCTTGTAACTCTTAATAAGTTTTGTCTTTTTTGTTATTTCTCCCAAACCCTATTCTACCATCCATTTACTCAAGCTCATCAATTATGTTACGAGCTGCTTTCCTCTGTCCCTCCTTCCCTCAATCTGTCATGTGAGTCGTCTTCTTTTATATGCTTTGTGCCTTCAGGTCTTAAGCGATCATGGCCCTCCACATCTTTCTGTCTCTTGTAACTCTTAATAAGTTTTGTCGTTTTTATTATTTCTCCCAAACCCTGTTCTACCATCCATTTACTCAAGCTCATCAATTATGTTACGAGCTGCTTTCCTCTGTCCCTCCTTCACTCAATCTGTCATGTGAGTCGTCTTCTTTTATGTGCTATGTACCATCATGTCATAGGCGATCATGGCCCTCCACATCTTTCTGTCTCTTGTAAGTCTTAATAAGTTTTGTCTTTTTTGTTATTTCTCCCAAACCCTGTTCTACCATCCATTTACTCATGCTCATCAATTATGTTACGAGCTGCTTTCCTCTGTCCCTCCTTCACTCAATCTATCATGTGAGTCGTCTTCTTTGATGTGCCATGTAACTTCAGGTCATAAGCGATCATGGCCCTCCACATCTTTCTGTCCCTTGTAACTCTTAATAAGTTTTGTCTTTTTTGTTATTTCTCCCAAACCCTATTCTACCATCCATTTCCTCAAGCTCATCAATTATGTTACGAGCTGCTTTCCTCTGTCCTTCCTTCCCTCAATCTGTCATGTGAGTCGTCTTCTTTTATATGCTTTGTGCCTTCAGGTCTTAAGCGATCATGGCCCTCCACATCTTTCTGTCTCTTGTAACTCTTAATAAGTTTTGTCTTTTTTATTATTTCTCCCAAACCCTATTCTACCATCCATTTCCTCAAGCTCATCAATTATGTTACGAGCTGCTTTCCTCTGTCCCTCCTTCCCTCAATCTGTCATGTGAGTCGTCTTCTTTTATATGCTTTGTGCCTTCAGGTCTTAAGCGATCATGGCCCTCCACATCTTTCTGTCTCTTGTAACTCTTAATAAGTTTTGTCTTTTTTATTATTTCTCCCAAACCCTGTTCTACCATCCATTTACTCATGCTCATCAATTATGTTACGAGCTGCTTTCCTCTGTCCCTCCTTCACTCAATCTGTCATGTGAGTTGTCTTCTTTGATGTGCCATGTAACTTCAGGTCATAAGCGATCATGGCCCTCCACATCTTTCTGTCCCTTGTAACTCTTAATAAGTTTTGTCTTTTTTGTTATTTCTCCCAAACCCTATTCTACCATCCATTTCCTCAAGCTCATCAATTATGTTACGAGCTGCTTTCCTCTGTCCCTCCTTCCCTCAATCTGTCATGTGAGTCGTCTTCTTTTATATGCTTTGTGCCTTCAGGTCTTAAGCGATCATGGCCCTCCACATCTTTCTGTCTCTTGTAACTCTTAATAAGTTTTGTCGTTTTTATTATTTCTCCCAAACCCTGTTCTACCATCCATTTACTCAAGCTCATCAATTATGTTACGAGCTGCTTTCCTCTGTCCCTCCTTCACTCAATCTGTCATGTGAGTTGTCTTCTTTGATGTGCCATGTAACTTCAGGTCATAAGCGATCATGGCCCTCCACATCTTTCTGTCCCTTGTAACTCTTAATAAGTTTTGTCTTTTTTGTTATTTCTCCCAAACCCTATTCTACCATCCATTTACTCAAGCTCATCAATTATGTTACGAGCTGCTTTCCTCTGTCCCTCCTTCCCTCAAATTGTCATGTGAGTCATCTTCTTTTATATGCTTTGTGCCTTCAGGTCTTAAGCGATCATGGCCCTCCACATCTTTCTGTCTCTTGTAACTCTTAATAAGTTTTGTCGTTTTTATTATTTCTCCCAAACCCTGTTCTACCATCCATCTCCTCAAGCTCATCAATTATGTTACGAGCTGCTTTCCTCTGTCCCTCCTTCACTCAATCTGTCATGTGAGTTGTCTTCTTTGATGTGCCATGTAACTTCAGGTCATAAGCGATCATGGCCCTCCACATCTTTCTGTCCCTTGTAACTCTTAATAAGTTTTGTCTTTTTTGTTATTTCTCCCAAACCCTATTCTACCATCCATTTACTCAAGCTCATCAATTATGTTATGAGCTGCTTTCCTCTGTCCCTCCTTCCCTCAATCTGTCATGTGAGTCGTCTTCTTTTATATGCTTTGTGCCTTCAGGTCTTAAGCGATCATGGCCCTCCACATCTTTCTGTCTCTTGTAACTCTTAATAAGTTTTGTCGTTTTTATTATTTCTCCCAAACCTTGTTCTACCATCCATTTACTCAAGCTCATCAATTATGTTACGAGCTGCTTTCCTCTGTCCCTCCTTCCCTCAATCTGTCATGTGAGTCGCCTTCTTTTATATGCTTTGTGCCTTCAGGTCTTAAGCGATCATGGCCCTCCACATCTTTCTGTCTCTTGTAACTCTTAATAAGTTTTGTCTTTTTTATTATTTCTCCCAAACCCTGTTCTACCATCCATTTACTCAAGCTCATCAATTATGTTACGAGCTGCTTTCCTCTGTCCCTCCTTCCCTCAATCTGTCATGTGAGTCGCCTTCTTTTATATGCTTTGTGCCTTCAGGTCTTAAGCGATCATGGCCCTCCACATCTTTCTGTCTCTTGTAACTCTTAATAAGTTTTGTCTTTTTTATTATTTCTCCCAAACCCTGTTCTACCATCCATTTACTCATGCTCATCAATTATGTTACAAGCTGCTTTCCTCTGTCCCTCCTTCCCTCAATCTGTCATGTGAGTCGTCTTCTTTTATATGCTTTGTGCCTTCAGGTCTTAAGCGATCATGGCCCTCCACATCTTTCTGTCTCTTGTAACTCTTAATAAGTTTTGTCGTTTTTATTATTTCTCCCAAACCCTGTTCTACCATCCATTTACTCAAGCTCATCAATTATGTTACGAGCTGCTTTCCTCTGTCCCTCCCTCCCTCAAATTGTCATGTGAGTCATCTTCTTTTATGGGCTATGTACCTTCAGGTCGTAAGCGATCATGGCCCTCCACCTCTTCCTTTCCTTTGTAACTCTTAATAAGTTTTGTCTTTTTGTTATTTCTCCCAAACCCTATTCTACCATCCATTTACTCAAGCTCATCAATTATGTTACGAGCTGCTTTCCTCTGTCCCTCCTTCCCTCAGTCTGTCATGTGAGTCGTCTTCTTTTATATGCTTTGTGCCTTCAGGTCTTAAGCGATCATGGCCCTCCACATCTTTCTGTCTCTTGTAACTCTTAATAAGTTTTGTCTTTTTTATTATTTCTCCCAAACCCTGTTCTACCATCCATTTACTCATGCTCATCAATTATGTTACGAGCTGCTTTCTTCTGTCCCTCCTTCACTCAATCTGTCATGTGAGTCGTCTTCTTTTATATGCTTTGTGCCTTCAGGTCTTAAGCGATCATGGCCCTCCACATCTTTCTGTCTCTTGTAACTCTTAATAAGTTTTGTCTTTTTTATTATTTCTCCCAAACCCTGTTCTACCATCCATTTACTCATGCTCATCAATTATGTTAGAAGCTGCTTTCCTCTGTCCCTCCTTCACTCAATCTGTCATGTGAGTTGTCTTCTTTGATGTGCTATGTACCTTCAGGTCGTAGGCGATCATGGCCCTCCACATCTTTCTGTCTCTTGTAAGTCTTAATAAGTTTTGTCTTTTTGTTATTTCTCCCAAACCCTGTTCTACCATCCATTTACTCAAGCTCATCAATTATGTTACGAGCTGCTTTCCTCTGTCCCTCCTTCCCTCAATCTGTCATGTGAGTCGTCTTCTTTTATATGCTTTGTGCCTTCAGGTCTTAAGCGATCATGGCCCTCCACCTCTTCCTTTCCTTTGTAACTCTTAATAAGTTTTGTCTTTTTGTTATTTCTCCCAAACCCTATTCTATCATCCATTTCCTCAAGCTCATCAATTATGTTACGAGCTGCTTTCCTCTGTCCCTCCTTCCCTCAGTCTGTCATGTGAGTCGTCTTCTTTTATATGCTTTGTGCCTTCAGGTCTTAAGCGATCATGGCCCTCCACATCTTTCTGTCTCTTGTAACTCTTAATAAGTTTTGTCTTTTTTATTATTTCTCCCAAACCCTGTTCTACCATCCATTTACTCATGCTCATCAATTATGTTACGAGTTGCTTTCTTCTGTCCCTCCTTCACTCAATCTGTCATGTGAGTTGTCTTCTTTGATGTGCCATGTAACTTCGGATCATAAGCGATCATGGCCCTCCACATCTTTCTGTCCCTTCTAACTCTTAATAAGTTTTGTCTTTTTGTTATTTCTCCCAAACCCTGTTCTACCATCCATTTACTCATGCTCATCAATTATGTTACGAGCTGCTTTCCTCTGTCCCTCCTTCACTCAATCTGTCATGTGAGTCGTCTTCTTTGATGTGCCATGTAACTTCAGGTCATAAGCTATCATGGCCCTCCACATCTTTCTGTCCCTTCTAACTCTTAATAAGTTTTGTCTTTTTGTTATTTCTCCCAAACCCTATTCTACCATCCATTTACTCAAGCTCATCAATTATGTTACGAGCTGCTTTCCTCTGTCCCTCCTTCCCTCAATCTGTCATGTGAGTCGTCTTCTTTTATATGCTTTGTGCCTTCAGGTCTTAAGCGATCATGGCCCTCCACATCTTTCTGTCTCTTGTAACTCTTAATAAGTTTTGTCGTTTTTATTATTTCTCCCAAACCCTGTTCTACCATCCATTTACTCAAGCTCATCAATTATGTTACGAGCTTTTTCTCTGTCCCTCCCTCCCTCAAATTGTCATGTGAGTCATCTTCTTTTATGGGCTATGTACCTTCAGGTCGTAAGCGATCATGGCCCTCCACCTCTTCCTTTCCTTTGTAACTCTTTATAAGTTTTGCCTTTTTGTTATTTCTCCCAAACCCTGTTCTACCATCCATTTACTCATGCTCATCAATTATGTTACGAGCTGCTTTCCTCTGTCCCTCCTTCACTCAATCTGTCATGTGAGTCGTCTTCTTTGATGTGCTATGTACCTTCAGGTCGTAGGCGATTATGGCCCTCCACATCTTTCTGTCTCTTGTAACTCTTAATAAGTTTTGTCTTTTTTATTATTTCTCCCAAACCCTGTTCTACCATCCATTTACTCATGCTCATCAATTATGTTAGGAGCTGCTTTCCTCTGTCCCTCCTTCACTCAATCTGTCATGTGAGTCGTCTTCTTTGATGTGCTATGTACCTTCAGGTCTTAAGTGATCATGGCTCTCCACATCTTCTTTTCCTTTGTAACTTTTAATATGTTTTGTCTTTTTGTTATTTCTTCCAAACCCTGTTCTACCATCCATTTACTCAAGCTCATCAATTATGTTACGAGCTGCTTTCCTCTGCCCCTCCTTCCCTCAATCTGTCATGTGAGTTGTCTTCTTTGATGTGCTATGTACCTTCAGGTCGTAAGCGATCATGGCCCTCCACATCTTCCTTTCCTTTGTAACTCTTAATATGTTTTGTCTTTTTGTTATTTCTCCCAAACCCTCTTCTACCATCCATTTACTCAAGCTCATCAATTATGTTACGAGCTGCTTTCCTCTGTCTCTCCTTCCTTCAATGTGTCATGTAAGTCGTCTTCTTTTATTGTCTATGTACATTCAGGTCGTAAGCGCTCATGCCCCACCACATCTTCCTTTCCCTTGTAACTCTTAATAAGTTTTTTCTATTTCTTATTTCTCCCAAACCCCATTCTATCATCGTTTTACTCAAGCTCATCAATTATGTTTCATGCTGCTTTCCTCTCTCCCTATTTCCCTCAATCTGTCTTGTTAGTAATTTTTTTTGATAAAAATGTATTGCTGATATTTTACTACAAAAACCTATTTTTATCCTTTCCTAGTATTTTGAATTTTGCTTGAGGGTTTGCTATTTGCCAATAGCTGGGGCTCTAACAGGTGCTACCATCCTGAATCAGGCTGGACCTGGGAGCATCAGCATTTAAAATTTCCATGCTACTCAAAACCTCTAATCTCCTGATCAATAGCCTTGCTGTTTGATCTTGTTTATCACCATACCCAGGACTTGAAAGAGAAAACATCATTTTTATAGTTTGAAAAAATAATTCTCTATTTACACTATTTACATTGTTGCCCTCATGTTTATTGTCATATTTACGTTTCAGCTATTGTACGCTCCGGCCTTCTTCAGGTGGTTGGAATGCCGAACTGAACCCTTTATTTTGCTCACTGGGGCTGACTGTTCTAGTTCCACGTGTCATGTGTAATGGATGTCAGTTATCAGTTATCTCCTGTTAATTTCCCTCTCCAAGTTCTCCACTGCCTTAATCGGGTATTGAACTCACACTCTTTGGGTCCTGTCACTGGATCTAACCAACGCCTTTATCCACTGTGCCATGTGTCCTTGTGGACTTGGAGAGGGGAATTAACAGGAGAGAACTGACAACTGATATCCATTAAACATGTCACGTGGAACTAGAACAGTCTACCCCAGTGACCTAAATAAAGGGTTAAGTTCAGCATTCCAACCACCTGAAGAAGTCTGGTGTGTACAACGGCCGAAACGTTGTAATAAATATGGTGACAAAGATGAGGACAATAGTCTGAATAATGTAAATAATGTATTGAAACCTTTTATTTCATTTACTGGAGTAGATTTTACTAGTTCCATGTGCCAGGAATTTTCTGGATATTTCTGTTTCAGTTATTTCCGTTTAGTAAGTCAACTCTCCAAATTTTTAGTTCATCTCTTTGGACCAAGTCACTGGGAACACCAGTGTATAAATTTTGGTGACTTATAACCCTAATGTCTCAATAACCATTTTTTACCAGAGCTCATATTGCCATTTGTTGTTATTGTTTTTCTCTAGCACTCCGTTTTCTTGGTTCTCATATTGTAATCATAAAACAGACAGAAATTAATTTTCTGTTTTGTTTTCTTTTTTTTGGTGGGGGGGAGTTTATTTTCCATTTTTGGTGTGCATGTTCATGAAAATCCTTTTCCTGCCATTTCAGTGTTAAATCATTAAAATGAAAAAACATACAAATAAATCTAACCTGAATTGCAGTCAAAAAATGACTAAGGTATTCATATAATTTTGCAATTACATTGGCTATATTTTCCACATGAGTTATCTAGGATCTTTATCTGAACAATTAACCCTATTGTTGCATGTAAAATTCTATTTTGAAATGATTAAAACTTAAAATATCCAAAGAATGCTAACATGAAACAAAAGAGAAAAATAGCAATATATTAGCAACCTAGTATCCCCTACTTACTAAGGAGATATTCTAGTTATAGTAATACACTGCTATAACAGCTATTAGGGTAGAAAGTGATGAGCTAAATTCAAATTCTGACCAAGTCTGTTATGTACACTTTGCACTAATGCACTTAGGAAAGGAATAAATCCATCTCTTCTCCCAGCTATGGATTAAATAGCAGGGTAGACTGGGATCTCTTTCTTTGGGTGGTAACTAATCTAAGAGAATAACAGCTCTGGATTCAAAACAGTGGTGAAGACAACTCTAATACTTCTCCAAAGAAGTCATTGCAATTCCTAGGTATTAAAGAAAAGGATGATGTTGAGAGCCATTATTGCCTATGTCCTGAAAGGAAACAGCATTTAAAATGCAAGAATGTGGTTATATAACAATTTGAAATTCTATTTGATTGTTTTTTTAATATGCCATATATACTTGCATATCATGTGACTTTTGAAGACCTAATTTTTAGGGAGTTGCATCATACATGAGATATAAATAGCATAATATATTAGCATATGTACTGCTGGCCCTGACTATGCCTTTTGCCAAACTATATATCTATTTACTGTAGTCAAAAATTACTGCTGTATTTAAAACATGATTTTGATAAAACTGATGTTTTACTTAACTGTATCCAATAATAATGCATGTAATATTCACATATCAGTATCGTATCATAAAATACAAACATAGCGAATATGAATCTTTTCCATT
This sequence comes from Acanthosepion lycidas, assembly GCA_963932145.1. Classification (NCBI taxonomy): domain Eukaryota; kingdom Metazoa; phylum Mollusca; class Cephalopoda; order Sepiida; family Sepiidae; genus Acanthosepion; species Acanthosepion lycidas. The sequence goes on from OZ010605.1 coordinate 72,520,619, forward strand.
GTTTACAATAAGGGATAAGATGTTTAGCTGTTCTCGTTTGGTTGTTTATGGCTGCACGCGTTTACACAACAAGCACTGCATTACAAATGATACTTTTATCATTCTCTTTTACTTTTTTAACTTATTTAGCTAGAAGATAGAATAAAGAGATGGAGGAAAAGAGGTTAGTTTATTGTAATTTGGTCTTTCAAAAAAGAAACTCACATGTTACATAAGATAGATGATAAAATCATTTTTTATAAGTGAAAATTTGGGGGTTGCATGATACACAAGATCGCTCGTTACATGAATATAGATAGGAATTTTTAATCTTCAACTTGAAGTTTATAGTTCCAGATTTTTTCAATTTTAATGAATTTTAAATTTATTTCAATTCAGGTCAGGAATTGTTCCTTGCTGCAGTTACATGTAACATAATGCAACTTGTCATATATTAAGTGAAGACGAAAAGGGGACACTGACAAAACATGTCATGAAGAAAAATTACTCAATCAATTATCGTCTAATGGGTTTTGAAAAAACAGCCATATCCGGTTTAATTTTTAAAATATATGTATTTTCTTAAATATTATTTTTGATAGTGCTTCAAAGTGAAATATAGAGTTTAATATGTTTTATAAATGCTAAAGACTAAATTTTATTTGATTAATTTTAATTTCAGTTGCTTCTCATGCTACTCTAGTGAAGTACGTGATTATCTTCCATAAAGAATTTACTAATGTCTTAAGGTGCCCTTTACTGTCATGTGGCAACCCATTGGTGATGATAACCATTCGTGTCTTAAATCATAATGGAGATGGATGTGGTAGCAAGTTGCAATTTGGCTGTTCCTGACAGAAAGTAGAATTCCCATGCACCCAAATAGACACATCATATGGCTAAGACATATGGTTGTACTGTGTCCCTCTTGGAGATTTTGCTAGTAAGACTTTTTTGTATCTGTCTTTTTCCCAAACTGCTTGACATTTTTTATATGTATTTTAATTTCTGTGTATGGAATAACTTATAACACATATACAGTGGGGGGAAAGAAATATTTGTACACCATGAATTTTTTCATTTAACATAGATTTTATAAAAGAATTTTATAATCCATACAATACTTATATACCATGGAATAATGCTGCAATATGTAAAAAAAAAAAAGAAAAATTTGTTATACTAATGAAATTATATGAAATTTAAAAAACTATTTGTATGACATTATAATACCTATTCAATACTTTGTAGCACATCCTTTACTCAATACAACAGCAATCAGTCTCTTTCTATAGCTTTTAATCAACGATTTGCAAGTTTGCATTGGTATTTTACTCCATTATTCTTTGCCTATTCTCTTTATCCTGGTATATCTGTCTGGATGGATTGATTTCATTTCTTAAAAACTTTCACTCTGAAGAGATGAACATAATAATATTCATGAAATTTATTATAACCAATATGGGTTTTTAGGGTATTTTCTTGATATATATATATATATATATATATATATATATATATATATATATATATACACACACATATATATATATATATATATATATATATATATATATATATATACATATCATTGATTTCAAAACACCACAAATTAAACTAATGTTAGTTTAACCCATCAAATGCCTGTGAAACATGATTGATGAATGAAAATCAAACAACAAAAAAGTAAAAATACTCAAATTTCTTTCTTTTTCTCCATATCTCACTCTCTGATGAACCTTTAATAATAGTGAAACATGTTAGATTTTAAACATTTCCTATTTGCTCTTTATCCTATCACCCATACACAAACACACACACACACACAAATATATTTTTTAATTTATTTGTTTAAATGTTATTTTTTAAATTGATACTCATATTTGAGTAAAGGCTGTGTATGTTGGAGGCACTTCAACATGTTGTAATGATTAGCAAGCTTGATCAATTACAACTAAAAATAATTTGATCCTTACTGGGTGCCCCATACATTCAGCTTCATGCCACATCGAAGCAACACTTGGAAAATCACCACATATATGTGTGTGTTTGTGTGTACTTCCCTGTTGTATATAAAAGTTTTTCATATTTAACTAATTTTTGCAACTAATTTCTTTATTATTCTATTCTTTCTTTCTATTGTGTTAGTCATGGAGAAACTAATGCTTATACTAAACCATAAAGAGTAGATAAGACTAAGAAGATATTTCTTCTCTCTTTCCAAGCACCACATGACTAATGATATTCATATGACCATTCACTAGTTTTCCAGTGTTTATTTTCTTTGGTTAAAAAGTTTTTTTTCAATGTATCCAATGAGGTGGAGCTTTACAAAAGCTCTGTGACCAGAAATAAACATCTTTTTCAAATTTTTATTCATATTGTTATGAAAACACTCCAGAAAACGAATACAAAATTTTTTAAAAAGATTAATAGGAATTGTAAATAGATCTCCCTATGGAAAACAAAACAAAATATGCTCTTATCACATGATTTATTGACTGATAAAGATAAAAAAGTAGAAAATTTGATGACCGAATATAAATATTTTTCAATAAAGTTTTTATTAAAAATAAAACAATCTATTTTTTATATAATAAACTGAAAAAAGTATTCCATCACCCAATAAATATTTGTCTAAAGATCTAATACAATTATAAGGTTTATTGCTGTATTGTATATTCTGTAATAAAGTGTAATATAATACTGTATATTATATAATATTGTATATTATATAACATAGTATGATATTATATAATATTGTCTATTGCATAATATATTATAATATTAACTAATAATATCTAATATTGTATAATTTATAGTATAGATTTTTATATAATATTGTATAGTAATAATATTATATATTTTATATTATATAATATAGCCTAATAGCATATAATATACTATAATAGTATATTATATTTTATATTATATAATGTAGTAACATATATAATACTGTAAATTATATAATATATAATATTGTATATTTATTTTTATATTATATAATCTAGTATAATATATAATATTGTATATTATATAATATAGTACAATATTATATATGACACATTTCAGGAAAGATGGCTTGGTAAATTTAACACTCACAACATATGGAAAACAAGAGTAGCAGTGAGAAATACTGAAGGACCTATCTGATGAATGGATATCAGAGTTGAGACAAAGAGAGACAGTAAGGAGTCAAACCTTGTTTACAACTATAATGATCAGGAAGTTGTGGAGGATCATGTTCGCCCATGTTGTGAATGAACACAGCCCATACAAAAATAATAAACCAATTATGCATCATTCCTGGATGCCTGATGTACCTGTAGAATTTTCTTTTATGGAGGTACCTTTCTTTTAATTATTTCACCACAAGTAAGGCAATAATGTCACTAAGGTGCAAGGGGGTTACTGAGTGTTAGAGAACATGAGAAAAATACTATTAAAGAGATATAATAATAAAAGAACAAGAATTAAGAAGACAGAAGATAACATTTGAAATTGCACTTAAAATTTTCAAGATCAAAGTTGAATTCGAAGCCGGATTTCCACAAGCAAGAAGTGCAATAGAAGAAACTGTTAGCATAGAACTTACGGTTACATCTATCCATTTCAACTGTAAAATGATGAGATATTGTCGCCAATCTAGCACTGTGTTTAAATTCATAGAGTCTAGGAGAAGCCCCTGAGCGCACTCTGTCCTAGGACAGAGACGCAACTGAGAGATGATAAGTAGATGTGTACCTACTCAAAAAGAGTAGATATTTGCTCAACCCCCAGGAGGTTAGGTTTGACACAAGGTAAGTTTAATGTGGGAAGCCCGAGCGCGTGCACCCGGGCAAGGAACAAAAATTCCCCGAGCCCTCGCAACCGTCGGTTGCGCTGGCGTCGGTGCGTGCACCGATCCTTCTCTCTAATGCAATTTGAAGGCGCGGCCTCGGGCAGCTGTTCCCCAGGGCCGGCACCTCAGTATAATTTTCTTAGTTTCCCCTCTGTCCTCTGACGGAGAAGCCCCTGAGCGCGCTTTGTCCAAGGACACTGACGCAACTGGGAGATGATAAGTAGACGTGAAATTACTCAAAAAGAGTAATTTACACAATTTGATCACAGTCTCTGAAACGCGGAAAGTACTTTATATTCTGAACCCGTCTGATAACAACGCTGGTTCATTTTTTTTTTTAATGTAGGAGTGCCGACAGGATACGACACCGTTAACAAAATAATATTCAAAAATTTTTAAAACAAAGGAAGGAGCGTTCGTTTCTTACCGAAGTGATATATAGTTGCATATTTTCCAAAAGTAGTGGTAGGTTAAAATACTTTTCTTAGATTGTTTGAGAGAAAAATCTTTGAAGTTTCGCGTGCTCGATTAAAGGACGATAATATAATTGGCGAATAATTTTACACTGACAGGAACTTGAACGCTGGTTGCAAGGAACTGAAACGAAACCTTTCACGAGATTTCAGACACTCTTATCTGGTTAATTTAATTTTTCACCTCATTTTATATCAAAAGGAATTTTATACTAGCGAAAACTTCGATGCTGTACACAGTAAACAGAAACGAAACCTTTCACATAACTTCAGATACTCTTATTAATTTCATTTTTCTCTTCAGTTTATATAAAAAAGAATTTCGCATAGGCTGGCTTTCTTTTCTTTCTTCTTCTTGGCTCAACAGCTAATTTCTGTGAAGATAAGATTTTCATTGGTACAAAAACAATTTCACATAGGGTCGCGAATCTATTTCCACCTTCTTTACAGCTCACCGGCTAATTTCCGTAAAGGCAAGGTTTTTATTGGTCCAAAGAATATGTTACATAGGCTCACGAATTCTTTTTCCGTCTTTTTCCTCAGTCCTCCGAATTTGAGTGTAGTGGACAAAGGGAATTGCTATTATTTTGCACTCACTGCTAGAGTTGTATTAGAGTTTATGAAAAAAAAGAAGCAAAAATAAAATTAAGAATAGTTAAATAGCGTTATGTCCGAAGTGTGGTATTGTTCCGACATGCATAAAAAAGTGTTATGGGGCTTACGAATATGTTGGCAGAAGTTATAATTATTAATTTTTAACTTAGTATAAGTTCTGATATTTCCTATCAACTAAAAAATCAAGCGAGAAATTAATATACTCTTGTCACAACAGATTTTAAGTTAGTTACACAAAAGAAACTCTTTTCTTCCTCTTTTATAAATATTTTCATGGTAATTGTTCTAAACTTTCCTCTATAGTACCTAGATTTTATGAATTTAAGGACAGTACTAGATTTGCGATGATGTCTCATTTTACAGTTGACATGGATAAATGTAACCGTAACTTCTATGCTAACAGTTTCTTCTTGCTTGTGGAACTCTCTTCCGACGTCTTGCTACCCAGTCAATTTTGATCTTCAAAAATTTTAAAGCAATGTCAATCGTTACATTCTGTCTTCTGAATTATTTTTCTTTTATTGTTCTCTGCTCTTAATGGCTGTTTTTTCAAAACACTCGGTAGCCCTTTTCGCCTTAGTGGCTTTATTGCCTTGCTTGAGGTGAAGTGATTAAAAAAAATCAGTGTAATGAGTTGAGAAAAGAACTAATAATTAGATAATTCCAGGGAAAACGAAAAAAGAAAAGAATGATTTGATGACAGATGAGATTCTGAAGACGATGAAAGGGTGACGATCAAAAATGCCGAAGAATAGAAAAGAGTAAACATATAAATTAAGCACAAATGATCCAAAGGAAGAATAAACCAAGATCGATCAGTAAATTTAAATACAATTTAATAAATTACAAAATTAAGAATTATATGAAAGACGAAAGCTGTTCTTTGAGGAGTTACAGAGAGTTCTTAAAATGTCTAGAGAAATAAAATTCGGGAAAATAAATATCCTTGTATGTACAAATGCACGAATGCATGCGTAATATATGTAGTGTGTAGGTGTGAATATATATATATACATATATACATACACATATACATATATATATATATATATATATATATATAGCTGTGTGTGTGTGTGCATGCGTAATATATGTAGTATGTAGATGTGAATATATACATGTGTGTGTGTGGGAGTACATGCGTAATATATGTAGTATGTATGTGTGAGTATATATATATATGTGGGTGTGTGTGAGTGCATGCGTATATATATGTAGTGTGTAGGTGTGAATATATATATATATATATATATATGTGTGTGTGTGCGTGTGTGCATGCGTAATATTTGTAGTATGTAGGTGTGAATATATACATGTCTGTGTGTGAGTGCATGCGTAATATATGTAGTATGTATGTGTGAGTATATATATATATGTGGGTGTGTGTGAGTGCATGCGTATATATATGTAGTGTGTAGGTGTGAATATATATATATATATGTGTGTGTGTGTGTGCATGCGTAATATTTGTAGTATGTAGGTGTGAATATATACATGTATGTGTGTGAGTACATGCGTAATATATGTAGTATGTATGTGTGAGTATATATATATGTGTGTGTGTGAGCGCATGCGTATATATATGTAGGTGTGAAGATATAAATATGTGTGTGTGTGAGCCAAACTAACAGGTATAACTACCTATTGTATATATATATATATATATATATGTGTGTGTGTGTGTGTGTGTGAGTGTATGCCTATATATATGTAGTTGTGATATATATTTGAACAAAATAAATGTCTTTACCTTTAGGATCCTTTTGACGAATGCTTTTTCAAAAGGTATTCGTTGGCGATATACAAACACAATCAAGACACAATATTTTCCAAGAAATAACAGGGTGGTTTTCAACTGTCAAGAAAAAAATGACGTTTATTTTGTTCAAATCTATGTTTTATTTCTGTGGGTACAAGTCCTTGTATATGTATATAATTTAACACCTTCATATATATATATATATATATATATATATATATATGAAGATGTTAAATTATATACATGTATGTGTGTGAGTATGTTGCGGACCCTGAGTGCGTGTGGCTAATGCAGTGCTGGCGTACGAAAAAGGTGGCCTTGTGCCAGACACTACACACGACTACCGGATCCACAAACAAAGTAATAAGGAGAGGAGAGAAAGAGGAATATTATATAAATATTCAACACGTGTTCTTTCTCATACTAAATATCACAATCTCCTGGATGTTAAAAAGGAAAAAGGGTCATATCAACGTGCATAAGAAGAAAGGAAAATTGGTAGGCACAAAGAATGACTGAAGCAAGACTTGCAAATAAACACAATTACAATTTTATTAAATGTTCAACAAGTAGATTGTCTCGTACGTGGAGACAGAGATTAAACGGTTGTAACTTGCAAAAAGACTATGAGGCAGTCAAAAATAGTTCATCCGATTTTAGCGCCAAAAAAGAGGAAACAAGATGGCTTTGGTGGGAACAATTTCTCTGTGAGAAAGTTCTGGAAGGATGTCTGCCCGAGTAATTAGAAACATGAATAATATTGCAAGGAATAAAAATACTCACTGCGTAATTTTGTGTTAATGTGAGTGTATGTGAATCTTTTTAAGGTAACTGGTTCGTAAGAAAGAAATACAGAGTTCGTTATCAGTTCAGCAATTTTGGTCGAAAAGAATTTTGAGTTGGTTGTTCGCGTCAAGACGAGAAAATAGTCTTGGAAATGTAAGTGACGACCGTATTGCAGCATATAGTAGTGAGTAGAAATAGTTCGTAAGTTCTGTGCATCAAGACAAAAGTTAGTCTTGGGAAGGCGTTAAATATCCCAGCTCGTTTATGGTTAGGAGCGTGGGGTAATTGTGTCGTTTCAGCTTCGAATCAGAACAGCAACTGATTTGAAATCAAAACGCCGGTCTCTCGTGACGTAGAACTCATCGCGCGGGAAAAAAAAAACAAATTTCAAACATCAGTAGCAGCCAATCCCGAGGGCGTCGGCAACACTATCAGCAGCAGCTGGCTCACCGACGATTACTACTATATCTAGCTACACGAGAAGGGAAGGGATGCAATCCGCGCATGCGCACGTCTAAATATTGCTGTGGAAAATGTTAGGCGTTCCACATGGCCCTCTTCCTGGATTAAATGTCAGTAGACATTTAACTAAAAATAATGGAATGTCTCGAATCGCTTAGGGAAGGTAACCTTCCGACCGGAACGAGTAAATTTGGGACAAGGAATAAGAGAAGTAGGCGTATCTGGAATTTCCTTAGCAGGTGTAGGAGAAGTATGGGACGTCGCCTTTTCTAAGAATGCAGGCTTCAACCGATCAATCGACACGTTGTCTGTGTGGATACCTTTCTGAATTTGGAAAAATTTATCCGCGCGTTTAAGCACGCGGAACGGGCCCATGTAAGCTGGCATGATAGGCCGCTTAACTGCATCGATGCGAACAAAGACGAAATCACAATCTTGGAGTTTGTGCGGCAGATAGACATCACCCGGGCAGTGTCGTGGCGGCGTATAACTCAAGTCGGCCATTTTAATACGCAAGTCCTGGACAAAGGAAGAAGAAACTGGAGATGTATCCACAGCCGAGGAAAAATATTGCCCAGGTAAAGACAAGGATGTACCAAAAACGAGTTCTGCTGGTGAGCATTTCAAATCATCCTTGAGAATGTTTCTCAGTGAAAGAAGGACCAGGGGGAGTTCATCAACCCAATTATCGTTATGCTTCGTAGCCAGCGAAACCTTGAGGGTACGGTGGAAACGTTCCACCAAACCGTTGGCACACGGGTGGTATACAGTGGTACGTATATGCTTATTTCCAAGAAGTTCAGTGAATTCCTTAAACAGGTGTGACTGGAATTGTGCTCCTCTGTCGGTAGTAACTACTTTAGGAGTCCCAAAAATCGAAATCCAATCACGGAGGAAAGTCTTTGCGACGGTGACAGCAGTGGTATCTTTAATAGGGATAGCGGCAGGCCAGCGAGAAAAACGATCGACTATGGTCAAAAGGTAAGAATAACCTTGACAAGTCGGTAGAGGCCCAACTAAATCAAGATGAATATTAGTAAAACGAGCATCAGGCTCGCTAAAGGTACCCACAGGAGAGTTCGTGTGTCTATGTACTTTACATTGCTGGCATTGTAGACACGTAGTGACCCAGTCGCGAATCTGGACATTCATATTCGGCCAAACAAAACGATCCGAAATCAACTTAACTGTGGCTCTCTTGCTAGGATGTGAGAGTCCATGTAGGTGGTCAAAAACGCGTCTGCGAAGAGACGGAGGGACATAAGGTCTAGGAATGTTGGACTTGACGTCACAGTATAGGATCTTGTTACTAAAAGGGGCCGGGCATTTCTGAAGGTCCAAAGAAGTGTCAGATAACACATGCTTCAGAGTTATGTCCGCCTCCTGTTTGTCAGCGATCAAGTCTTGACTGAGCACATCAGTGCTCATAGCAAACAAGTCGGTACGAGATAGGGCATCCGCGACTGTGTTATTCGTACCCTTAATGTACCTTATATCAGTGGTAAACTGGGAAATGTAGTCCAAGTAACGTATTTCCCTCGACGTATATTTGTCGGAACTAGTGGACATAATAGTGGATAGAGGTTTATGGTCCGTATAGATGACAAAAGACCGACCTTCGAGTAAATGCCGAATATGTTTAACTGCACGAAAGATGGCTAGCAGTTCACGAGAAAAGGTACTATATCGTGACTCCGCAGGAGAAAGTTTAGCGGAAAAGAATGCTATGGGTCTACGCTGAGAGTCACGGACTTGCTCGATGACCGCGCCAATTGCAGAATCGCTGGCGTCGGTGGTCAGGTAAATATCTGACTGAGGATCGTCTTCTAAGAAGCTGAGCTTAGAAAAATTACTCAGAGCGGCTTTAGCTGCCTGGAAGGCAATCAAGGCGTCGTCTTCCAAGGTGATCGCTCTATTTCGCTTTTGTAGCAGGTTGGTAAGTGGGGTTAAAATTTTGGAACACTTAGGAATGAATCTCCGATAGAAATTCATCACCCCCAGAAAACGTCGCAACTGTTTAACAGAAACAGGGACGGGAAAATCCGTGATAGCTGTGATTTTATCAGCCACGGGAGAAATACCATTAACATCAATATGATGTCCCAGAAACTCAATGTGGTCCGCACCGAAAACACACTTGTCGAGGTTCAAACGGAACCCGTAATGAGACAAACGTTGAAAAACTTCGTGCAAATGACGTTTATGAGAGGCAGTGTCCTCGCTAGCTATCAAAATATCGTCAATATAATCATACACGAAAGGAAGTCCACGTAAAACTTCGTCCATGAGACGCTGAAAGGTTTGTGCTGCGTTGCATAAGCCGAAAGGCATTTTTAAAAACTCAAATAAACCAAAGGGCGTGGTGACAGCCGTCTTTGGAATGTCGACAGCAGCCACTGGTACCTGATAATATGCTTTCGCGAGATCGATCTTAGTAAAAATTTTAGCACCTTGTAATCCTGAAGCGAAATCGTGGATATGGGGGATCGGATATCGATCTCGGACAGTGACAGAATTCAACTTCCTATAATCCACGCAAATTCGGAAATCATCTTGTCCAGGCTTAGGTACCAAATGCAGAGGAGAAGCATAAGGGCTGTCGGACGGACGAATTACACCATCTCGCAGCAATTCATCGAAAGCCCGTTTAGCTGATTTCAATTTGGAAGGTGCCAAGCGACGGGGGCGGGAAAAGGTGGGCTGCCCAAAGGTCTTGATAAAGTGTTGCGTTTGATGTTTGGATGCATCGATTGAGCCAGTAGGACGCAGGAGGTCTTGGTATTGATTCAGAATATCCAAATATTCCTTATCGGGGCAAGCTGCCACAGTGATGCCAGTAGTAGTATGTCTGGAGCAGGTACCAACGACACATAGACTCGTCAAGTTATCAGTCAAAGAATGGTTGTTCATTCGCACAGCAAGATCAAAGTGTGCTAAGAAATCTGCACCTAATATCGGCATCCGAACGTCGGCAACAGTGAAGTCCCATGTGAAATCCCTGCGCATACCTATATTCAAGGTGAGGGTCTTAATCCCATAGGTATTAATTTGGGAACCGTTCGCTGCCAGCAAACGAAGTTGATAAGGTTTTAAGCCAGTCTTATTTTCAACAGGTAATACACTGATGGAGGCACCGGTATCGACTAAAAACCGTAAATTATTGTGTGTGTCTAACACATAAAATAGACGACTAGACTTAGGGGAAAGAGCCGTGCCAGCAAGACTAGTCGCCTTCACTTGCTGGCGGTCTCGTTTCCCTGGACCGCAGAATAACTGCACGGCTGAGTACCGCGACGTGCTAAATGACCAAATCTGCGATGGTAATAACACGCAGAGGACGAGGTACCAACGTCTCGGCTAGACGAACGTGGTCGACTCCTAAAACGCGGACGACAAGAGGGAAATCGGTTTCGATCGCGGTTTTTTAAATCAAGTGACAGGTCTTTAACTTGTTGTTGCTGTAAGTCTTCCACGGCTTTCTCCAAGGCACTCGGAACACCGGATGTTTCGACGCTGTGTATTGGCGTTGTATGGTGATCTAATTGGGAAAAAATTCTATCGGCAGCGTCCGCCAACTGATCAAGTGAGGTGTTTTCAGACATTGGCGCCAAAATTTGGGTAATGGTGGTGGGAAGGCGATCCAACCACAGGCTTTTTAAAATAGAGTCAGCCATAGCGTTCTTCCCGAGTCGACTCTTCGTAAAACGGAGGAGTTGTGAGGGGGTCCTGCCATCACGAGTTAAGTCACTAAATAACTCACGGATTGATACTTCCTCTGAACGACCCATTCTCCGTAGGATCGCTTCTTTCAATTGGTTGTATGGTTCCACCTCCGGGACGGCTTCTAAAAAATCAGAAGGCGTCAAGGCTGACACTATGTGGCCAAATTTTATTTTCTGGTCATAAATCTTCCTTACTGAGAAAATTGCTTCCATTTGCAGGAACCAGTTTCTAATATTCCCTTCGTAAAAGGCTGGAAATGGAGCTACGGCGGCAGCCATGCTCGATAACTCGTCTGCTTCACAAGACGTCATTCCGGCCACCAAATTTTATGCACGTATATAAAAACGAACCGGTGATCACTAAATTAAAGACCCGTATGATCACGTCGGGAAGTCACCAATTTGTTGCGGACCCTGAGTGTGTGTGGCTAATGCAGTGCTGGCGTACGAAAAAGGTGGCCTTGTGCCAGACACTACACACGACTACCGGATCCACAAACAAAGTAATAAGGAGAGGAGAGAAAGAGGAATATTATATGAATATTCAACACGTGTTCTTTCTCATACTAAATTTCACAATCTCCTGAATGTTAAAAAGGAAAAAGGAAAAAGGGTCATATCAACGTGCATAAGAAGAAAGGAAAATTGGTAGGCACAAATAATGACTGAAGCAAGACTTGCAAATAAACACAATTACAATTTTATATAATGTTCCTCTTTCTCTCCTCTCCTTAATACTTTGTTTGTGGATCCGGTAGTCGTGTGTAGTGTCTGGCACAAGGCCACCTTTTTCGTACGCCAGCACTGCATTAGCCACATTCACACACCGGGTCCGCAACATAAGCACCGGACCTATCGATTATTATATATATATATAAAGATGTTAAATTATATACATGTATGTGTGAGAGTATCTGCTTACATATTTATTGATTGAAGTAACTCAAGAAGATACTTTTTTGCGATCAATATAACTTAGGTAGAAAAAAACAAACAAAACATGATGCTGAAACTAGCCCTTTTGGAGCTCCAACCTCGTCGGGGGTTACTGCGTTGTACGTACCGCATCGGCTTACAGATACACGATGTCTATTATTAGTTGTTTATGGACAATGTAATGTCAGTTTAAAACTAATTTAAAAAAAAAATGGCGGATGGTCATAAAACAGTTCTGAAAAATGGCAGAAGACACAACGCTTCCCCCCCCCCAAAAAAAAAACCCCGCGCGCCCTCCCCTCAGTCAAGCAGAGATCTGTAATCTCGTTTCCCCACCTTGCAACTATGTTGTCTTTTAACTTCTAGTCCACGCAAGAGACAAGAAGTTAAAAGATTCCACAAAATTCGGTTCGTCCAACGGTGTTAGAGATCTGTGACGTATAAGACTGACTTATTTTGTAGTTGTTTGACTTTATGCAAAATAGAGTTTTGCGCATCTCACTGCAACAACAAAGATTAAGATAATAGTTTGCATGTAAATAGTGTAAATACAGTCATTAGGTTTTTCCTCCTCAGTGCATCGACTGCATGGATTTAACTTACTACTAGATTAGCAATTAGGTCTCATTGTTTTACTGTTGAACTAGCTAGCATGTTGAAATCTAATATTAGGTTGGTGCAAAAATAATGTCGTTTTCTCATATAGTAACATATGTGAGAAAACGACATTATTTTTGCACCAACCTAATAGTTTATTTTCTCACACTTCTCGCTTGTGGAACTTCCTTTCTTGTTTCCCTACCATCCACAATCTTCAAAAATTTAAATGTAACACTAATCGCCATCTTCTGTCTTCCTGAAACCTGCTCTTTTATAGCCCTTTCCCCTCACTAAAGTCTTCTCATTCTCTTTCACTCCCAGTAACCCCCTTGCGTCTTAGTGGGGTTATCGCCTTGCTTGGAGTGAAATGATTAAAAAAATAAATTTTATCGCAGAATTTATTATTTTCTCGCATTGGTACTTTTAAATACTTTTTATTAGTTGCAGTTGTAAGAGTCGACACAAAATAAATTCCATCCATAATGTGTATATCTAATAATATTATATATTGTATAATCTTATATATTGCATAATCTTATATATCTAATAATCTTATATATTGTATATCTAATTATCTTTTATATATTGCATTATCGTATATATTGTATATCTAATATTCTTATAAATTGTATTAGGTTGATGCAAAAATAATGTCGTTTTCTCACATAGTAACCTATGTGAGAAAACGACATTATTTTTGCACCAACCTAATATATCTAATAATCCTATATATTCTATAATCTTATATATTGTATATCTAATAATCTTATATATTCTATAATCTTAAATATCGTATAATCTTATATATTGTATTATGTTGGTGCAAAAATAATGTCGGTTTTTGACGTATTTTTTAACGTCAAAAACCGATATTATTTTTGCACCAACCTAATATATCTAATAATCTTATATATTGTATAATCTTATATATTGTATATCTAATAATCTTATATATTGTATATCTATTAATCTTATCTATTGTATAATCTTACATATTGTATATCTAATAATTTTATCTGACAGAAAAGCTGTTAAGACGGCGCATTAAAAGTAATATAATGACGCATTAATAAATATATGGAAAAATGCTGCATATTAGCAGCCTATGGTTCGAGGACGGATATTGGCATAGGCACCACAATTTGAGTAGAACAGTTCTTTACGATAAAAAATGCCCCCCCTCTGAAATCCATATTAGCAGCAGCAAGCCACAAGTATTAGGTTGTTCGGAAAATAATGTCCGATTTAAAAATCAAATTTTATTTCTCAATGAATTTAAACATTGTTTAAATCAGTCAAAATAGGAGCCCTGAACATCTATACATTTCTGCCATCGAGTGATACGGCTATTTAAAACTCTAACGGTTTGGACATCAATGTTTTTTGGATTAAAAATTTGTCAAAATGCTTGAAAAGGTGGTCGTCAGTAGGCCAGAGATCAGGGCAATATGGTAGACATTAGCAATGTCTCGTATCCCAAGTTGATGAGCTTCTTCAGTGTCATTCCGGCATTATGTGGCCCAGCATTGTCATGAAGCAGAATTGAACCCCATCGATTGACCAGTGCCGGTTATATTTTGTTTAACTGAACGCGCCTTCGGATCTCAGTGTCGCACTTTCCGTCTTCTGTTAGAACACTTCCCAGATATTTAAATTTTTGTATTTGTTTGATTTTGTTATCTCCGATTTGCAATTCGAACTTTGGGTTCATCATTTTGCTAACAATCATGCATTCCGACGTCTTGTAGTTGATATTTAATCCTTTCTTTTTCTCGCTTTCCTTCACTACATTCTTGTCCAAATTTGGGCTTTATGTCATATTATTCTGATCTGATGATCAAACACATTATGACCAGTTGGCATATCGCAGCTAACGTCTCATGACAACCGACCTGAGCACTTCATCTTGGTGTGTTCAAAGCCGCATTTATGAGCAAGAATAGAGATCTGCGTAAGTTTGATCTCCCCCACTCAAAAAAAAAAAAAAAATTATGAAGAGAAAACTAGATCAGAGCATTTTCGAAACGGTAGAGTGTGTAGTACTCTTATTCAGTCGTGGCGGGAAAAGTTATCAATCGCTGACAAAGCATTAAGCAGACAAGATAAGTAACGAAGCCTTCCTCGCTAAGTACGAGCCAATAGAATGGCTACTATAGTACAAATTACAGCTTTAAAGAAGGTGAAAGTAAAAGTAGCTAAAGTACTTTTGTTAACCGATGAACATCGATTAAAACGGATTTACTGGGCATACGAGCATCGGCAATGTAATTGTTTCAATAGAGGAAGGTGTTCGAATGGTCCGATGATTCTAGCTTTATCTTGGGCAGCGGAGTACTTGTGAGTCATTATCCTATACTGAGGGAAAGCAAAACGCCACAGGAAGAAGTGGAGAGGCTTAAGCAATACTCTGATGGGAAATACTAGATCCTAACATTCTTGTGGGAGGTACTCGCCTACTCCGATGATTCTCACTCTATCTTTAAAATGTTGGACAGCAGGGTACGGGTGAGTTATTATCCTCTACTGTGGAAAAACCAAAAGCCACAGGCGTCAGTGTGATGTTAGATTTTGGCAGTTTGTTATATTCTGGTGCTTGTCTCATTTTCCATCTTAGCTCATCTGCTTTGGGCCTGGGGATCTTCAAGGCAACTGGAGCTGTCATGTCTAAGTATGGGACACGCTTGATGGCTATATGATTGTGGCGAAGCGATAATAGATAGGGTTGTCTATCGCCCGGTCTTTTAAACTGGATTAGAGTTTCATCCTATGTTTCCTGTTTAGGATTGGATTTTCGGTTCCTTTCAAAGTTTTTTCATTCACTTTCAGCAACCCCTTGTGGCTAAGTGGCATTATCACCTTGATTGGGGTGAATTGATTAAAAATATTGAGGTCCTTGTTTAGTACTGATTCTTTTAGAGGAACTCAACTGTTGAACACTGGTACTAACAATCGCTATATTCTGCCAACCGGAACCCTGTTCTTTTATTGTCCTTTTTTCCTCACTAAAATTTTCTCATTCTCTTTCACTCCCGGTAATCTCTTGCATCCTAGTGGCATTATTACCTTGTTTGGGGTGAAACGTTAAAAAAACCAAAAAAACCTGCTCTTACCGAAACGTGGTAGACCTCGTTGCTACTCTTAAACTGTATTTTCCTTTGTGCTAATTTCTGTATTTAGCCAACCTTGAACGTTTGAAATTTTTCATTGTTTAATTTATCCAGGTCTTGTTGGATTATGTAGTTGTCTGTGTTATTCTAAGTAATGTCCTGTTTTGTTCATACCTGAAACTCATGCTTCTTCCAGCAGTTGTGGAAAATCCCTTCCCTCGCGAGGGCGTAGCCGAATCTTTTCACTATCCTTTGTGATATCCTGTAACTAATCGATGTATTGATTGATAAGCCTGGTGGAACTAGTTTTAGGTTTCTACATCTGTATAGGAATGTCAGGAAGTTGGACATCAGTGCCAATTTTTGATGAAACGTTCCCGACCGACTATTCCCCTTTAATTCAACTCTCCAAGTTTTGGTTCACCTTTGCTGCGGCCTGGTATTGAACGCACAGCTCTTTGGATTTAGTCACCGGATCTAACCAACGTCTTTATTCACTGGTGAACGAAATAAAGGGTTTGGTTCGAAATTCCTATCACCTGAAGAAATCCGGAGCGTACAACGGACGAAACGTCGTTGTGAATATAGCAATAAAGATGAGGACAACAGTCCGAATAATATAATGTAAATAATGCAAATAATCATAATATCTCATCTCAGAGATATAGACACACATTTCATTTCACCATACTGCACGCTCATGCAGACTCCTTTAAGCCAGCCATGCTTGAAAGAAACTGTGGTTAATTAATCCGCACCAGTGTATGAGTTGATAATCCAACCATGATAAATTGTGGAAAAAGAGTATTATCACTTGCTCTTATGGAGTGGCAAAAGATGGCGGTCGTGCAGAGAAGGATGACACACGTTTAAATGGTAAACATGGGCGGTCGGCATTGTAGTGGCTGGGTGCGTTTTCTTTCAAGCAGTAATAGGATGCATTTTCTTTTATTAGGTTGGTGCAAAAATAATTTCGTTTTTTCACATAGTAACATATGTTAGAAAACGAAATTATTTTTGCACCAACCTAATATTTCTTTCAATGGCAAAATATTGATTGGGACAAGGGCTGTATAGCGAATATAAATGTTAATTTTTATCTGATCCCCGTAGACACCGGAACTCATCCATGGACCTTTAAAGGTCCATGAACCCCAGGTTAAGAAGCAGTGGATTAAAGTGTTGGTTCATTAATTTAGTGACATAGAATTGTGAGTTCATTCTCATACGCCGGATAATGCAGATTTAAACTTAGAAGAAACGGGATGAGCAACAATTAAATAAGAACTAGGGTTCAACTGGAAATTTCCTGAGGGTTACCCGGGTTGACAAACGCCGGATAGCACGACGGCTAAATGTTTGGTTAACAACAAAGGTGGAGATAATATAAATAGCGATTATATATCAGCAATTGAACATACATATCTCAGGTTCTATATCGTATAAAATAATTTAAATTTACAGGGTTTTTTTTCAATCATTCCTAAAATTTAATTTTGAAATAGGAGACACGGAACGCTTCTCTTGTATCTCCAGACTTTACAGTTGTTGACCAAACTGTTCACTCTCTACAAATGTTGACCAGTGAAGAGAATAATAACAGAACTTGCATCCAGATGATTTAATGCGTCCGTATTACGTCGATTCCTTTACAGGTTGACTTTGAGGTAGAATGGTGAAAGTCTGGGAATGGAAAGATGGTTACAATCTTTTATTCTCCTGTGATTTCTTTTTCTAAAAGGATAACAAGCTAACAAAGTGCAGACATGTATTACATGCCTTCTCTCTAACCCTGAAAAGGAAAGCTAGTGGATGTTAAAAATTTGTACTTGTTCATAAGTCCAGCATGTTATGTTACAAGAGTGTTTTTCGCACGTGTCAGAAAAGCATCTTCTCTTTTAAACGTCTAGCCAAAGACTTTTTCGCTGTATAGATTGGCTTTCAATGTTTCGTTGTTAATGGTCACTTGGCCAGCCAGGCGCGTTGCATACTCACTGGGGAAGATGAAGAAAAGTTAGCCAACAGTTTGCAAACTGTAAAATAAGAATTGTTGCCGAGCAGTGGAAAAAAAGCGTTGTTGTAGAGAAAGAAAAGTCTCTCTGAGTCTCTGTAACCACGATGACGTTGCTTTTTGTGCACGAAGAAAACTTACTAGCTTACCCCTCATTTCTGGATTCTCTGCTGGTCAAAGGTATATACAGTTATTTTATCCACCGTCTTTCTCTTACACTATTCACTTATTCTGATACATTGAAGAAATAGTTCCAACGCTTAATCTTGTATACTGATTTTCAAGGGTGACAAATATATCTTGGAAGTTTGTCTCGACAGAATTTTATTACCTTTCCATTTAAACAAAGAAGGTAAGTGAATAAATATCAAAAAGTAGTAGGAATAAAAAAAGACAGAGATAGAATTATATGATAAAATATTAAAAACAATGTGATGGGAAAATGTGTTATTATGTGATAAAAAAGAAAGAAAAGAAGAAGAGGAAATAATGAGGAGGTTTGGCAATGTTAGAAAGCGAAAGATAGAGGGGGTGAAACGTATGAATTATTATGAAAACGAGAAACTGTATGAGCTAAACATAACATAGATTACGGAAATAAAAATAATAAGAAAGAAAGAAAGAAAGAAAGAATGGAAGAAAATAAGAAAAGGGAAAAGAAAAATTACAAAAGGATGAAGAAGAAAAATGAGAAGAAAGGAAGCTGGAAGAAGAATAAGAAGTGGAATAATAATAATAATAATAATAATAATAATAATAATAATAATAATAATAATAATAATCACTACCATATCCAACCGTCTGAATATCCGACGTGGAATCTTTCAAGGAGACTCTCTGTCACCCCTTCTGTTTTGTTTATCCTTAATCCCTCTTACACATGAACTGAAGAACAGTAGCTATGGTTACAAAATAAATAAGAAAATATTCAATCACCTACTGTACATGGAAGATCTCAAACTCTTTGCCAAAGACGACAATGAGTTGAAAGGCCTCCTCAATATTGTAAAATACTTCAGTGACGACATAGGTATGGACTTCGGATTAGATGAATGTGCAAAAGTAACATTCAAGAAAGGTAGAATTACAGAAACACCCTTAATAGATTTAGATTTTGTCACAAAGGTTAAGGAATTGGAGCATGATGAAGCTTATAAGTACCTAGGAATTAGCGAAGGAGATGGCATACAACACCCCGAAATGAAGGAAAAAATAAGAAAAGAGTACTACAGGCGTGTACGTCTGGTACTAAATACTGAACTAAACTCAAAAAATAGAATATCAGCTATAAGCACATTGGCTGTCCCAGTGGTGCAATACAGCTTTAATGTCCTTAACTGGACCATAGCTGAAATTAAGCGAATGGACGCCAAAACGAGAAAGCTTCTCACTTGCTATCGCATGCATCATCCCAAAGCTGATGTTGATCGTCTGTATGTGCCCAGATCCGAAGGAGGCAGAGGATTAGTTCAACTAGAACTGTCCTACAAAACTACAACAATTGACCTCCAAAGATACTTGGAAACTACGGAAGACTGGATGATGGTATGCGTCAAGGAACATGAAAGTAGTAAGCGTCTTTACTCCGTAATGAAAGAAGCCAACAAATTCAAAATGGAGCTTCAAATGGGCGTAGAGATGCAACTACAGCACAATACACCGGCTGAAACTGCAAAA
Organism: Acanthosepion lycidas; assembly: GCA_963932145.1. Classification (NCBI taxonomy): domain Eukaryota; kingdom Metazoa; phylum Mollusca; class Cephalopoda; order Sepiida; family Sepiidae; genus Acanthosepion; species Acanthosepion lycidas. Next base: position 72,540,587 of record OZ010605.1, read on the forward strand.
TACTTGAAAAAGACAGCAAAGACGAATGCAACCGACCAGATACAGAAGCGATGGCAAGATAAACCGCTTCATGGCCAATACTCTGCCCGTACCAAACAAGCTGATGTAGACAAAACCCGTACCCATCAGTGGCTACGCAGTGCAGGGTTGAAAGCGGAAACTGAAGGTTTTATCCTTGCTGCGCAGGACCAATGCTTGCTAACTAGGAATTATCAAGCACATATACTAAAATATTGTGTCAGCCCAAAATGCAGATTCTGTGATAAATATCTAGAAACGATTGATCATCTTGTATCAGGTTGCACGATGTTGGCACCCACTGAATATAAAACCCGACATGACAGAGTGGGCCAATATCTGCACTGGAAAATCTGCAACTTCTACGGGAAGGAAACTGAAAGAAACTGGTATGAACACCACCCAGACCCGGCTACGGAGATAGGACCTGTTACAATTCTATGGGACTACACAATACACACTGACAGAACAATCAAGACCAACCGCCCAGATATTGTTATTAAAGACCACAAACAAAAACGGTGCCTCCTTATTGATATGGCAGTCCCTGCTGACTGCAATGTATCTTTGAAGATATTCAAAAAGCTGTCAAAATACAAGGACCTTGAAATAGAAATCTCGAAAATGTGGCATATGGGAACATCGACAATCCCTGTTGTAGTTGGAGCCCTAGGACTGGTTGGAAAAGATTGCAGTAGACTAATTGAAGGGATTCCTGGAAGTCCATGCCTCAAGGAGATACAAAAATTGTTCTGACAAGTACAGCCCACACTTTACGAAGGGATTTTTCTATGTAATTTCTTTTTTTTTTTTTGTCAGTGGAAAGTGTCATGATGCCATTTCTAACCTTAGGTCCCTGGGCGGGACCCGGAAAGAAATGTGTAAACGCCAGAAATCAAAGAAAATAAATAATAATAATAATAATAATAATAATAATAATAATAATAATAATAATAATATACTGGCAAAAAAGAACTGGGTAAATATATAACAAATAATAAATCTATGAAAGAATAATTGAAATAAAGAAGTAAAATAACAAAGTTTTTGCATCTCGCCAGGAAAGATGTCATGTGGAAATGACATACAGTGTAACCCGGATATAAGAGAGTTGTCGGGACCGGAGAAGAAGTCTCTTATATCAGGGTTTCTCTTATATCTGGGTTTTGTCTATTTTGTTTAAGTATGGCTCTAATTTGGGACCAGAGAAAATCTCTTTTATATCCGGGTTTCTCTTATATCCGGGTCTCTTATATCCGGGTTACACTACATCTGTTGTAACATTTAAAATATAATAATATAATTGAAATAGCGTTTATTTCAAAGGCATATCAAAAAAGTCACACAAAAAGAGGATCAACAAAAGCACACACACACACTAAAGAAGAAGAAGAAGAAGAAGAAGAAGAAGAAGAAGAAGAAGAAGAAGGCTCCAGGGGAAAAATGGACAAAAAATAAACTCCAAAATAAATTTAGAAATTTGCATGTCTTAGAAAACGGATTACGGTGTATAAAGAGAATTTTCAACCCATTGCTAATGTTTTTTTTTTTTGAGTAAATTGAAAAAAAAAAAAACTTTAAATAAAATTTATGTCCTTTAAAAAAATTTGCAACAGGTCGTGGTCAGTCAATTCAAAAATGTCATCCTTTTCCACAGACCTAGGCAAAGCGACATCCTTTCGTCAAAGTGATAAGCGAAACGGCTGCAAATGAAGATTCGCCGACAACTGAAACTAGATGCCAGCTTCTCGAAGTCAGTACACATGCACTCACTTCTGTCCTGTAATAAACTATGAATATTGCCAGTTAACTTGCTCTCACAATATCAGTTACATGTCCAGTTTGGGAACGTTTTTTCAATTAATAAGTCCGTAGACTATGAAAACAGTATATCTACGTAAAACCAACTTAGACACATCTTTTTACGTCTAAAAACGTTTTGTGAAAATATTAATAAATTGCACCTTTAAAATTTACCACAATTATCGGAAATATATTACATGTGTTTGTGACTATCACTAATGGAACAAGCACCTACATGCATACACACACATATGTGAACAGATAGAGATGAACAAATTGATACGCGCGCACACCCATAATAAAGAACAAAGGTGAATGTAGAAAATAAAATTATATTTCGTAAAAAAAAAACAATGGAGAAATACAAAGAAGAATTATTCGTGTTCTAAGCGAGAGAAATAAAACAGACCTTTACAGTGTAACAGAAAGAGTAAGAGGGGGCTAAATAGATTTCCCCCTCTTTTTCTTTTAATGGAACGATAAAATAAAGACTGAGAGAAAAAGAGTGAAAGAAAAAGAAAACGAAAAAGAATGCAGAGAATTATTAGTGAGTAGTATTAATAATGTCGTAGAGAGAGTGGTTGAGAAGGAGGAGCCTATCTTCCCGGAACCGTTGTATCTTTACACTGTTTTCCAATATTTCCCAGCAGCCCTCATTCATGATGGATGACTTAGTGTTCATATTGATGAACACTACCTGAAGGAAAACACAATTTGTTCTCTTACCGAGTGGAATTTTTCTTTTTTTTTTTTTTACATTATCGGGTGGATGCGATTTAAGGACAGTTTTGCCTTCGCTGCTTTAATCGATTGTTTGTATATTTTGTGTATTTTATTTATTTTATATTTTTTTTGCTTTGAGATAGTCGACGGCTCCTTGTCGTCATCCATCCTTGTGTGTGAAGATGGCTACAGCTGTCCAAATCTTGCCGCAGACCCGGAGCCAAATTTATTCTTTCTTGCAAGCGGATCTTCTCAGCTCTACGTTTCATGAATTGTTTGCTGCAGAAGCCAACACTAAGAAGTAAGTCCTTCATTATTGCAGCAATTTTCAGCCCCTTTGTTCATAATTTCACTTCCTTCCCCCCCCCTATTTTTTTTTTTTTTTTGTTGCACACCCCTTCGATTGTCAAGTCGAAATTTGTTGGGACGTTTGATTTGCTTTTCTATTTTCATCTTTTATCTTCATCGTAAAAAAAATAGATTTACCCTATATATATATATATATATATATATGTTTCACTAACTGATCCATTTTATTTTTATTCACTGTCGATATCTTAGTATTTACAGAACTTACTGCTCTTCGTTTCGTAATCTGATAATTTCCATTTCACTATGTAATCAGAAATTAAAACTGTATTTAATTTAACCTTTTTATTTCAACATTAAGATAATCGATTCATATTCCATCGGAACATAGTTATTTTTTTTTCATCACACTTCTTGCTTGTATAATCACTCCCTCCCTACTAAATTGTATCTATTTCATAATTTTAGTTTTTTTTTGCATCTTCATTTTATTATTTATTGAATGGGAATATCGATAATTTCTTATCTTTTTAAGAGAAATATTTAAAAACCTTCTGCTACTGTCCTCATGTCTAGCAGTATAAATTCAAAATTGATAATTAAGGCTTCGATCTCTTCTTTTTCGTCGATCGACATTTCAGGCAAACACTTCTTTTTGTGAAATTATTTAAAATAAATAAAAAAAATATTCGTTTTTAGCCTTAAATACTTTAAAAAAGAAAAAAATATTTTAATCTTCTACAGGTATTCATTAAAAACAAAACAACAACGTTTTTTTTTTCTTTTTCTTCTTTTTAACTAGTTACTTTCATAAACATTTTCATGTTTGTAAAGAGGGGGATTAATTTACGTATGGTTCATAAATATAAATCGGCACCCTCACTTTATGACCACTATGAAAGAAGATCGCTTTTTGAAATGTTTTTAAAATAGTCAAATACAATTCTATAGCAGCCTAGTAGTGGTAGAACTAGTAAGTTAGTAGTAGTATTTTGATGAATTACTAAAATTCGATTTTTATTTATTTTTTAAAAAACAGTTTACATGATTGTTTTCTTTCTTTAAATTAAAAAGGTTGATTGCTTCACCAGACAATGCAATATAAATATAGAAAGCTACTTGTAGTCATACACTGACTAAAACTAAAGTAAAAAAAAAAGTATATATGTAATTGAGTAGTTGTTTCTTGCGACTTTTATATTGACCACAAATTGGGGGATCGATTTATTTTTATATATTTCTATATGTCATTGCAACCGTAGGAGCATAGGCGTTAAATTTTTTTTTATTTCTAGTCAAAAAATAGTCACTAGTACATTTTTAGTGCAAGAACTTGCTAAGTAATACTTAACCTAAGTCAATAAAAATGCTTTCTGCTAAAAAACACGACTTAACCTTTTTTTTACGTAATGATCTCTAAATTAAAAATAAAAATTATTCCTTATTTAATTTATTATTCCTTTTCGTGATTAATGTTCGGGTATTTTATTTTTTTGCATTTATTTCCTCAAGAATTTGTTAAAAAACTGTTTCAAAATGTATTGTAAATAAAATAAAAAAAACACTTCATAAAATTTAAGTTTTTTTTTTTTTTTTTTTTTTTTTTTTTTTTTTCCACTTATTAAATTTTTAAGGTTCTGATCAAAATTTTTCAAGACTCATTAATTTTTTATTTTAGGTGAAAAATGTTACTGCAATTATTGCAATTTTATTTTATTATGAAGATATATTTTTATTTTGAAAAACAAACAAAGAACAAGGTTTTTTGAAATCACAGGTAGTATTAAAAAAAAAAAAAAATTTACACTTTTAAATTTATTTTTCTTCCTTACAGTAGAAAAACAAATTGATCCCGAAAAAAATATTTACAAGAGCAAGGAGTCAGTTTTAAAATAAAAAAATAGATTAACAAAAAATAATTGTTTATGAAGGAATAACATTTTTAATACTTATAAAATCAGCATTTGGTTTCCCATTCCGTTTGCAGCTGGTTTTGTTGATTTGAGTGCTTTTTAAAATTATTTGACAATATATTATTTGCCCAGGGCAAAAAGAGGGACCATCGTATTTATTTTTTTTTTTTTAACTTTTTTTTAGTTTAAACACTAAACAGGAATTAAAAAAAAAAAATTACATTTATTTATATTTTATTCAAAATTTTCACATACTTTTAAAAAAGAATATTTCTCCACTGTCGATAGTTATTATTGGAGTAGAGTACATGTGGTATTTGAACTGGTTAGGGGGGGGATTTATTTTTAAAAGGTAAAAAAAAAAATATTTGAAAAAATATTTTTATTCGGATCCGTTTTATTTATTTTTTTAAAAAGTCAGACTACATTAAAAATATAAAACTTAAAAAAGTTCTTAGAATTTAAGATCGAAACAACAAAAAAATTTTCATTTTTGCGTTTACTTATTTTTTTCTTTTTACAGTTTTTTTATTTGAAAATTAATTGTTGAAAAATGGTATTTTATTAGAACCAATTAATTTTAAATTTTGTATTTCAAACAAACATTTTTTTTCAATCACAATTTGAATTTACTCTTTTTCTTTTTAATTAAGTTATGAATAAATTCTCTTTCTCTTTACTACACTTTTTAGCTGAGGATAATACCGTATTACCAATAGTCAAAGAGTTTACTTTAAAGACTCAATTAAAAATTAAAATTGAAGCACCACCGCTTAGTGATTCTCGAAAAATAATATTTTAATTTTAAAATTTATATCAATATATAAATAATTGTGCAATCTAACATCAATAAGGACAAAAAAAGAAAAAAACGTCATTAATAATCAACAGACATAAATAAATGTTTAGAAAACATTTTCTTTTCTTTTTTTTTTTTTCTTGAGATTTTTTTTTTTTTTTGTCATTGTAGATAACCTGTTTTCAAGGTAAAGCTTTAAAAAAAAAACACGCACACACATTTGCTTAGTTAGGGTCGCTATTAAAATTTAGAAAATAAAAAGTGGACCCCCCCCAAAAAAAATCTCCCTATTTGAGTTGTTCAGGTTTTAGATTTTTTATTTTGTGAAATAAGATATTTATTTTTACTTTTTAAAAACACGTTTCTCTGATCACATCAAAATCCATATTCGCACACGCATTTGTAGCAAGTAGTTGCTCAATGGAGAAAACGTGATTGACCCATTTTTAAAGCTACGGGCGGCCAGTCTTGCTATAATGTATTTTCTTCATCATCATTTGTTTGACATTTCATGAATCATTTTCAAGATTTTTTCTTTGTTTATGATCAAAGTGTTAGCGACTAGAGATTACTGATGTAAACAGTAAATGGGGCTTAAAAATTAAAATAATAATTTGTACTTGGGTTTGCATTGAAATACATATTTTCCTTTTTTTTTTTTTTTTGTGTGTGTTATTTTTCGAAATGAAAGTTAAAATACGTTTTGGTATGTTAAAAACAAAATTATAAGCCTGTGTGAGGCTGTCATTATTTCAAATATGGTAATAATTCCAATCAGTAGATAAAATAAATCTACCTTTTTTTTTTTTTTTTTTTTTTTGAACGATGCAGACAAAAACCACTTTGGGGTAATTTAAAATATTGACTTTATGAAAATCGATCAACGACAAACCTCTGATTATGACTTGTTAGGTAGGAAATGATGATTAATTCAAGATTTTGATCATACCTTTCAACCTTTCTATTTGGGGACATATTTTTTTTAAACTTAATTATTTTTACGTCGATGAAAATTTTTTAAAGAACGTCAATTTTTAGTAGAGTATTCTCTAAAACATCGAGTATGCGCAATTGCAAATTATATATCGGTTATTAAAACGTCTACTTGTATGAATAGAAAATAACGTTCTAGATCATTGAATAAATGAAATGTAAATGAGCAATTTTATTGATGATCGACTATTTTTCCTTTGCGTTCAACGTTTAAAAAATCATTTTCCTCTCTTGTATTACTACTATTTTCTGCATCCGTACTATAAAAATAGGTTAGTCATGCTTTTTCTTTTTGGTACCACTAAAACTAAAAGCTAAAGAAATTCGATTTATTAACTTTGATTCTAAGATTACTTGTTTTATATTTAACTTTATTCCGTCATTTATAATATTGTATTTTGCTTGTGTTAAATTCAACAGGGTTTACTTATGAATATATTTTTGAGACACGTTCACATCATCTGCTTTTCTTTGCAAACCGATGTAAATGGCTTTTCGTATGAGATTTATTTCCATGCTCTCGTTCTCTTTAGCGTCGATGATAGAATTTTTTTTTCTCTTTCTCAAGATCTGGTTTTATTTTCGGTTTTATTATTGTGATTTCTTTTTTTTCTGTTGGTATTTTAGTTTATCTCTTTCCTTAATTGTAGTCAGTTTAATTAGTATTGATAAAATAAATGTTCTATGTTTAAATTTTTCAGTTGCAATCACACATGTCTTTTTCAATGCATTTTTTAGTTTTTCGCCCTTTTTGACTTTCATACTATCGATAAAATCATATATATATATATATATATATATATATATATTTTTATAAAAATCGAATTATTTTTATTTCGTTATCCTACAACAAACGATGTGCATTTTTCAGTGATGGTACCAAATTTCCCAATGAAACACTTTGAATTACTGCTGCCAAATATGGTCGTATATGAAATTGAACTCTCAATATAACAATTAGATTTTTAGTGACATTTATTTTCCACTTCCTAAAAGATCTAAAATTACGATGTTTATTTTATTTTTTGGAATTTTGACTCTTGGGAAATTATATTTGAATTTTTTAACGAATTACCAATTCCAAGGTCTTGAGGTTGTTTCACAATAACATTCTCTAGGTAACGTAAGAGTATGGTGAAGGTTCTCCATGCGCCAAGTTGGTTACATAAGCTTCAAAGAACAATCCCTAACGTGACAGTCTTTAATCGACATGAGAGATTAAGGAAAATGTACTCAAAAGGAAAAAGAGATAAACAGTGGTGATTTTATTATATTGTAATTTTTTTTTTCATTGGTAATTGTAGGCTCGTCATTCAGTTCAGGCTATCATCAACTCTAACATTGGCTTCCTTGATGTTTTCATTTTTTTCTCTTTCTGATTGTTCTTTTAATCGTTTCCATGTTACACATGGGGCAGACACCAAATCAACTGTAGTACAGCATATGTAAATTTGGCTCCGTAATAAAAAAAAAAAAAGATAAATAAATACGGCACATGAGTGGTTGAAAGGTTTGCACGACTGGTTGAAATGGTGCTGATTCTACAAAGAAAGCTATAAACTTTTTTCTCCTCACTCCCAACCAAGATGATAAAGCCACTAAGATGCACGGGGTTTATTGATAATGCAAGAAACTAAGAAAATGTTATTGAAGAGAAAAGACAAAAAAAAAAGGGATTCAGAAAAACAGATGATGACGATTGATGTTGCATTTAAGTTTTTAAATATCATAGTTGACAGGAAGAGAAGAAGCTAGAAGAGTTCTACAAGCATTGATCTTATGGTTATGTTTAGCAATTTCAACAGTAAAATAATGAGATCTCACTGCCAGTTGAGTACTGTGCTTAAATTTGTAAAGTCAAAGTTCCAAAGAGAAAAGATCATCAGAACAAAATAATGAAAATATTTATAGAAAAGGCACAGTGAAGCCATACTATTGCAGTGGGAAAGTAACTGAAGTTGAGATGTCAGGGCTGGTAACATTGCAAATTCTTGGGATTTTGTCAAAAATCTCTCGATACACAGTAGAAGCACCAGCCCAAATGTGGCAGCAATATTCAATGCATAGACAAATAGTAGACTTACAAAGGTGTAAGATAGATTCTGACAAGAAAAATTATCTGGCATGACATGGCGAACCAACTTTTCTAGAAGCAAATCTAGTAATTCATTGGATATAATCACACCACTTCATGTCACTGAAAAGCATTAGACCTAAAAGACTCAATGGAGGTTAGCATCAGCCATGCTGATGGAAAGCAAAAAAGTTTCTTTAAGACGGTTACAAAAGAGAAGTTTCATTTGGAATACATTACATTTATTAAACTCGTAAAAAAAAAAAAGAAATTACATGTTATAAACAAACCGTCAAATTGATTAAAAGTGATTTAGGCGTTTAAATCCTTTTTATACAATCAACAATTTTCTCTACCTCAAATTTACCAAATCACAGTAATCATTTTTATTCTTTCTCTCATTTTACCAGAAAATCATTTATTCACGTTATCAAACTTGTTTGTCCAATTATACCCAATAACACTGTAGCACACATATTTGTCTTAATTTTCTCTCATATTATGGGCAAGGAATTCTTTAACCTAAATAATTGCTTACTTTACATATAGTTTTCAAACACCTAGTACTATGTTGAGTTTTTTTTTCCCCTCACTGGGAATTTCAATTGCAAAATTTCTATTTTGGTGATGAAATATAATAGAATTATAATGTTTGTCAGACATATTACTTTCTAGTTTGTCCTTGGTGTGATGATAAACTCCATCTGGTAGCAAGGCCTCTGATTGGTAGGTTTTGAGTAGTGTGGAACCACCTCTTGATTGTTGTTGTTACCAGGACCACCTTACCCAGGGTGATAGCACCTGTTAGTGTCCCAGCTATAGGCAGATAGTGAACTCCCCAAACTGGGGTCAAAATATGAAAATATAAAAATACATTGGAAAAAATTACCAGCAATTCATTTTCATAGTAAAGAATAAAAAAAATTACGAAAGCTCACAAGAGGATAAAGTTTTGGCATTAAATGACCCATAAGGAGTTGATATGCTGTTAAACAAACTGAACTTTTTAGTTGGTTCCTCTCATCGTCATCATCAGTCCCATGATTGGGTGTGGTTGTAGGATTACTGTGCAACTGAGCACATGACCAGTTCCTTCCATATATCTAAGTTGAAAGCCAGAGAGGGATTCATTCATGCATACTGTAAACTTGACAGTACCCATCCCACTCATAGTCAAGCCACAGCTGATGTCCTCCAACTTGAAGGCATATCTTTGGGGTCATGTGACTGTTGATACTATTGGAGGAACCTCCCCCCCCTGATCATTGACTTTCATTGAGGATGCTCTCTGTCTTGGTGATGATTTATCACTTCACTTGCTATACCCAGTCTCTAAGCCCCACTGTACTTGATGGCTGTTGTCAGTTCATCTGCTTTTTGACAGGTCTTCTTTTTTTATCTTTCTGGGAGTCTAGTCACTCCTCACCAGAAAAGTCTGATGGGAGAAGCAGTTGAGACACCAATAACCTGACTATGTGGCAGGTAGTACTGGGTTACATGGTACCAGTGGCACTGTTAGCGTGACCCCTGAGATTGGCTCCTACTATCACTGAATAAAATCAGAAATACTTCATTGTAATACTTCATTGTAATACTTCATTGTAATACTTCATTGTAATACTTCATTGTAATACTTCATTAAAAGAAATTTAGAGGTGCTTATTTGGATGAGCAAGTACAAATCATTGCAAAAGAAACTTGCCAAATCTATTTATATTCATTATACCCCTTCTTCTACCTCACTTTGAACATTAGCCACCTACCTCTCTCGTCTACCTACCTAACTTTGAACATCTATCTCCCCCCTTTATCTGCACACCCCTGTCCATCTCTTCTCTATCTACGTTCCCATGGCTGTAGATAGATTTCTGTCCAACTGCTCTCTATCACCCCCTCCCCCGTGGTTGTTTGTTTAATGTCCATCCATCCCCTTTCTATTTACCCGACCCGACCCCACCCCTATAGCCATCCATATCTCTATCTAGCCCCACCTGATGATAGGGACTTGCTATTGAAACTGAGTTCCAATTCCAGTCATGTTTGTTATCTTCACTTGTGTGCAAATACCCTTGGGAAAGGTATGGATCCACATATTCTCTCCTAAGCTAGGAGTTAATTAGTATGATGTGTATCAGTAAATCAGTATTATCTCCCAAAAATTCTTTCAATCTAAAATATTTTCTGGCTTTAAATAACCTGCAAAAGGTTGATATGCTATCAAAAAAAAAAAAAAAAAAATCAATATAGCTTTTAGTTTCCCAGTTGCTAGTGGTCAGGTTCTCTCTGTTTTGCATTTTAAAGCATTAAAATTGACTGCTGATTGTTGTCTATTTCTGGACTCTATTTTAAGGGACAAGTCATCACCCTTAAAATGCCGGAACCATTTTTTTTTTTTTTTTTTGTAAGCTTATGTAATGTCCTATATATGGTATCTTTCGGTGATCATAGCTCTTGGTTTTCCAGTTGCTGGTGGTCATGTTCTTTTTATCTTCTATTTTAAGGCGTTATGTTTGACAACTGATGGTCATCCACTTCCAGGTTTTACTTCATGGGACAAATCCCCACTCTTAAAATATCGGAACTATTATTTCTCTGATGCTTTACATATAGTATTTTTCAATGATTCTGTTTGTTAATTTTTGAGTTGCTGATTCTCTTCAACCTTGCATTTATATTTGACAAATGATGTGTATCCACTTTTAGGCTTTATTTCAAAATCACCACACTTAAAATATTGGAACTAATTTTTTTATAAGCTTATGTATTGTGCTACATATGGTATCTTTCAATAATCCGTGTGCTTAGTTTCCCCACTTGCTAGTGGTTAGGTTCCCCTCTCTATCTTATATTTTGAAGCATTATGATTAACTAGTCATGATTATCTGCTTCTATGCTTTATTTCAAAATCACCACACTTAAAATGCTTAAGCCACTTTTGGGTGGCTTTTGTTATGGTCAGATATTATATCAGTTCCTTCTGCTTTGAGTTCTGTGAGGTTCAGTTAAAAATAATGTCTCAAAATTGCTAGAACCTCAATATTTGTACCCACCAATATAACATCTGGAACAAAATATAAAACTGAATAGCATTAATATGATATAATGATATAGTGCAGTTGGAGATAGTCTTTAGATATATACATGAAACAAGCTTGTTATTAATGTCAAGTCTTCTGGTGTCTTACCCTTTTTCTGCTTTATATCAATGATCTACCCAAGAACACTCAGATCTTTTGTAAAAAAAAAAAAAATACCTCCTTATGAGTGGAATGAATGATTACAAAAAAGGTTAGTCTACGAAACTCTGGAGTGCTGAATATAACATCAGTCAGTAAGGTGACAAAATTTTATGTTTGTCTTAATCATAAAAATATATATATATATATATATATATATCTATATATATATATATATATATATATATTATGACACCGCAGTGTATGGGGACACCTCCATATATCTTGATAACCATTGTTTATCAGCTGATTTCTCCTCTGACAGCTCAGTAGGGAGAAGACTGGATGATATTCGATACATCCAAAACTAAACTTTTCATCACCACTGAGCAGACCTTAAATTTGCACGACTCCTGATGAATGGTCATACTCTCAAAGAGGCTCCTTGCCTTGAACACTTACTGGGGCTAAAACTCACTCTTGATTTCAAATGGAATGCATATATTTGTGTCATTGCAAAAGATTGTGTGAGAGTGGTTGGTTCTTTGTATTGCTTGAGAAAACACCTAACTCCTGCTGCCGTGCTCTCTCTTTATGATAGTCAAACCGGACCAAGAATGGAGTATTGCTATCATATCTGGGCTGGTGCTGTCCAATCTTCACTGTCCAGTCTCAACGAAGCTGATCATAATGATAACTAGTTTGTTTTCATTTTCTGAGATGCATAATGAAAGAAGGTTTAGAGAATTTAACACTCTCAAAACCTACTGATGGTAAGAATGGCAGAAGGAAATGGTGAATAACCAACTTAACAAGTTTACATAAATCAGTCATGATCAAAAAGCAGTCTGCGGGCCACATGCAGCCTGATTGGCTTTCTGGGTAGCATGCCTAATTTCATGAATAAAATAATGTTTATGAAAAATGTTTTTCTTTTGTTCACTCACACATTCTCATGCATAACAGCATATATAAACAATGATTAAGTACAATGTTTCTTGAATTTTGTAACTTTTCATTGAATGGAATGTGATCAGCATTTTAAACCATTGGTGATTTTTCACTAAAGAAGATCATATATGTAAACATCTTTTGCTTCAGAAACAGGAAATGTTAATGATAATTATTTTTTCTCTAGAGAATAAATATAATTCTTCTTTTACAAATATTTGGTATTTTCAAATGAATAAATTAGAAACAGATCCCACGCTACAGTGTGTGTTAATCCCTCTGTCATCAGTGACAATATTATACCAAGACTTAAGTTTTTTAATTATAGAAGGAATTCAATTGTAAATCTCTGCTGTGATTTTTTTTTCTCGAGCCTTGATTTGGATGAAATTTAGTAAATCAAATGTAGTTATTGTTTTATTGTTTACAAATCCATGAATTTAAGTGACGATTGCATTCTAACCTTCCTTTTTATAAGAGGAAAGGCGGTATAGTATCATAAATGGGGTAAAAGATTTGTAATTGACAACTTTTTTCCATTTCACTGAAACAGCCATTAAACATTTCTATCTTCACTTCTTTATTTCTTTCTATTTTTCTTTCATTTTCTCATTGAAAGTGTCTTTCCTCTTTTTTTTTTTTTTTTTTTTTTTTTGATCAAAAATGGTATAGACCATTATTTATGAGATATTAATGACATTAAACACTATTATCTTCATTCATTTCTTTCTTTCTAACCAAATCCCCGTATTCTGAACAATTCTTGTAATAATAATTAAAAAAAAAAAATAATTCAGCAGATGATGTTATGTTATTTAATTTATGATAATTGAATTTTTCATGATTGCCTTACTTGGTTTCTGTCATTTGATACTGTGCATCTGAAAAATGGTGCTTAGTCACCTTAGATTCTTGGCTTTTGGCAAAGATCAAAGTGTAGTATTTGTTCTTATCAGCTTAATCCGATTTTCTATCTCACTCCGCACTTCTATATTCCTTTCTTTCTTCGCACTGAAACCATGTAATTTCTTTCTCCTCTTTCTGCATGATCAAAATGTAGAATAGTCCATTATTTGAGGTATTGACAGGATGTAACTGTCGTGCAAACTAACAAAGGGAGGAACATGCACAATTATAATAGGATAATGTGGATTTTGGTAAAACTTATAAGCCCATTCATGTATTGGAAAAGAAGTAAAAGAAAAGTATATGTATTCACCTGGTTGGTGTAAAATGACCTGTCAGGGTTGATATGCTGTTTAACAAAATTTAACCTCCCTCCACCTCAATAATTTATGGAAAAAAATGTATAAGGGATTTCTCTTAATGTTGCTTATATAAAGTAATGCTACAATAGCAAAAAAGTAAATAAATAAATAAATAAAAAAGGAAAAAAAGTCATCTAGGATAACTGGCATGTATGACCTTATCTGAAGCTATTAGGTTGGTGCAAAAATAATGACGTAATAATGTCGTTTTGACGTATTTTTTAACGTCAAAAAACATTATTACGTCATTATTTTTGCACCAACCTAATAATATAAAAGTACAGTTATTTAACCCTCTTTAATATTTCACATGCTTTCTTACTTTATCTTATTGTTACTACTTATGAATTTGTAGAGGAGTCAAAAGTGTATTATAGTCAGTACTTTAATGTTAACAGTAAAGATAAAAACAAAATGGCTCTTATGGATATGAGTCTATTATTTGTAAAGAGAATGAATTTGCAAGTTTCTTTCATTATTTAATAGCTTTTTCATTGCTGTATTCTATGGTAACAAAAAGGACACTTATACACAGAATCAGGAAGAGACAGCTGAAATTTCTTGGACACATAATAAGAAAAGAGGTCTTGGAAAATTTGACACTCACAGAGCAAAAGGAAAAAGGGATAGGAGCTTGTGGAGAGCTATGATTGCTCATATCCTAAATGGACATGGCACATAGAAGATTCCACTGGAACTCTTGCAGGTTTATCTTGGGGATTAAAGAAACACTTTATAAGGTGAGAACTCTGCGGTTCCATTGCCAATGTTAGCCTGATTAAGAACATTGTTAGAAACTAACCTTAAAGAAAAACAAGTAAATTATTAGCAATTTGTTGTGGGGATGACTTCTTGATAATATCAGCCTTTGGGGATGATCCAAGAATGCAGCACTATTGGGAAGTACCTTAAAACCATACCATGGATTGACCAAAGCTGTTTAAATCTCCTGATGGTTGTGAAGTAACAAGTCATCATGACCAAGACTTTTAGTTTACCAGTCTTGCTCAACTGTTGATCATGCTAGCTTATGCTCTCTTTCTCATAAGCATAGTTGTAGTATAAATCACAGGTAGGCTGTATAGCTGTTGAAGAAACTTAAATCTACCTGAGCAGGAGATTGTAACAGATGGGGGTACTTTGAAAATGAGAAACACTCAGAGTCGAAAGAGAAAAAAGAAGGAAAAGAAATAGGGACAGAGTATAAGGAAACAATAAAATGATGAAAAGGAGATATAACCACAACATTTTAGTTATACACACAAATTAAGCTAACACTAGTAACAAGAGCATCTCAGCTAGTGCATTAATGTCATCTAACTTAATATAAAGATAACAAAAATTGAGAAAAACTGCAGTCACTTGCTGAAACCTCCTGATGAGTGGACTGAATAATTACAAAAAGG
Source organism: Acanthosepion lycidas (assembly GCA_963932145.1). NCBI lineage: Eukaryota > Metazoa > Mollusca > Cephalopoda > Sepiida > Sepiidae > Acanthosepion > Acanthosepion lycidas. The sequence goes on from OZ010605.1 coordinate 72,556,020, forward strand.
GTCATCTATGAAACTCTGGAGTTGAAGTGCTGAATATGACATAGATCAGCTCAGTGACATACCTGTCTACTAGGGTGACTAGCCAATCCCTATTGCAGATGCTTGCTCAGTAGGCATTTGTTTGTTGAACACCCACAGAACCCACCTGTAGTTTATATTGCAACTATGCTGAACAGACCTTAGTTACAGTTTCTGGGAAAACAGCAATTTGAACAAGGCCAGCATGCTCAATCCCTCAGTCATAATGACTTGTGACTTTGTGCTAGCACAGCTATCGATGGCACCCAAGGGTTCTGTCTACCCAATTTCACTCACAAGTCATGGGTCAACCTGTGGTATAGTTTTCAGGCACTTTCTAAAGGTGCCGCATGCTAGGATCGACCCCCCCCTCCAATCTGATAACATCAGGAAGTCTCCTTCCTGACAAATCGATCTTGGTAAGATTCGAACCCAGGTCTCATGCTCAGAATGCGGACCACTTGGCCACGTGCCCATTTATTTGTAATAATATATATATATATATATATATATATATATATATAAAATTTGTCACTTAGCCAATTGGTATTATATTCAGCATCCCAACTCTAGAATTTTGTAGATGGACCTTCCAGCAATCACTCTGTCCACTCCAGGGGATATCAGCAATTATTTCTTCTTGACTACATCAATTACAGGATAAAGTCTACTTTGAAATCAAACAGTTCCAGTAGATTTTAGAAAGTGCTCAATACCTAGCCTATAGAACAATATTCTTAAATATTATCGTTAAAAGATAATCTAGTGCAATTTAACTCCTCAATATAGATATGATATTGTGTGTGTGTTGGCGGGTTCTATCAATAAGGAAATTTAGCCATTTACCAATTAATCAATTGATTAATTCTTTTTTCTAAGGCAGGTGTAGATTCAGATTATCTTCCAGATTGTTTCTTTTCTTCTTTTTTTTTTTTTTTTTTTTTTTTTTTTTTTAATGTCTTCTGAGTTTTTTTTCTACCTTTTGGTAATACTTTTGTTTTTCTTTTTAGACATTAGAAAAAGAGCAAACAACAAATTTAACAGAGAATTTAAAATGTTTAGCATATTAATCTGAAAGAAGTTTAATATTGCACATGAAATTAAATTCTGTCAAAAGGCTGTCTAAGATTGATCATTGAGCAAAATAAGTACATGCTTTAGCTTTAAGCTGTTTAGAGCATCAAAAGAGAAGACACTCATGGTTTAGTGACCAAATCATATTTATGATAAAAGATATACTGTTTTTTTTTTGTCTGACTTGGGGATAACCAAGGTAGAAAAATTTAGAATCTAACCTACACTGACTGTAATGGACCAGTAAAAAAAAAAAAAAATTGGAATATAGGTGTTTTTTTATTTTTTGATTTAATTACACTCAATGAATTTAATTATTCTCAGTAAAGATTGGAAAGAAGGGAAAAATAATGAAAAACTTAGAGAATATTATTTAAATTAATTTTATGAGCTAGAAATGAAATTTGTTATGTAATAAATGAAGATGACCAAGTACAAAGACTGATTAATGAAGGTGGGAGATGGCTAATGACCTATTAATTGGCAAATAGCCAGTTTGGCTAATTACTGATTAATAACTCATTAATAAGTGCAACCATTTCATATGTGTGTGTGTACACACACACACACACATATATATATATATATATATATATATATATATATATATATATATATATATATATATATATATATATATATATATAACTTTAAATGTTATTTTTAGTGAATATCCATATTAAGTAAGCACCTCTGTTTATTTGAATCAGTATTTTGTCTATTGTCCTATACATATGAGAACATGCGCACTCTGGCAGGATTGAAACCTGAATCCCCCTTTGTAGAAGAGACCACTGTTTAATCTACTGGGTTTTGACCACTCAGCTCTGAAGAACTCCACAATCAAGCAAGGTTCTATTTGCCTTTAATAAATAAATACATACATACATACATACACACACACACACACACACACACACACATATATATATATATATATATATATATATATATATATATATATATATAATGTATGTATGTTTTATTCAGAAATTTTAAGTCTATTAAGTTTAATGATCTTTTTTCTAAATTGCAAATCTTTGATAAAACTGTCTGCTACAGATGTATGAAATTTCCCAAATAAATACAGTTGCCATGTCTGAGCTTTCGGCTCATGTGAGTCATCATCAGGGGTGTGTAGGTAGTGAACTTATGACTGTTATAAACAATAAGTACATAGGTAAAATAAAGTGAAGAAAATTGTAAGTGGTACATTTAAATGTGTCATTATATTTTAAATTGAATCAAATAAATAAGTCTTTTCTGTCGTGTGATGTCTTTTTTAAATATGCATCGGAGAATGCTGGTTTGGAGACTTCATCAGACAAAAACAACCATGTATCAATAGAAATAATTATAGTGTTAATTTAATATTTGTTAAAAAATAATTTTGTTTGTATTCAAGTTGATTTGTGGACAGATTGAATTTCTTATCTAGTCAACTGTAAAAGGCTGACATATTTATTTTGTACAAGAATTAACCCTGTTAAGAATGGATAAATAGTTTGTATGTCTTTTCACTTTTGTAACTCTTAAAAATCAGGTGTTGGGCCTAAGGGTGATGCAGAGAACAAAGCAGGTGTCCAGTGAATTGCAAAAGAGTTAATTGCTTGTACACCTCTTTGCATTTTTAGACACAATCTACTTACCTAACTGTTATTGTGTTTATATTGTAGCATAAACTCTTAGGAAAAAAAAGATAGGTGTCTACTTTGAAAGAAACAGAATTTAAATTGCCTCTCTCTGTGTAAAATTATCTTCAATCTAAATCAAAATGTCTCCTTACTTCACCGTAACATTGTAATTTAAATCTGAGAGGGCAAGCCCCTCAATGTATCTTATTTAATGCTTTAAGATCTTGACTGCTACTTGATTGTAAGGGTTTCAGAGGAAAAAGAAAAGGTGGAAATAACGACTTTAAGGAAACAAAAGATCAACTGCTGAGGAGGGATTATAGACTGCATTTTTCTGTAAATCATAAAGGTGTGTTTGTAATAATTCAGGAAAAAGTGGTTTCATTCCTTTCCTAAAACAGTTTCTTTTCTCACACTTTTTCTAGTGGAACTCTCTTCCGACTCCATGCTTTCTGGTCAAATTTGATCTTCAAAAATTTAAATGCAATGTCAATTGTTATCTGCTGTCTTCTTGATTACTCTTCTTTTATTGTTCTTGCTCTTTAATAATGTTTCTTTTTTCTTATGACCTGGCGGTATAAATTTCTCTCTGAGAACAAAGCTTGTTTGTCCTTTTCTTTAAGCCATTCTGTTCAGTCTGCAATATACTATGTCATGGATATAATATGACAATAATGGGGGAAATGCAACTGGAAGGATATTCCTTTCTTCCATAGTTCAGATGTCACTGTAAATTCTATGCTAACAGTTTCTTTTCTTGCACTTGTGGAACTCTCTTCTGGCTCCAAGCTTTCCAGGCAATTTTGATCCTCAAAAATTTAAATACAATGTCAATTGTTATCTACTGTCTTGATTAATCTTCTATTGTTCTTGCTCCTTAATAATGCTTCTCTTTTTTTTTTTTTCTTATTTTTTCATACTCAGTAACTTCTCTTGTCATAGTGGCTTTACTGCCTTGCATGGAGTGAAATGAGTCAAAAGAAATTCAGTATCTGTTTATATTTCTGAGATGAGGTATTATGTACACCATTTACATTATTTTGACTATTGTCCTCATCTTTATCACCATATTTATTACAAAATTTCGGCTGTTGTATGCTCTGGCCTTCTTCAGGTGGTTGGAATGTCGAACTGAACCCTTTACTTCACTCACTGGAGTAGACTGTTCTAGTTCTAGTTCCACGTGCCATGTTTAATGGATGTCAGTTGAATGTTATCTTCTGTTAATTCCCCTCTCCAAGTTCTCTACTGCCTTAACCGGGTATTGAACTCACACTCTTTGGCTCCTGTCACTGGATCTAACTAACGCCTTTATCCACTGTGCCATGTGTCTTTGTAACAAATATGGTGACAAAGATGAGGACAATTGTCTGAATAATGTAAATAGAAAAGAAATTACAGCAAAGTTTGGAATTGGACTTTATGAATTCTTTTTTTCTATGCTGATAGATATTATGCCACTTCACACCTTATTTTGTTTTATTTACCTGCAAAACCAAGGTTGGTTGTTATGTTAATCAACCTACTCTCTGTTAATTTACTAAAATTTTGGTGATCCTTGGATGTGCAAAATAACCCTTAATCAAAATTTAAAAACCTTAAAATTTTGTTCTGTTCTTTTTAATGCAGTTTTGTTATGGGTATGGTATAATGGACATGTCTAAGTTATTCCTCATAAGAAGATTAACATTGTATTTCAAAATGAGTTGCAGCTTTGTAGGTAATAGCTGAAAATTGACCATCCCCTCCAAGTGAACACCAATTTATTTTGCTATTTTTGAATAAAGGTGTTAGTGGAAGCTAAATTCCTTCTCCTAAAATGGACAATAACTCAAAATACAATTGAGTTACTTCCCTTGTCTGTCAAGACATTGGGTACTACTTCTGAATTGAACATGGCGACCAGCTGACATGTACATGGAATTTGTTGTTTCAATATGTACAATCCTTGTCATTTTCAGATAGTGAATGAATAAAAGTTGTTTATTTATGTGTTAGAATACACTTGTCATTTATTTTCATTCGTTTTTGTTCATCCCAACAGGTTGGGATATAACAAAATTTTTTTTTTCTGATGATCTATTCACAAATTCATTAACTGGAGTAAGTGGGATGTCAACATTATTGTTCACTTTGAAGTGTTTTATAATATTTAAGATCATTGGTACTCTTTCTAAAAGCAAAAATGAACCATACATGCATCAAAAACCACTGAACTAATGAACTGTCCTGCATTATGATCTTGCAAATTATGAAAAGTGATTTCAATTCCCACTACATGTATTGCTTTCTAGTCAGATTGGAAACCCTTATTTAATGAAGACAACAATAATTTATGTATGAGAAAGAAAATAATACATTAGCAAATAAAAAAAGAAGACAATACTTAAGAACCTCCACAAAAATTGTGATACCTAAGGTTTAAATTAATTTTAAAAAAGTGAAAAATGCTTTCTTGAAGCTTTCAATTGAGCTTTAATTGAAAGCTAAAGAATTAAATTTACTATCTCCAGTAAGCAAAATATTTCAAACACAAATTATATTCATTAGAATCAATTTTTAAATATCAGCAAAGTTGGCCATTTTTTTAGACTTTTGTAAACACAAATTAGTTCTCAGTTTTAAAAATCTTGAGAAAATAAAATATACTTTTCTAAAACTTTATTTGAGGAATATTGGCTGATTTAAAGTATAATTAATCTGATTTGAAACAAATATTATTTACTTTAAGTTTAAAACATCACAGAAATGCATTTTTTTTAACTTGACAGTAGTTGTGTTTTTAACCTGACAGTAACTGATGATAGGCCTAATGTTGTTCTACAGCTGTTTTAGATTTTAGCTGTAAAACAGAATTTATGAAAATGACATGAGCACCATTTTTGTTTAATTTTTAAGTACTCAGAAATCTTAAAAATTTCGGAAAATATTCTCCCCTAAGGTTTTATTAAATTTTAGAAATGTTGACTTTAAATTTACTATAGTCATCACTCTCATTTTCTGAAAATGTGGTGTATGGTTGCCCATATTTACTAAAATGGGCACGTTTATATATATATATATATATATATATATATATATATACACACACACACAAAAAAAATTCAAAATTCTTTTAAAAATATTGTTTTTTGATGATTTGTATCAAGCTTTTCCATTTATGATTAGTAAATATAATTTTCATTTAATAACGATATTATCAAAACCACTGAAGTTATTACAGAATTTAAAAAGCATTTAAAACTTAAATTTTAAAAAAAAATTCATTATTCATCAAAAATTTTTTTTCTTTAGACAATAGTGTCTTTAATACATCTTATTTATAAAAGACAAAAGCTTTTCTAATTAATGTCAGATTTATTGCATTTTTTTTATTTCATGTTTCACAGCAGATTTTCAGTAAATGGTGTTTCTTTTTGACAAAAACAATTTGATGATTTTAATTCTCTAAGGAGTCCTACTTTTAACTAATGTAAATATGAAGTTCCTGAAGTTTTAATTACTCAAAATTTCATATAATTAAGTAAGTGTGGATAACAGATGTAGTAAAAAAAAATTTAAAGATTTTCAAAAAAAATAATCTCATTCATTTGTGAATAAGTCCTGAAAATTTAATTAAAAACTGACAATTATTTGATTTTTTTTTTTTTTTTTTTTTTTGTTTTTTTTTTTTTACAAGAATTTCTAAATCACTGTGTTTTTTACTGCAAAAAAGATGCTAAATTTCTCATTTCTCTTTGGTCTATTCACTGATGCAAAAAAAGATTTTTAACCTAAATTTTGTAAATGCTAGAAAGGATTAAAAAAAAATTTAATAAAAAAATACTTTGGTTTTACATCTTAATAATAACATAAATATTTTGGCAATGAAACTGTTTTTTTTTATCAAATTTGGGGGCTTTTTCATCATGCTATGCTCTTTTTTTTTTTTTTTTTTTTTTTTTTTTTTTTAGCAAAAAAAAGTGGCAGTACTTAATACATATAATTACATCAAGTGTCCACATTGGAAAAAGAAAACAATGCATCAAAAGATACTCCTTTGAAAGTTTGACATAATCCAATCCATAACAAAAGATGGTATTTATCTTATGCAAATCTAGAAAAGATATAAGACATACCTGTTTCCTGAAAGTCAAGATGAAGTCTAAAAAAAATTTATAAATAGGGAAAAATATAGTAAAATAAGACAAATAAAGGAGTCGGCATATATGAACCTGACAGACTGTAAAAGTCATGCCAGTGTATGGTTTTCTTTGCTTAGGAATTGGAGAGCATTTCTTCATATAAAAAAATATAAATCTCCTATGTTACACAGGTTGCTGAGGATGGAATTACCTTTATGGCTTGTATTGCTGGGAATGAGCTGAGCCAGTATTTGCTACCATTTCTGTTTACCATTATTTAAAAAAAAAAAAGAAAAAAATGTCTTTTGAATACATCAGCCAAAACATAACAAATGTAGCATAAAGAAAAAAATTCAGTAATCTGTGGGACATGGAATTAGGAAAGAGGTCTTGGAGAAATTGGCACTTATACTCATAGGTCATATTGAAGGCAAAAGAGGCATGGGGAAATGGCTAGTGATCTACCTAATAGGCTTATGACTTAGTGACTGGGAGAGATAGTAAGAAGACAAACCTTGTTTAGAGTTACAAGGGATAGGAAATTGTGGAGAGACATGATCTACCACATCATGAAGGGAAAAACTGAACAACTCTTGAGATAATCCAATTCAATCAACACTTTGAATTATCCACCTGTCCAGTCAATGAAGTTGGCAATTGAGTAATGTCCTACTGCCAAGATACTGCAGAAATCATCTGACGGGAATTTGTGGTGGAGAGATTGTCATTTATTGTACATCAATCATTTTTAATTTTTATCGATTTATTGAGTAACTGGGACATGATCCAAAAGCTCAAAGAAGTCTATGCTGCCTTTTTAAATTTTGTCCCATTGTATCTTGTAAATAAAGTGTTGTCAACTTTCTCCTCTTGGTTGATTGAAATAGCATAATTTATCTATTTTCATTTGCTTTTAGGCTAAGCTTAGTAAATATCTAAGATAAATTGTTGAGTTATTAAACTTTCAATAAATTAATCTTTGTTATAAAATGAATGATATGCTGCTTATTTTAAATTTTGGGGACAACTTAACTGGTCTGCTTGTTAAAAAAAACATAAATAGGTTAGTATTTGTTAGACCTTTCTCAAGTCATGACATTTATCAGAATAAAAAAAAATGTTTATTTATTTATTTTCAAGGTGGGTGTCCTGTCCATAATAGTGTCAAATCAATCCCTGAATTCTTAAAGTTATATCTGTACTTTGTTTTTATTTACAAATGTCAAATCTGAAACTGTTTATGCCATTGATAACTGTACAGGTATACCTCACCATATGTTGTTAATTAGTTCTAGAGGCCATGACTTAAGTCAAAATAACCACACTATAAACTGCAAATAAGCACTTCTTATTGCCTATTACAGTATTTATGATATGTATGTACAGTATTCTGAATAAATTAATTTCCACCTAATCTTCCAGTGATATAGCCTTATGCTTAGCATTAGCACTGAGACTTTTCTTTGGAGCCATGGGTAAAAATGTATTCTAAATCACAATTGAAATGTAATTGAAAGAGCATCAATGGCAGAACACAGATGTAAACAAGTCAGAATTCAAAATCAGTGTTGAAGCAGAAAACAACACGTGAGTGCCACCTGTCGGCAGGAACTTGAAATAGGAACATCTGCTGAACATACTTTATTATGTGACTATTTTGTTTATGATGATTTTATGATATATATATATAGTATACATCATATTATTTAAAAAATTTATTTAAATATAATTTTATATGTTTATTATTATTTTAGTGTTTGACGTCTATAAAATTTTTAACAGTCAACGTAAACACTTGAATAAAATGACCTAAGGCGAGTTTTATTTTTTGCATATAATATTTATGAAAAACAGATGTATTTTTGAAAATGACTTAACCCAAAACGACTTAAGATGAGGTATCACTATATAGTATTTTGAATTGGAAAAAAGTACATAATTAGCATGCATTTATCAATGATGGTAACAGTTTAAAACTTGACATTTATTTATTGATGGGTTGATTTATTTTTTATGGCTTATCAACTCTTTGCAAGTTATTTAAAGCCAGAAATTATTTTTAGAATGTAAGATTTTGTGATAATAATGGTTTACTGATATGAGACTTACTAATTAATCCATAGCTGTGGGGGAAACAGGTGTATTCATACCTTTCCCAAGAGTATTTGTGCATAAGTGAATATAACAAACCCAATGGGAGTTGGAACTCTGCTCTCTGATTAATAATTCCAAGCCATTATCCATTACACCACCTACATCTACAAGCTTACAGCACCTTGTATACCAAGCAGTCACTCATTTTAGTACTGACAAGACTTCATGTTGCTTAACTTTGCTGATCATATAGGAACTAGTGTTTCAACATAATTTGGCTATAAGCCAATTAAAGATATGTCTCTTTGTTCTTATTTATAAATATAGTTTGAAACTAGTATTTATGCCACTGATAACTGTATACTATTTTTAATTTGAAAAAATGTACATCATTAGAACTCAGTTTCTGTCTCTATTTCTGAGATGAGGTATTGTAACTATTTACATGATTGATTGATTGTTTTGTTTAACGGCATCTCAACCTTAGTGGTCATTTTATGCCGGAAATGATTTTGAGTGACTTTAAAAGTCAAAAACGCATAGTTGGCAACACCATTGCTTCAAAAACGTACGGCTGGCAACATTATTGCTTCAAAAACGTATAGCTGGCAACATTATGGTTTTAAAACATATAGCTGGCAACATTGTTTCAAAAACGTATAGCTTGCAGCATTATGGTTTCAAAAACGGATAGCTGGCAACATTATTGTTTCAAAAACCTTTATCTGAGGGCTTACTGTTAAATGTAGTTTATCATCATACCCAGGATGCGGATGTAGTTTATTGTCATACCCAGGACATTAACTATTTACAGTAAACCATTCAAATTGTTGTCCTCATCTTTATTACTATATTCATAACACTTCGGCCATTGTATGCTCTGGTCTTCTTTAGGATCTGTCTATATTTCTGTGATGAGGTATTGTAACAATTTACACTATTTACATCGTTCAGATTGTTGTCGTCATTTTTATTGCCAGATTCACAACGTTTTGGCCATTGTATACCCCAGCCTTCTTTCCCAAGGACACATGACCCAGTGGATAAAAACATTGGTGGAAGTGGTCCAAAAAATTACTTGACTCAAAGAGTAGTCAGTTTAATACCTTGCCACAGCAGAGATGAACGAAAACTTGGAGAGTTGAGTTCCTAAAAGGGATTAACTGAAACTGAGATATCCAGAAAAGACATGGTATGTGGAATTAGAATGTTCTACTTTCGGTTCAAAATTCCAATATATATCACCTGAAGAAGGCTGGAGTGTACAATGGCTGAAATGTTGTGAATATGGCAATAAAGATGAGGACAACAGTCTGAACTATGTAAATAGTGTAAATAGTTATAATACCTCATCTTGGAAATATAGACTATGAATATGGCAATAAAAATGAGAACAACAGTCCGAACGATGTAAATAGTTATAATACCTCATCTCAGAAATATAAACAGATGTTAAAATTGAGTAATGCCGAGTAGTGTTTAACCAGCACTATCTGTCAGTTATGTGCCATATGTGATACATGCTTAGGCAATCATGTATTTTTTGACACATGACTAACGAGGCAGATTTTTTTCCCGTAGTAGGTTGCCATTTCTTTGTGGTAAATCAGTTGCCATTCAAGGCTATAGAACCCAGTCTGTCCTGCTATTTACCCATAGCTGGGGGGAAGAAGAGGATTCATACCTTTTCCAAGGGTATTAGAATGTAAGTGAATGTAATAGATTCAACTGGAATTTGAATTGAGACCTGGTATTTGTGCTAAATAAAGATTTAAAATGTCTAAGTACACTTTCAGACAAATGGCTACTATTAAAGGTATTCGGCAACCCTTTTGATCATATAATTAATACTTTTTGATTTATCATGAAAATAATAATGTCATAATTCTGTTTTGTTAAAGCTACAACCCAACAAATTGCAATGATAGGATTCATTTTTTGTTTTGTCTTTTTTCTCTCTCCAAGGCTATCTGTGTCATGAGGGAGAGGAGTGATGACAAAAGTTAAGACACATTCACAGTCATTAAGACAAAAATATCTGTCAATCTGTCTCCCGCTTATTTTGTTTATTTTTTAATTTGAAATGAAGCCTGAAACATGTAAGAAAAGCACCTGCTACCACTGACATCTTCCTGCACCACAGAGAGACGTCATCATCTTCCCTTTTAATGAATTTTTGATAAATTGAGACCATTAGTGGCTGTGTTATTATGACCTTGTATTGCTCTTTTCTCATGTCTCTCTTTGCCCTCTCTGTTCTCTCTTTCTCTTCTCTCTCTCTTCCCCCGCGTCTCTCTTTGCCCTCCCTCTTCCCCCGCGTCTCTCTTTGCCCTCCCTCTTCCCCCGCGTCTCTCTTTGCCCTCCCTCTTCCCCCGCGTCTCTCTTTGCCCTCCCTCTTCCCCCGCGTCTCTCTTTGCCCTCCCTCTTCCCCCGCGTCTCTCTTTGCCCTCCCTCTTCCCCCGCGTCTCTCTTTGCCCTCCCTCTTCCCCCGCGTCTCTCTTTGCCCTCCCTCTTCCCCCGCGTCTCTCTTTGCCCTCCCTCTTCCCCCGCGTCTCTCTTTGCCCTCCCTCTTCCCCCGCGTCTCTCTTTGCCCTCCCTCTTCCCCCGCGTCTCTCTTTGCCCTCTCATGTCATATATATAAGATTAAGTTAAGTAAAAGCTTGTCACTGTTACCTTCAACATCCAGACTCCTGAGTTTCATAGGCGGACCTGTCCATCTACTTTTTAGGGGGTATGAGCAATTCACTGATTATTTTTCCAATTTTTTTTCTTTTCTGTGAGAATGTAAAATCAGAAAATTTAGATACAAAGTTGGCAAATTATTTTTCTTTTTGAGTTGATTCAAAAGAAAAAAAAAAAATATGGCAAATTTCAGGGGAAAAAAAAAATATCCTGAACCTGATTCCCATATTGGTTATTCCTTACTTCTTTTTGGCTTCTATGGAAATTTCCCTTCCTTCCTATGTTGTTTGACAGTTAATTTCAGATGAAACCACTTATTCTTTTTTTTTTTTTTTTTTTTTTTTTTTTTTTTTTTTTTTACTAAAAACTGACCCCCAATTTATAATCTCTTTTACATTATTTGGCAATAATCTTTAGTGTAATGATGAAAAGCATTTGTCCATTTTTATGAAACCTTTGAATTGATAACTCAGTTTGATCTATCTGATTACTCTCAAATGAACACTGCTAACCAATCATCTCTTATCCATAGTTCTGATTTATTTTTTCCTTTCTGATTCTCTGGCATTGAACTGGATTCAGTTGATGAAGTCATTGAAAGTAATCATTTCACCACAAGCAAAGCAGTAAAGCCACTAAGATGCAAGAGGTTGCTGAGTGTTAGAGAATGAGAAAATATACTATTAAAGAGGGAGAACAATAAAAGAAGTAAAAAAGCAGAAGATAACAATTGACATTGCATTTAAAGTTTTGAAGATCAAAGTTGACTGGGAAGCAAGAAGTCAGAAGAGAGTTCCACATGCAAGAAGTGTGATTTTAAAAAAACAAAAAAAAAAAAATAAAAAAACTGATGGCATAGAGCTTACAGTTACAGCTTTCCTTTTCAACTGTAAAATGATTTGGTTTGGTTTATTTTGTTTTACACCATATCAGCCTCAATGGATTATTTAATGCCGACAAAATTTTTTATTGCTGGTAATATTTTTTGTCAACAATCTGTTTTTGGTAATATTTTTCCTTCAAAAATGTATTGCTGGTAATTATTTTTTTGTTTTTAAAATGTATTGCTGGTAATAGTTAACTATTTGCCCATGGCTGGGGCCCTGACAGGTGCTATCACCCTGGGTCAGGGTGGACCTGGGAACACCAGCAATTGAGAGGTGGTTTTATACTCCTCAAAACCTCCTGATCAGAGGCCTTGCTGCTGGACATAGTTGTTATGGAGTGGTTTCACAGTGGAGGCTTGTATTTGTACTAAGTCGGTCCTAAAATAGGTTCGATGTACAAAACGTTAGGAACTTGATATAATAGATAATGATGCAGAGAAATCTAGTTGTGGTCGCTGATACTTTAGTATCTGACTAACGGTCGTCCGGCATCGACTGACCGACTGAGTGACCCCCCACTACTCCTACTTATTATAGGTGGGAGAGTCTATTAACTATAGAATAGGTGTGTTCCACTATAACATCCCCCTAAAACTTTACTCCATAGGAGTAAACAGTTTTCTTTATTTATTTTTAATTTTTTTACAGGAAATATGAAGAAAAAACAACAAAAAAAATTATTTTTTTTTTAGTAACATCGTAGCGTATCTCCTACGTTTTTTTTGTTTGTTTTTGATCCACTTTTAAATGATCAGTTGCCTTTCTTTTTTCTCCTGGATCGGCGTACCTCAGGTAAAATTGTAACAAGTGTTGTTAGATCAAACGTATTGAAAATCACCTCCATCGGTGTTTCTTCTGCGGGACCGCTGTCACCCACGTCTGAAAAACATTGTCTGATCTGGTTACTGCACGTGAATTTTTTACCTTTCATCAAGTACATCATATAGCCAATCTGGTTTTCTATTTTTTGGTACCTCCATAGTGTTACCAGAAACAACCTTCCGCTTTGAGCTTCTTAAGGATGGAGTCACAGTTTTCTGTAGGTTCTTTTTGTGGTTCTATTTGTTCAGCCTCTAGCTTCCCTTTTGTTGATCTTGTGCTTCTTAACATTTTCTGTGGTGACTTCAGTTGACTTAAATCATTTAATAATTCTGCATGTCCTTGGCTGCGGGTAACTCGCTCCCCAGTTTTTCTCGGTGTCGGCTTCATCTTTACTCTCTGGAGCTTGTTTTTCACGTATATCGTTGGTGTTACCCATTCAACCTTTTTAAATACACGTTTTCTCTAATCTGTCCAATTCTTTATCTATCTGTTCAATTGAAGCAAACAGCACATTCCTTTTCTTTTTGAATACTTCCTGAGCGTTTTCTTTTAGCTGGAATTTTGCCTCCATCTTGGTACACGTTCCCAAACCTGGAGAAAAAACAGTTGGAAATGTTCCCTTAAGTTTCTTTACTAATTTCTGGGCTTCGTAGTTTAAATTTTCTACCTTGTAACAGAAAGAATTTATCAGTAGATCCCATAATTGAAATTCTGTTATCCAATTCTTACCAAGTAAGTTCGTGGTATTTTCTATGACAAATAGTTTAGCTTTTCGCGTTTTTATATTTAACGTGACGTTTGTAACAAATTCTCCAATAAATTGTATTTTTTCTCCTGTCACTGACCTCGTGATTTTTATTTGTCTTCATTAAAGTTGATTTTTATTTTTTTATTACTTATTTCGATGGTAACAAATTTTCTGCTTATTCCATCGTTCACCTCGTTGGACTTTAATTTTCTTATTTTATTGTCTTTATTTTTTGACCTGCAGTGTGAGCTTTTATGACCCACTCTTTTACACTTGAAGCATTTTTTATTCCTAAAATTGCAATATCTGTACCAGTGAAGTTCACTGCAAGCAAAACATGGCTTCGGGAGTTTTTGTATATTTTTCTCTGATATTTCACTTTTTGTTTGATAATCCGCAATTTTAGAATTCTTTTTGGTAGACTTTCTTTTTTTGTAGCGTATTTTCCTTACATGCGAAACGCCAGACTGTTCTATCTTTTTCGAATCTTTCTTTACGCTAACATATCTTGTGCAGTCTTCTGCCAACTATTGTATCGAAATCCTTGGTTCGTTTTCTAATTTTGACAGCACTAATTATCTCAACTCTGCGTCTCTTTCTGATACCAGCCCTTGAACAAACACTAAGCACTTAAAATTGTCAGCGCTTAACTCTGCTAGCTTGAATTCTTCACAATGCTTATTCACATTGGCTGCGTACGTTATATAGTCTTGTTCGTCATCTTTCATCAGATTCAAACATTTCCACCTCTTGTGAAACAAAGATGTCTTTTTACTAAATAATTCACTTAATATATTTACCGCCTCGGTAAATGTCAACTCGCTAGTTTTTTTTCAGTAAAATGTAATTTACCAATTTGTTATGCTCAGCAGTTCCTAACTTGCTTAAAAGAAGTCTAACCTTCTTTCCTTCAGACCACGAGTGGTAGTCCTCGTTATACATGTCCATATATTTTTTATAATACTCCTCAAAAGTTATCTCTTCATCTGGACTGTACGTGAATATTTCAATTGAATTCCATATTCTCTGAGAAAGAATCATTTTGTAGATTTTTCTCTTTCCTCTTCTCAGTTATTTTCAGAATTTTGTTTTGAAACTCCTTATGCATCTGTTCCATTTCTCACTAAAACTGCATTTGTCTATTAAAAGTTTCCTCCTGTAGCTGCATCTGGAATGTCTTCTGTTGCTCTAATATTGTCATCTGTTGTTCCGACTGGAACTTAAAAAATTACTGGAATATATTTTTGCATTCCTCCATCTTCGCAAAAGTTTACACAATGCTTAAATATTGTAGAGGTGGGGTCCTATGAATTTGCAATTTGTGACCTATTTGAGCAAACTGTCTTATCGAGAAAAAAAAAAATTCTTTTCTCAGTTGAGAATACAACTGATTTTTTTCATCACTAAGTTTACGCCTTGTCTTTCGAAAAACATTGCCAAGTTTGTTTTTTTTTTTTTGTTTTTTTTTTTTAATGTGAATCTGAAATTTTGTCGCTGAAATAATTGTGACAAGCAAATTTTTTTCTTTTTCCTCTGTATGAGTACGAATTTCGTCACCAAATGTGGCGAGCGAATTTTTTTTTCTTCCACCATATGAATCCGAATCCCTTCGCCAAATTATACTGTGGCAAACGAAATTCTTTATTTTCTCTTCCACTGTATGAATCCAAATCCCTTCGTTATGGCAGGTGAATTTTTTTTCTTCCTCCGTATGAGTACGATTTCCTGGTTTCCAAATTTGTTATATGGCGAACAATTTTTTTTTTTTTTTTCCTCTGTATGAGTTCGAATTCTTGTGGCCAAATTTGTTATGGAGTGTGAATTTTTTTTTTTTTCTCTTCCACTGTATGAATCTGAATACCTTGTCGTCAAGTGTGTTATGGAGTGGTTTCACAGTGGAGGCTTGTATTTGTACTAAGTCGGTCCTAAAATAGGTTCGACGTACAAAACGTTAGGAACTTGATATAATAGGTAATGACGCTGAGAAATATAGTTGTGGTTGCTGATACTTTAGTATCCAACTAATGGCCTTCCGGCATCAACTGACTGACTGAGCAACCCCTACTACTCCTACTTATTATAGGTGGGAGAGTCTATTAACTATAGAATAGGTGTGTTCCATTATAGCAATAGTTTATCATCTTACCCAAGATGCGGATGTAGTTTAATGTCTTACCCAGGACACAATTGTAAAATGGTGAGACCTTGTTGTCAATCTAGTACTGCTCTTAAAGTCTAAGTGCAATAGAGGAAATTAATATTTATTTTGTGTAATAACAAAAATGTGACACAAGGTCAAAATCGGGGGGGGGATGGGGAAGGCTTGTCTTCAATCTGTAGTAAACTTAGCTAGCTTCTAAGACTGACTTAAACAAACTATAATATTCCTTGCACGAAAACAACACATTCTTACTTACCTTTCCAACTACAGGCATCATAATACTTCAAAGTTTCTATGAAATCCTAACTAGGCCCCATATGTACCATAGAGAAAAGATTGTCAGAACAATTACCGGGAAAGTATTGATAGAAAAGACACAGAGAAGCTATGTTACAGGAAAGTGATTGAAGCTGAAATGCCAGGTCAAGACCAATAACATTGCAGATTCTTTTGATTTTATCAAGAATCTTTAATTATATAGCAGGAGCACCAGATCAGTGTTCTGGAAGTGTTGATGGTATATCTTGCAAGAAATTTATTCTTTTGCATTTTCTTATGATATCAATAAATTGGATAGGCATTCAAGATCATTTGTATGTCTATTTGATTATTTCTTCCTAACCATTTCTCTCATCCCGTAGCTCTGCACAGTTTTTCTTTTATTCCAGTGTCATTTGACTTGATCAATGAAAGTTCTTGATGGTCTACCTCTTGATTTTTGCCCATAATTTGGATCTTGTACTCTTCTATTTTCCTTCTTCAGGTGGTGTAATAGATAACGGATCGAAATTGGAAATTGTAGAGCTGAATTCTAATCCCAGTTGGGTTTGTTATAGTGACTTTGGGAAAGGTATAAATCCACCTCTCCTCCCCTCACTTATGGATTCAATAGTAGGAATTGTATCAGTAAACATTATCTCTATACCTTGTGGCTTTAAATAACATGCAAAGGTTGATAAGTTGTAAAAAAAAAAAAAAAATGAAATGATGTTAATAATTACTGCTTAATGATAGCCAGTGGGTCATATCTTTTTTTATTGTGTATATATGACATTCTTTGTATTCTTTTCCCTCTCCACTTCTATATTCTTGACTATATATTTGTTTTTATAATATTTTCTCAAGTGGCTCCTTTTTATCGTAGATAATGTGAATGTATTCAGTGATTTGTCTTTTTCTGTCTATATAGATTTTATCTTTTTATTTTCATAATGCTGATTATATATTCATAATATCATTAATATTTCCTTAAGAAATTTTTTTTTTTTATGATAAGGGAGTGTTTTGAAATTCCTGTGTCTGCTTGATTAGTTTACACAGTTGCCATACCAGATGTTTAAAATGCGTGAGATTTAAAAAAAAAAAAAAAAAAAATTTAATGCTAACAATAACTTCTAGAATCAATGCAAGTGTCATTGGAGATGTAAATAAACTTGAGGAGTGACTTTTATTATTATTTATATTATTTACATTTAGACTAATATCCTCATTTTTGTTGTTATCACTACTGGTACTTAAGTAAACTTGGCATTATTTATATTATACTATCCTTCTTCTCACAAAGTTTCAGTCATTGTGCCCTCTGGCCTTCATCATGTGTTTGTTGATTTGAATAACTTTCAGGAAATTTTGAACTAAACCTTTTAATTAAATTTACAGTGGTAGATTGGTCTTCTTTATTGCTCATGTCTATGGATATCTCTTCTCGCTCTTATTCACTACTGATCAGCTGTTGCTCCCCCCCATTTCCATTGAGTCTAGTTCTACTCTACCTAGCCCAGGTATTCAACTCATAATTACTATGTTACCAAATTTACAAACCTATACTTTAATCCACTAGGCTATTGTCCTTTAACTTTGATTGACTAATATCCAAGAATTGAATCACTGGATGTAATAGTTTACTATTATTTCAGCATTTAATTTAACTGATCAAGCCCAAATATTTTTATGTGATAACAAAATTGATGTCATCTTGGTGGTTAGTATTAAATGTGGGAAAATTCTGCAGTTAAAGATTTCCAGATCTTAAACTAAATGCATTTTTTTTTTTTTTTTTTTTTTTTTTTTATGTGAAGAAATCTTGAATATCTGTGCTGCAAATATCTTACTCTTATTATATTTCCATGATTAAGCTGAGTCCTGCTACTTGTCTCCCTGCTTCTCTGTTTTCAGATGTTTTGTTATATGATGTACTTGAAGCTCCTCACTTTAGCCATGTAGATAATCTATTTCTCTTTACATAATAAAAATTAAAAATGCTGTTGTAAATCTCTCTCTCTCTCTCTCTTTTGTTCTAAGACATCGGACATGACACACTTTGCAAATTCAGATGTTGATATGGTTGAATGGATTTGGGTACATGAATTGTTATAGTGGTTTTCTAAGTACAACTTAGATGTGACACAAGGCTAAAAGTATGGGGCACTCACATTTATTTTAACACCTAAAGAGTGGTTCAACGAGAAGATGAACAATTAGTTAAAATTAATAGGAAAAATGCTACATCTTGAAATTCAAACAATTTAAACCTCTGTATATATTATCTTCATATTTGGAATCACCAGCTTTGGCAGTATAATTTGTAGTTTTACATTTTTTTGTCATCATATTATACTTTATATTAATAAACAAAATTAATTTCTTGTGAAATTATAATAAATGTGCCTTCAATCACGCTTCCAGATCATCATTGTCTAAATCAATGATTTTTCAACATTTCTGTGACTCTATCACCCCACCTCAGTGTGCTGAAGGTGGCACCCTAAAGTTAGTGATATCTTTCAGAAAGAAAGATAAAACAGATATTTCACTTTGAACCTAAATAAATGTGGTGAATTGGACAACAAACATGGATAGTGCCATTAAAGTCACTTAATTTTCATTTCCTCAAAATATGTGTCCCAAATGTCACGTGACAGCAGAAAACATAGACTTGTGAAATAGCAACCAGGGAAAATTTGCATGATATCATCTTCCATAATTTGACCAATCTTAATAATATATTGTCATATACAGAAAACATGATTCCATTTGGTAAATAAATATAAAATTTACAAGATTATCAATAATAATGCAACTTTTGGAACATCCTGTACAACAACATTTGTAAAAAAAAAAAAAAAAAAAAAATGTTTTTCATTTTCATCCTTTCATTTTTAGGTGCTATAACTAACAGTGGCAAAGCCTTTATTTTACCATTGTCCGGTTGACATCTGAAAAAAAAAATGCTATACTAAATGTATTTTTTAATTCTCATTGAACTTATTCCTTTTTGGGAATATGTGCTTTACCTGTTTTCATCAATTTTGTTATTTTAATTTAAACTACTGTTATAACCCAAAATATTCCATGTGATACACTAGTTGAAAAACCCTGGGCTATTGCAATGTGGTGACGTGTATATAACTGTAAAGCAGAAAACCTGTAGAGAAATGAATTTGTTTGTGCTTCTGCTAGTTTTTACTAATATCTCAAATCTTTGATAGTAAGAAAGAAACCATGCTCAAGAAGAAGCATAATTGGTTTATTAGGAAATCAATGTTTACCAAACTTAGCTTAGTCTGGTATAAAGCCACATTAATAGGGCACCTATATGAATCAAACTTCTATGTCCCATGATCCTTTGAGATGTTGGCAATCTTGGCTCTCTACAATTTTCTGTCCTTTGTAGCTCTTAGTAAATTTTGTCTTTTTACTATTTGTCCTAAACCCTGTTTTATTATCCATTTACGCAAACTCATTAGGTTTGTTATGTGCTGTTTTCATCTGTCCCTCTTGCCTTCAATATAATGGTCTACTCAACTAGCTTGTTAACCATTGCTCTAAACATGACATTTCATCTTAAATATTTAATAAAGTGTAAAATGGCCATCTTCTAAAGTGTATAGGCCATAGTGTGTGTGTGTGTATGTATGTATATATATATATATATATATATATGATGCGATGGATAAATTGTTGTCTAAATTACGCAACACAGACATCTCTTTTTGACAGATATATTTACCAAAATTACTCAAAAATATCTTGAAATACTAAAGTGTAAATTTATTCAGCAAAATCACCATTAATGAATGCTGTCATAATCCTTGTCTCCAGTTCATCTTTGGTATTACAAGGAGTTTTGTTGGTCTCTCACTCAACTGTGCCCTGCACTTAATAATCAAGGGGGTTGCAGTCTGGGGAGTTAGATGGCCAGCTGTAAGGGGCGATGTGGTTGCAGAAATTGTCTCACAGCCTTGACTGTGTTCTCCTGCTTGTGTGACAGAGGGTCTTCAGCACACACCCTCTTGGCCCAAGGCAGCACCACCTCCTCAAGGCACTTTATATAGGCCTCTGTGTTTAGTTTGAGGTCCTCCTCAACAAATTTGGGAGTTCTTTTCTTATCAGAATGATCAGTTTTCCAAGCTTCTGTACCTTTGTAATCATCATTAGACTCATGCCACTCTAAATCCTTTATATTGTCTTCAGATTGATACTCATACACTCTGAAATGTTTGTATTGGAGCTTTCGGCATGAATGCCAAGCAGTACACCATGCCATTTCCAAATTTCTGGTGAAGTGAATTGCGTTATGGTGCTCTTTTTCTCACAGATGGTGCCCAACTGAGCTAACTTTTACTATGTAATTGACAAAATGAAAAATAAACAATGTGCATGTTCCAAATTAAAAATATAAAATGGCAATAATTTACCCATTGCACACTGTGCTAAGTTTAGTTTCTGTTTGAATTTCTGGGATGAAGAGTTATCTTTATTTATACTCAGACTATTATCCTTCTTCTTTCTTGTTGTTATCACAACATTTCAGCTCAGTCTCGGCAGTCGGCAGATCCGGTTAAGGGTTTCAAGTTCTACACTCAGAATTATCCCACAGGACAATAGCAGAGTGGATAAAAGTGTTAGTTTGTGCATATGGTTTCATAGTAATTGAGTTCAATCTCTGGGTGGTTAAGGTAGACAGACTCGGTAGAGACAGTGCATGTGAGTAGTACTAAATAAGAACTAGAAGTGATATCCCTAGATAGTAAGAACAATCTATCCCTGTCAATTAAATACTGGGTGCAGGTCATTTCTCTGAAGTTTACCCAGATCGGCAAGCACCTTATGAAGGCCAGAGAACACAATGGCTGTTATGTTATGAGGAGGACGATAATCCAAGTGTAAATCATACTAAGTTTTCTTAAGCAGAATGGTTTGTTAGATGAATTTGCTAAAAGTTAAATCATGTTGGGAACCTTAGCAGCTGTGTAATTTAATTTGTTAACACTAGAAGAATATAAATGTTACTTGTCAGTATTTACCCACTTCTTCATGGTGTTAAGAGATAACATTAGTTGGTTTAATGTCGGTAACCATATGCATATAGGCCATGAACAACTATTGTCCAATTCCCCCACCCGCCAACTGTTGTCAAGCTGGTGTCCGTATCCACCATTTAGGGCAATGAGGGAGGTGCTGCTGCAGGGTTTGAATCTCCAGTTCCAGACTTCCCTCCTAACTTGAAGAGTAAGAGGGAACAGATACATTTTGATCCCTGTAAAAAACCTAGGAATGGTCTGATGATTATGTAATGTAGGAACTATAAAGTTGATACATTCTCCAGCTTTCTACTGATTCTTATACAATCATCAAAGTGTTGTGTTTTTTTTTTTTTTTTTTTTTTAATAATGTTCACTCTGTACAAGGCTCAAGAGATGCACAAGGTAGAGGATTACAGAGTAAATATGGAAATAACAATAGAATAGAAAGTAGCTTGCAATGTTGAAGGGGTTGTACAGTGGAAAATAATTCATCACCCACAAGGCTGCAGAGATACTCTTGCTCTATCAATACTAGAAAGTGAAAACTGGACATCTGCCCATATATGACAGCAGTACTCCATTTTCTACCTGATATGGCTCTTGTAAAAGTAGAGGATAGCAAACAGTCAGGTATGTATGAGTATGTGTGTGGGAGGTGACATCCATACCCTATTAGAATAGATCTTTTTGGATTTATTATGTTATCGTAAAAGACTGCCAGTGAAACTGTGAGAGAATACATTCTATAAAAGAAAAAGCTTCATTTTGAAGCCAAACATTATTTTCTCTTTGAAATGTTAAAATTGCAATCTACAAGATAAACCATCTAGAAAATAAATGATAAAATTTGAAGAAAGCTAAATAAAACCATCTTGGGAGAATTTGGTATTGTAACAAGTGAATTAGTCACTAAAACATTTTTATTGACTTATCAGAGAATTAAGCAAAGAAAAATATTTATATATTCATAAAATAGCAATAAAATTTAGCACTTGTTACTGTTCAGATCTTTATTTGAATCGGCTTGTGGCCATATCACATTGACATACTGGTTCTTATATGATCACTGAAGTTAAGCAATGTTTAGCCTGGTCAGATGGGTGACTGCTTGGGAATACCAGGTGCTGTAAGCTTGGATGTACAGGTGGTGTAATCAATAACAGCTCAGAATGGATTGTATGTGTGAGTTCCACTTGAGGTCTTGTGTGTGTGTGGGAGGTGACAGAGATTAATCTAACAATTGGACAGTTTTGCTGTTACACCTGGTATGGCAGCAATACTCCATTTTCCACCTGATATGGCTCTTGTAAAAGTAGAGGATAGCAGGCAGAGTCAGGTACTTATTAGAAAAGTACAGGCAACTGACCATTTTTCCAGCATCTTTAGTAATGGATTGTATATGTAAGTTCCACTTGAGGTCTGGGTTGAACTTGAGAAATAGGCACTCAAGGCAAGGGGCCTCATTAATAGAACATTTATTCTGGCAAAAATTCAGGTTCTGTTTGGTGATTTACTTATGTACAAATACCCTTAGGAAAGGTATGGATCTACCTCATTAAAACTATTGGTTAATTAGCAGAACTTGTATCAGTAAATCATTATCTCAAAAACAAAAAAAAAAAATCTAACAATCTAAAAATATTTTCTGACTATAAATAACAATAGTTCTTACTATCTAGGGATATCACTTCTAGTTCTTATTTAGTACTACTCACATGTACTGTCTCTACAGAGTCTGTCTACCTTAACCACCCAGAGATTGAACTCAATTTCTATGAAACCATATGCACAAACTTTTATCCACTCTGCTATTGTCCTGTGGGATAATTCCGAGTGTAGAACTTGAAACCCTTAACCGGATCTGCCTACTGCCGAGACAGCTGAAATGTTGTGAAAATAACAAAAAGAAGAAGGATAATAGTCTGAGTATAAATAAAGATAACTCTTCATCCCAGAAATTCAAACAGAAACTAAACTTAGTACAGTGTGCAATGGGTAAATTATCGCCATTTTATATTTTTAATTTTATTATAATAAATCATAAAAAAACAAATCAATCAATTTAGCTTTGTACTGGCTCTTATTCTTAAATGATAAATATATATTTAGTAATAACATCTACATCCTGTAACATAAAGTAAAAAAAATTATGCTAAAATATCAAAATTAAACTGGTTTTGAGGGAAGTATCTCTAATAGTGTAGATTTATATTTAAAAATTAGTCAAATTTTACAGTTTTTTTTTTTTCTAGTAGGGAAATAAAACAGTAGTCATGGCAGTGGGGGAAATTTACAATTTAGTATAGAAATATTTCCTTGTTATAATATTGTATGACTGTATTTTAAAGCTGGAGTTGGTAAATTTTTATTATGTCAGTCTACACTAAGAGATATTTCCGACTTTGATTTCATTTTGAACATAGTCCTGGTATAGTCTATATGAATACATAGGTACATCAGTAAGTTCCTGATGATGAAAAAAAAAAAAAAAGCATTTATTTATGCAGTGAATATGCAGCATAATCTCTTTTTGACAATAGAATTAATTCAATGGGGAAAAATTGTGGTGGTTACACGATTCAACTGACAATAGCAGAGGTAGGAACAAAAAAGAAAGCGAGGAGTGTAACCGACAAAAACTAGTGTCACACGTCCAACCTTCCCACGAGCAAAACGCTCACTGTTCAGAAACAAAAACGCGCCTGCTTTATACAGCCAAGGACCGACCATGATTTGCATGCGAATGATGAGACAACGAGATTTCGCGTTAACTGTCAGAGACCGCCTGGCATAAAGCTTGGGCGCCGCCATTTTGGTTCCTTTTACCATTGAGCAAACCGGAATTTGCACATCGCACAGATTCGCAGGCGTTTCCGAGGTAGGCCATTTTCACAATTTTCCCCACAAAAATAAATATGATTTTTGCTAAGGAACTACCTGTCAGGTTGTAAACTTAATGGTAATATTAACCGTTTCTTTTATAAGGAAACATTTGCCATTCATTAACCATTCAGCCACTACTGCTTTCTGTTTAAAATTATAAAATCTTTCTCTTAAAACAATTTTTCAGGAAAATAGCTTTCTCAAATCTAGTAGCTGTTATTGCTCTTTCCAGTACTGATGTGGGTTTCCTATCTAACCATTTGTTTAAAGTAGTGTGGAACATAAACATCTTGATTATTGTTATTATTTGCTCTTTGAGTTACACGTAAAATCTATTTTAGTTGTTGTTCTTGAAAGTTCTCAGGTGATGTGGTTTCTGTTCTTTAATAGAGTTGTTTGTATGTGATTCTGTAGTGCCAGTTCACAAGGTCATTAAGAAGGATGGTTCTGCTAGGACTTATGTTTAATTTGCTCAAAGTCACTTTTAACCATTGATCTGAGAAAGCAGTTGTATACAGCTGATAGTTTAATGATACTCTTTTATAATTTGTACAGTTATACAGGGTGTCCACAAAGTCTCTTTATCATTTAAAAAATATCTTATGGCAATTCATGTGGCACCACAATGAGATGACCTTCAACCAACAATTATTTTCCAGCAAGATGATGTGCCACCACATTGGGAAATACATCTTCATGGGTTCCTTATTCAAACTTCTCCAGACTGGTAGATTGCAAAGGATGGCTCAATTCCCTGGTCACCTCGTTCACCAGATATCACTCCTATAGACTTTCTATTGAGTTATGTTAAAAATGTGACATCACTGATCTAAAGTGAAAGATCACTGATGATGTTGCCACCATTGATGAGGCAAGAAATCGAGTACTGTCTTCATGTACTTCCTGCAACTAATGGCGCCCACATAGAGGTGTATTAAATTAGTTAAAAAAAAAAAAAAAAAAAAAAAAAACCTTTAATGTCTACTCCTCATTTTATAACAATTTCCACATATTTTTCTGTTCATTTGTTTTTATAATAATTTTTTTAAATTGTAAAGAGACTTTATGGACACCCTGTATTTTGTGTATTGAGTAAAAAAAAAAAAAATGGATAGCATAAATATGTTATCATCATCATCATCATTCTATCAATTGCTTCCGTATCTGGGCAGGGGGTCCTGAGGGCAAAAGAAACAGACAACCTCCTTCAATCTGAGCTGTTGGCAGTGACTCTCTGGAGTTTTGTTATTGTCATGTTCATCCACTCTTTCTCTAAAAGCATAGAGGGTGTTAACGTTGCACGTTCTGATGATTGTACCTGGCATTGGTAGCTTCATGTTGTTTGTCACTCCAGTTGGCCACTTGTCACGCCAACTTGGAGTAAGTCAGTGGAACACTCAGCTGTTGTTGATCTGGGCCTTGATCGATCTGACATGGTGTTGCTTTGATTCTTCTTTCCTTTAAGTGGGCTTTCAGATAGCTTGGTGGCATCCATCTCCTCTCCAAGAATGTGTATTAAAAGTAAAACTATTATTAGTTATTCAGCTAATATTTCTTTCATCTTAATTTCAGTTGCTTTTTATTGTAATTCTCAGACTCTTATTTTGTGGCTGTTTGTAAGTAATACAGATTGGAAACAAAGATCACAACTTTGGCTAGATTTGAACTTTCATCTTTTTTTTCTTTGGAATATCTCTCTATGAAACCTGTCTTATCAATGTGAACAAATTATCTTCTGGCAGCAATCTTTCAAATCTAATCAACCAATCTTTATCTTTCTCAAGAAATGAGATGTTGCCATTAGTAGCAATATTATCATTTTCTTTTTAATTCATAGATGAAGCATTGCCAATTATTCATTATTGACTCTTATTTCATTCATCTTAATTTCAGACCATCATTCTTTCTCCACTAGTTAACAATGTAGATCAAAAATAATAACATGAAAGAAATATTAATAAATTCATAGTTCCATCTCGGAAATTATGGTTATTAATAGTATATGTATTTAGGGTGAAGACCTTTTTGTATAATAAACATTAGTATGTGAAATTTATATATTGTTAGAAATATATCTATTTCTTCTGCTATAGTAAATTTCTGTGTTTGTCAGAAAATACGTATTTCAGATGCTGTCTTGTACAAACCTGGATCAGTAAATCTGTAGCTTCACTGAATTTTGAGGTAAAATTTTCAGTGTATAATGTAAAAGTGTTGCATCAAGTGAACTGACAAGGAAGCAGATTATTAATTTTTAAAATTTTTTAATCATTTATCCTCAAGCAAAGCAATAAAGCCACTAAGATGCAAGAGGTTACAGAGTTAGAGAATATGAGAGAAAGAAAACATAAAGGAGAGAGAACAATAAAAGAACAAGAATTAAGAAGACAGAAGATAACAATTGACATTGAAAAATAAATATTGTATAAAAATAAATGCAATTTTCGTTATTAGGTTACAGACTTATTGACTTAATTGTGTATGTGGGTGGGTTTATATCTTTTGTGAATGAGAACGAAATATATCCAAGGGTGCATCAGTAAGCCCCTAGGCTAAATTGTAATCTGAAATTTTCACTGAACAATGTTTGATCAATATTCATCACTGTATTAAGTGCATTAACAAGGACGATTGAGTGTTTTCATCATTAGGCTACAGACTTATTGATTTACCTAAGTATGCAGTGTAAATGTTGTAATGCGTATGTTTAATAATGTATTGCCTATCTCTCTATCTCTAATGTGTTTTGTCGACACTTACTTTGATTGCCTTTTCTCATTTCTGTTGTGTTAGTTAAGTATTGGCTTGGTATATTCCATTTTATCTTTCTGGCCACTGAAAGTCATTGATACATGCAGTAACCACAACAACTCCACCATAATTATAACCTGCTGACATCCTGTTAGACATCAGGGGAGTGGTCATGTGACATTTAGAACAACCAATCAATGATTTGCTTGTAAATAGGTCACTCAGAATTTCTAGGAATTATTGATTTTCTGGGTTTCTGGAAATTTCTTGGGAATTGCAAGCTGGTGTAGACGGCTTGACATTTTGATGTTTCTTACCATTTCTAAGATCTTTTCCCTTTCTTCCTTATATGGCATTGTTTTGTTTGTCTGATACACATGCCTTCAAATGCTATTACATGATTAAAGTTATTCTATCATAATGTCTGCTTGGTATTTAATGGTGGGAAACTATTATTCAAACTTGCTCTTTATTTTTTTCTAGGGCATTATTTACTTTCTTATATTGTATATCAGATGCATTTTTTGCATAGTGAAATTATTTGTGTTTACTCTGGGATTTGGACTATTTTCTTGATCATTGTTGTTATTAGCACAGCATTTCACGTGCTATTTCCTCTAGTCTTCAAGTGTTTGCTGATCTAGGGAATTTTGAACTGAACCCTTTATTTAATCTCCAGGGGTAGAGTGTTCTCATTCTGCTGTCCATATCTAGGGATATTTCATTTTGTTGTTATTTAGCACTTCTCATTAAGTCTAAATCTGCATTACCTGACTCCAGGATTGAACTCAGTTACTAGGTCATTAAATTCAGAATCAGTGTTAGCGCAGGTAGTGCAGACTTAGACTTAGTGGAAACAGGTTGAGAAATAATTGAGCAATGTTAAATCAGAACAAGGTGAGATATCCTTAGATAATAT
This sequence comes from Acanthosepion lycidas, assembly GCA_963932145.1. Classification (NCBI taxonomy): domain Eukaryota; kingdom Metazoa; phylum Mollusca; class Cephalopoda; order Sepiida; family Sepiidae; genus Acanthosepion; species Acanthosepion lycidas. The sequence goes on from OZ010605.1 coordinate 72,584,123, forward strand.
ACCCCTATGGATTAAATAAAGAGTTCAGTTCAAAATTCCATGTAGGTTACTCAGATTGACATATCTGAAGAAGGCCGGAGGGTACAATGGCTGAAACATGATATTAAAAACAAAGATGAGTACAATAGTCCAAATGTAAATAAAGTCTCTTTTGTTTTTATCTTGTACTACTCACTGGGTCATATCTACATTACCTGGCCCAGGTATTAAACTCTATCACTGTCAGGTAATGCAGACTTTGTGGAAACAGGGTGAGAAATAAGAAAGCAATACTAAATTCTTGTTTAATCTGTCAAAAAGTGTATCTGACTTGAGCACTGCAGTGTTAAATTACTGTTAGAATACAGATTTCTGTTAAACTATAAAAAGACTTGTTTGCTGTATATTTGTTTATACAGAAGTTGATATTTGAAGCTGCACAGTGTAAGTGACACTAACCTAAAAAAGAAAGCTTTTTCATATTTTGGTGATGTTCTTTACTGAATACCATTTTTTTCAAACTCTTTTTGGTGGTGGTGTTTTAGATGATTTATATAAGTACCAACAAGAATGATGTAAATTGGTGCTAAAACACATTTTCAAAATGAAATCAAAGGGATTAAACAGGGATTTAGGTTTACTCAGAGAATACAGTTTCTACAGAGACCCTTTTACAAACCCTCCACAACCCTAATCTTAGCAAACTGCTAGGCCAAAAGGAAATTTCTTACAGTAATACGATACATGGAAAAAAAAAAATACCTGGAAGGGCGAGTCTACATCATTGTTCATTTTTTGTCTTACTGTAAAAAGACATGGCAACTTTAAAATCTTTCTCTTCATGCTTCCATTTATTTAAAATGCTGACTAATATATAATAACTATCATCAATCATTTTTAGCATTTTGTTGTCTTTCATTAACTGGCCTATTAAATCCACATATTATAAGAAGTACAGGTGGACCATCTTTAGTTTTAATTTATATACACACACATTATATATATATATATATATATATATATATATATATATATATATAATGTGTGTGTGGAGTGAAAAGCCATGGTTTAATATAAAATAAGTAACAGAATTGTTTTACAAACAGAATTGACAAAGTTTTCAATAGCAATAAAAAGAACAGGGCAAAAAAATAATATAAAGCAAGCAAACAATATATGTAAGGCAAATTAACAGTAATATTGTAAAAAGTTCACAAATTACGAATTGTGGTAAACACACAAAATCAAGTTCAGACAAGCAAACATAGCATTCTGACTTCGAGACAGACTGGGACTGAGTCAGATGAAACTGAGAACTGGCCTATTTTATTGGTTGTGAAAAATCCCAGCATGCATTTGTGTGCTTTTGCCTATAAATTGGGGCGAGACATGGATAGGTTGGAAGCAACAAAATAAGATAATAGAGAAATCCAAAATTACCTCATGAGTATTGACTATTTCAGCTAACATCAATGCATTAGCTTTATTCAACTCAAATAGTGGACTGTATTCAGTTGGAACTAGAAATTTAAAATTAAATATTTAAAAATAAGAGACAACAGTTGAAAAATTGATAAAAGCTTACCAAACAGACAACACAAACAGCCTGAGTAATGGTAAGGTGAGGGCGGATGTTATCTGACTTAAATGGAAAGAAGTTACACAAATTCAACCCAGATACCAACCCTAACAGACCAAGTTGGGGCTATAAGAAAAATGAAGTGAACTTCAAGGAAGGTCGGAAAAAAAAATTTTAAAATGAAATTATTAATTATATAACAAAAAAAATTGTTACCACTTAAAATTACCAGAATATGCTTACAAATAAAATATAATAAGATTAACAATACAATCGCCCTTAGATAGATTATATTAAGAAAAATATTTAAAAAAAAAAAAAAAAAAAAAAGTCTATACTCATGAAGTAATTTTGGATTTCTGTATTATGTAATTTATATGCTCTGTGATAATAAATACATTGAGCTCTTTTTGTGGATCAGTTTTAATATTTTATATTATTAGGATCCATTTGGATTATATACCAACAGATTTATTACCTGTACTAATACACACACACACACACACACACATATATATATATATATAATCCCTCACTGCTAACTGAACTCCGAGTTTTATGCATGACTCAATCTTCAGATTCTATGAGTATGAACTGATCATTACACAATTTGAATTATAATAGTATTCAATGATTGGTGTTTGAGCATAAGTTAAAAGAAAAAAAAAACAACTTCAAGACAGAGAATTGGTGCAGCACTATTTTATTTCCATTTTTATCACATTCGGCTTTGTGCCATACCAAACTAATCTCAGTAAATATTGAATGTAAACCAGTTACTTGAGTGATTCGACTCTACTCAACCATTTAAAATGGACATACAGATGGTATAATGGTTAAAGTCTTGGAATAAGAAATTGACAAGCTGAATTTGAATTCTAATTGAGTTTAAGACATTCCCTTTCATACAAATACCTTTGGTAAATGTATGAATCCACCTCTTTTCCCACACCTATGCATTAAATAGTAGGGTAAACTGGGGTCTGTGGTTGGTAACCAGTTTAGAAGAACAACTCAGAATTCAAAACTGTATGTAATCTATATAAAAGGTTATGGAGTTCACAATGGCTATGTTCTCAGCTGCAGTCAATTTGAGAAGTGCTATCACTATTACAAGGAATTGCTTACAAATATAGTTAATTTAACTAGCATATAACTAACAAGTGAGGCAGAGTAGAGTAATGGATTACAGCTCATATTGAGGAATCGGAGAGCCGAGTTTGAATTCCAGCTGAGTTCATTACATTCACTTATGTTCGTGGAAAAGGTATGAATCTAACCCCCCCTCTCTCTCTCTCTCCAGCTATGGGTAAATATTAGGGCAGACTGTATTCTGTAGCCTTTGGTGGCAATCAGTCTAGAAGGAAAACTCTGAATTTAAACTGTATGCAGCCCTTGCAAAGCATATGCAGCTAAAGGAAAGGATTGTTTGCATTGACTTGATTATCTTGATTATAGTCAACTCCTTTTTTTTTTTTTTTTTTTTTTTTTTTTTAAATCATATATAACTAACAGGATTAATTTCATGTAGATTGAAAGTTCTGCTAAGGTGATGGTTCCTGTGTGCTTTGCCAATGATCATATATTATTCACCCAATGCAAAGCCCAAGAGTCACTCAAGGTAGAGGGTTACTAAATGTGGTTGTTTCTCGGGTGTACAAGGAGTGAGTGAGATGTGCATATTATGAGGATATGCAGAATAGATAATGGTTGACTGAAGACATAAAGAAGCATCCTCTCAGGAGTTTGTTCTACAATGCAACAGATCTGAGAAATTAGCCGTCTTAGTGAAACTTCCTCCTTACCAATGGAATATGAAAGGAATGATAATGATTCAGTCTACTAAATGGCCTAGCAGGTCCTATCTGTGAAAGTCTGAACTTGTGGAACCAAGGAATGTAGCTTACCCAAACATTTGCCATGAAAAAAACAGAATAGGGAGAGGCTAACAACATTTTGTATATGAGGAAAGGGCTTGTAGGGTGGAAAACCATTCATCACCTACTAGGCCACACAAATGCTTCTGAACTCTGTCAAGGTTGGAAAGTGAGGATTTGGCAGCTCCTGTCAAGATGTGGCAGCAATACTCCATTTCAGTTTGATCTTGCTCTCTGTAAAAAGTGTTATATACACAGTATATGTATGTAAAGGCATGAACTGACTCTCTGTTCATTTGCACACAGTAACAGAACTGAGAAAAAGGAAAAAGTCAGAGTAAATTAAAAAGTAGGGGAAAAGATAGGAAATAAAAACATAGGCAGGTTTGCTATTTTTATTTATTCTTTTAATAAATTTGATCTTTTAAAGTGAGTGATGTATTATTTCATAATTTCTTCTTTTGGATCATAATGTGTACTTCATTGGCATTAATATATAGACATTTATTTTTGTAATTTAATTCCTATTGGCTTTGCATCAATGGGGAAAGTGTGTTGAACTCAAATTCCATATGAACCTGTTTCATTTGGTTTCGCATAAATACCTTTTGGAAATCCACTTTTTTCCCCAGCTAAGGATAACTAGGCTCTCTAGCTTTGGTTTAGCAACCAGTCTAGGATAAGGACAACTCTGAATTAAAAGCTGGTTGACTGTGGAGCTAACAACTTCACCTCATAAAAAAAAACCCTACTTTCTATGGAAACCACAGCATCAACACTGAGTGTGTTGAAGCTGCAGCTGTATTTCCTATTGGAAAGTCTATAGTAACCACAACAGCAATACTAAGTATGTTGAGTCTGTGGCCGTATTTCCCATTGGGAGTCTATGGAAACAACAGCAGGAAGTGTGTTGAGGCTGCAGCCGTATTTCTCATTGGGAGCATTTGGGGTTAACATAACAGGTCTTATATTCATTATTTTTTTAAAAACTAATTATAAAATGATGTCTATATAATAACAGCAGTTGTGTGCTGTAGCTCTTAAATAGAACTTCTGAGAACTTCTTTAAATTGTAAAAAAAATCCTTCTCTTTAACTCCGTGGGAAATAATTTTTATCTGAATTTGTGAGATGAGATCATTATTTACACTATTTATATTCAGACTCTTGTTCTCTTCTTTGTTGTTTTTAGCCAGATTGACATAAACCTGAGGAAAGCCAGAGGCCACTGCGACTGAAAGATTAGGATAAAAACAACAAAGATGAAGATAATAGTCTGAATATAAATAGTGTAAATAATCAGTGGAAAATATTTCATACTTATTTTTATTTTTTTAATATGAGTAAAAGCCAGCCTTTAGACTCATTCTCCATAAGTCCTCTGCTCTACCAGTGGACAGTAGCAACAAGTAGCCTTTGGATAACAGAGCTTTTTATGAGTCATGAGCTTGACTCATTCCTAAACAAAGCCTTTATTTATTAAGGGGTCTGGGAAGAGGAGAAAGATGTTTCTATTCTCATCCCTCCCAGCCTCACTTCAAGCACACTGCCATTCTTAATTGTTATGCAAGTGCCTTTAAATGAACATGAAGCAGAGGAAGGAGTCAAAGGAATGTTAATAAAGCGAAAAAAAGGGAAATTTTTTGCTTTTTTTTTTTTTAATATTTTTTCTCTATTCTAGTGAATTCATCAATTGATTACAATCCATTTCACTCATTGACCCAATTTTTATCTATTTTGTCATCTTAAATTGACAGAGAAGACAACATTAAGCCTTCTTGGGTCTGTCCACCTTAACCTTCCAGCAGCTATTGTGGTGTGACTTGTTTTTGTTTAATTATAACACATGAAGCGTATCAAAATAGACAAAAAAAAAAAAAGTATCTGAATTCTAAATCTAGTCTTCAATATAGTGCCCTTCTTTTTCAATCGTAATAATCCACCTTTGAATGACCGTCCTGGGTATGGTATGACAATAAACTACATTCGTGTCCAGGGTAAGATGATAAACTATGTCCAACAGCAAGGCCTCTGATCAGGAGGCTTTGAGGAGCGTGAAACCACCTCTTAATTGCTAGTGTTCCCAGGTCCACCCTAACCCGGGGTGGTAGCACCTGTTAGGGTCTCGGCTAACACTGAAACTGAGGTAAAAAGCATTTTGAAAGTGTAAAAATAGGTTTTAATACCAGAAATACTTTGTAAACAAATTATTACCAGAAATAAATTTTTGAAGAAAACAAAATATTACCAGCAATACGTTTTTGGAAAAAAAAAAAAAAAAAAAAAAAAATATTACTAGCAATACATTTTTGAAAATAATATTACTAGCTATACAATTTTGAGGAAAAAATATTACCAGAAATAGATTTTTGACAAAATAAAAATATTACCAAGAAAGAAAAAAAGTTGTCGGCATTAAATTGACCCATTGAGGTTGATATGCCATAAAGCGAAGCAAACCAAACCAAACCAAACCACCTTTGAATAAGGGCCACATAGAAACTTCTTGACCATTTTCTTAGCCATGAGCATATTGTCCTTTGCACCTCATCATCATTTCAGAACTACTGTCCTTTCAGTGTTTCTTTCATTGGATTCAAACCAGTAAAAGTCTGAGTATGTAAAGTTAGAAATTTGATTTCTCATCAGTAATTTTCAATGATTAATATAGAGCTACATTTGATAGACACAATAACTGGTCTATATATTGGCTCCTTTATGAAAATAAGTAACATGACTTAGGAGACATTGGTGTTGAGGATGGAGTAATATTTGGGGTTAATATTTCCATATTTTCTATTTCCGTGGAAAATGTTCGGACGAATTATATTCCTTAGTTCCACTAGTTCTAACATTCATGGCTATGACCTGCCGTGCTGCACACATTGATGTTAACCATACTCATTCCCTTACTGTTCCATTGGTGAAATGTAAGTTCTACATGAGCAACTTCGTATGAACTACTGCTTTGTGGAACCTACTCCCAAGAGGATGCCTCATTGATCACTACACTCTTAACCTGTTCAAGTCTACTCTTCCCTCCTTATCCCCATACACTGTGCTTTTTAGCCTGTAACCCTTGACCTTGAGTGGGTACAGGGTGAACATCATTTGTTAAAAAAAAAAAAAAAAATTAAAATTATAGTTCCTTTGAAAGTTGATGCAGTGATTTCAAAGGATTTGGCAAAACAAGGGTTGAAATGCTGGGTAACTTGAAAGAGGAACAGATTGGTCAATCAGTACAAATTACATGAACTTTCCAGTAGTACCACCTAAACATATGAGACTGATTCCATTGATAAAAACATGATTAGCCTGAAGAAGTTCCGTGTGGGGTCAAAATACAAAAATTTAGGAGAATTTTTTTTTTGATTTTTTTTTTTTGTCATTCAATTAGTCTGATGATAGGTTGGTGCAAAAATAATGTCGTTTTTGGCGTATTTTTTAACGCACTATCTCTATCTGTCAAAAGTTTGTGGCCACCCTATGGATTTTGAAGAATCACCTACAAATTGATGGTAGGACGAGGAGTCTTTTTCAAAGTGAATTTACAAGCTCACTTTGAGCCAGAGGAACTTTCTTTTCCTCAAGGGTTTTATTTATATACTAGCTTAGAAGCGTCCTTCAGGTGGAATTTAGGTTACCTCCTGTTGAGGCCTTTTGAGCCTTCAGCTTTTTATCTTTATTGTACTATGTATGTAAAAGTTATAAGAATTTAGAAATAATAAAATTATTTCATCTTTATTCGACATCTTAATTCGGCATAATCTTTCTTCATATATGAAACTGTAGTTTATTCATTTTGCATGCAATTTTTTTAATTTTTTTTTTTTTTTTTAAATCCCCATTCTTTATGATCCCTTCACGTAAAGTCACTCTTAAGACATTAGGGAACCCAAACCATGTAATATTTTGAATACGTCACAGTACACATGCTAGAAAAAGTGGAGTGGGGTGGGAACCTGAGTAATGTACCATGCCCCACTTAAGTTTTAATTATTGTTTAATTAGACAATATAAATTGCAATTGTGACAAAAAGTGAAATTAAACCTTTAATAAAGAATTGTTTTTTTTTTTTAAACCATATACTCTGTTTGATATTAAATTTAACTTTAAATGATTTATTTATTTAATTTATAATTGTGTGTAACTACAGTAGTTACTACCTGTTACTTCAGATTGATTCACCAAGATTGAAAAACAGACAGATGGACACATGTACACTGCACTTTATTTTTATAATAGTAAAAAAAATTAACCCATTGCTATACAAATTTTCCTTAAAATTTTATCTTTTTTTTTTTTTTTTTTTTTTTTTTTTCTCTTTTGGATTAATCTACCTTGCTGGCCAATGGTAATCTTAAGACTGATCAATTTTAAATTTTAGCTATCCCCCTTTCTAAAAATTTGGATGCCATGCATTAATGGATAAAAAGTTTCAGCATCCTAATTAAGCCAAAGAAGCTATAAAACCTAGTATTCAATCCTGAATGTGACCCTAAACTGTGGCTATAGAGCTAAAGTCTGTGTGTGTGTGTGTGTGTGTGTGTGTGTGTGTGTGTGTGTGTGTGTGTATTAATGTATATTTGGGCAGCAAACTTTTGAACATTTTTCATTAAATATGGCAAGACAATATTTTTATTTAGTTTTTACATTTGGTGGTATAAGAGAGAACAGATTTTGATTGTCCCAAGTGCTTGTGACCAGTTCTTTAGCTATTTTCAAGGTTTGTTTGTTGTTTTTTTTTTTTTTTTTTTTTTTTTTTTTTTTTTTGGGTGTTGATAGTTTTTCTTCACATTTTGAATAGGAGTGTTTATTTCAAGCTTGGCTGTAATTTGAGTGAGTCTTTCTATTTAAAAAAAAAAAATTTTAATACTCCATTCCCACTGTTAAATAAGGTGAGATTGATAGTAGGAGAGAGATGTTTAATATACAGAGCCCCCCCTCTCTCTCTCTCTCTCATATATAATATATATAAAAGGATTAATGCAAATATAAAATTTGTCACTTAGCTGGTTGATGTTATTTTCAGCATCTTCACAGTTTTATCCAGGAATTGCTCGATCCACCTCTTCAAGTCTAGGTTTAACCATTATCTTTCCTACATAACTTAATGAACTTCACTTCTTGCCTTTTCTTATGCTCATACAACACCACACAGCAGTCTTCTACATCGACTGGATCTTGAGCCTTATATTTGTGAACATCAGTATAAAAAATTATTGGTATATGGCTGAGTGGTTAGAGTATTAGCATTCCGCTCATGGGACCCAGGTTCAAAATGTCACCATATGACATGACATTTGATACTATCAACCTGGAGAAATGATCTCAGTGTGTGTCACTGTTAGGAAATACCTGAAAACTCATACTGTCTATCGTCCCAAGTCTTGTGAATAAAATTTGGTAGATGAACTTGTTTGATAGCCATCTATAGTTGTGCTAGTACATAATCACAAGTCCTCAACTAATGTGCAGATAGTATTGATTGATTGATTTGTTTAATTGCATATCAACTCCTTATAGGTCATTTAATGCTGAAATTTAATTTACTTGGGAGCCTGAAGTAATAAAAATATTATGCTTTCACAATTGAATACATGGTAGATGATACTCATTTTTTGTCCATATACAGGGTGCGATGGGTAAATTGTTGCCATATTATATTTTTAATTTTGCACATGTCCATTGTTTGTTTTTAATTTTTTCCACTGCACATTATAGTAGTGTCAGTTGGGCACCATCTGTGAGAAAAATAGCACCATGACACAATTCACTCCACCAGAAATTTGGAAATGGCATGCTGTATTGCTTGGCACTTGTGCCGAAAGCTGCCATATGAACATTTCAGAGTGTTTGAGTGTCAATCTGAGGGACAGTGTAGAGGATTCAGAAACAGCTGGATGATATATTCAATCAACATCATGGTGTTAATGATTGTTAGTGATGGTGATGTCATGCCACCATTAATCTTCCCATAGAGCTTCAGACTCAACATGGAGGACTACATCAAATGCCATGAGCAGGTAGTGCTGCCCTTGGTCAAAAGGGTGGCTGCTGGAAGAATCTATGTCTGGCAACAGGACTCTGAATCATGCCACACAAGCAGGAGTACCCAGTCATGGCTGTCAGACAATTTCTGTGACCACATCACCCCTAACATCTGGTCACCTAACTGTCCAGACTACAACCTTTTTGATTATTATGTGTGGGGTACAGTTGAGAGAGAGACCAAGAAAACTTCTTGTAATACTGAAGATGAACTGAAGGCAAGGATTATGTTAGCGTTCACCAGCTAAAACAAAGAGACTATCCAGAAGAGACGCAGAAGATCCTGAAGTTGTCTGGAGGCCATGGTTGAAACCAATGGCAATTTTATTGAATAAATTTACTCTTTAGTATTTAAAGATATTTTTGTGTAATTTTGGTAAATATATCTATTAAAATGAAATGTCAGTGTTATTTTCATTTTTGCGTAATGTAGACAACAATTTATCCACTGTAGCCTGTACATGTTTCTTTGGGCATAATTACTAGAAGTGGTGGTATGTGTGTTTTATGTTGTAGTTTTGTTGAAGTTATATTTTGGAATACAGTTTGATTTCTTTAAGAAATTGTATAATATTGTATGGATTAATGTCATGAAGTTGATTTTGTATTGTTTTTACTGTGTCATGTCAGTTTATCTACTGATGGATTTGTCTTTTTGTTGGTTTTTATCATTTTTTTAAAAATTATTTAACTGTCAGATTACATTATGGGAATTGATACCAAAGAAACAATTTCAAATAATACCAAAAATTGCATTCTCTACCATGGAAATTTGTTATATCATGTTGCAGCACTTGTACCAATATTTTTAACTTTTTTTTATAATGGGCAGGGAAATGTGGCTGAGTGGATAAAAACATTGATTGAAGTAATCGAGTGACTTAACCCAAAAAGAGTTGTGAGTTCAATACCTAGTCATAAAAACTTGGAGAGTTGAGTTACTAAAGGGAAATAACTGAAACTGAGATATCTGGAAGGGGCATGGCATGTGGAACAATCTACCCTAGTGGATGAAATAAAGGGTTCAGTTCAAAATTCCAATCACCTGAAGAAGGCTGGAATATACAATGGCTAGAACATTATGAATATAACAACAAAGATGAGGACAACAGTCTGAACATTGTAAATAATGTAAATAGTTTATGATCATACAAAATACTTACTGTCAGGATGTACACCTACATCACTATCAAATGTGACTCAAGGTGAGGTTTAAAGTGGGTTCAATACTGTGGAATAATTGATTGATCAAGCCTCCTTGACACTTACCTTTTTGGGGATGCTTCAAGCACTGAATAATGACCCCATCCCATTGCAGAAGGGGAGGTACTATCTGGGAGTATACTCCCTTGGGGCTTGAGCTTAATATTATTTTGAAACTTTCCTGGTGAAAGTGTGAGAGTAGACATGAAAGAAATGTTTTTCACATATCATTTGATTGAAATGAGATGTTTGCAAAATTTTTTATATAAACTGTAAATCCTAATACATGTCTGATATTAGTAATAACTTGAAAGCAGTTAATTAGAACATTTTAAACTTAGAAAAAACATTTCAGGGTTTCTATGAGAATGAGGGTGGTTTGCTAATTTTTCTGCCCATTTGTTTAGAAACTAAAATGTATAGAACCTCTCAGATAGCATCTAACCTATTGCCACTAATGAAGTAGCAATTTCTGAACATGCCTTGAAAAACCTTGTGGGGTACCATATTAAACCAACTTTGTTATATTTGCCATCTAGAGGATGAAAAGAGACGTAAAAACGATCTTAATATCACAAACCTATTCTACAAAATTGAGAAAATGTCCAGTTGAAGTGTTAAACAAAGAGAAAATATTTAGTATTACTAGTTTAATTTACTAGTCAATATCCACAGAGAAATAGAGAAAAGTTATGTTGTTCACTTACCTCGATAAAATTTTGGTACTGACAGCATTTTCAGCAAGACATCTATTTTCTAAAGTTCTTTTTGCTAAGTTCACTTGAATTTACTTCTCTGGACATGGGTACATAGAGCTGACTATAAGATAAACATTTTAATAATTTTCTAATGTTTATATTATTAATAATAATAATTAATTCAGCAAACTTATTTTTTCACTTATTTAAATGATTCTGTACAGTTTTAAAAAAATCTAATAAAACAGTTTGATAATTCTATAAAAATCTTTATATCTCTATTCAACTAATTTGTAGTGATGACAAAAATGCTTATTATGAATGTTGTAGGTTTTCTAATTTAGGACTGAATTTTGACAAGGTAGATGTAAATTCTTTCTATATAAACATGAATTTAAAAAAAATTGAGAGAAATATTGCTTATATATACAAATTTTGAAAATTTGAATTAAAAATAAATAACATTGAGAAAATATTAAACTAGGCTTTTAATAATTATTATGCAATTAAATATTACTACTTATGTTTTAAATGCCATTTTGTTAGTAATATATGTAAAAGACAGGTAAAACTTGTGGATTGACTTTAGCTGGGTAGTTTCAAAATAATATCACCTCAATCCCCAGAGACCATCTCCTTAAGCGGTACCTCTTTTGGGAGGGGCTGAGGTCATTATCTGGTGCCTGAGGTGTCCCTCAAAAGAGAAAATGCTGATGAGGCTTGAGCAATTTTTCCACAGTATTGCTGTCCTTGTGTCACATATGGTAGCGATATGGGTGCACTGAAAAACCCCTTCATTGTGGACTGCTTTGATCTACTGATGTAAGGTGGGGGATATACTGACATAATTCTTCCCTGGCACCAGCAGAATGTTGACTCAAACAATGGAACTGCTAAAATAATGTTTATAGTAATAAGAAATATTGTGGGATTGAAAAAAAAATCAATTAATTGCTTGAGGTCAACACCCAGAAGTGACACTGTTTCATGCTTAAATGTAATCATCAAGGTGAAACGGACTTTCATCTCTGGATGTTGATCTCAATGTCGACTTTTATATTTACATACACTCTGTCCCAAATATTGAGCATTTTAACCCATAAATATAGCATATCTTAAAACTATATTTTTATCACACACACACACACACACACACACACACACACGTGTAAAAGTTTGTCACTTAGCTGATTGGTGTTACCTTCAGCATTCCAACTCCAGAGTTTTGTAGACAGGCCTTTCCATTCACTCAGGTCTTGAAGATTGTGTTCAAACAGGAAACAGACTACTGTCACCATTTGGTGTTGATTTCTGTGTCTACATTGACTCTATTCTGAATATTGACTACTTTTACTCCATAAATATAGCATACCTTATAACTAATTTTATAACCATGGAATATTAGTGTTTGAGTCTTTTTATATATATATATAATATATATATATATATATATATATATATATATATAATAATAATAATAAATGAAAAAAAAATCTTAAAGAGCCAGGAAATACATACCTAGGTTTCAACTAAATGGATCTTCAGGGTCACTGCCTGACGAGGACAAGACAAGCAACATATTTATTGATTAAACCAACCACTAAAAACTAAAATTAGCATAAAACCATGTTGGCACCTGCCCTCAAGTGGGCAGGCATCTTTATTTCTGCAGTTACAATTAGGGGTATTGGGATTTTGTTTGTTTTTATTTTTTTTCATGTTATATATATATTAATCAAATTAGCTGTATTAGGCATACAACTGTAGCTTAATTTGATAGAATTTCTATTGAAAATTTTGTACAATACTTTAGATAGGAGGAAATTCTTTTTTAATAGTTTAAAAAATATTTTACCTATTTTATTAATACAGCTAAGTTATATGGTGGGTTGAACCATAGTAACTTTCTAGCTCTATTTTTCCTCCTATTGTACATATTGGGGGAATTATCAGTATTCATATATCTTAATTTGGTTTTATGTCCACTTCTTTTTTTTTTTTTTTTTTCAAAGCTATTTCATAATCGTGTTTATTTTGGTTAAAAATATTCGTATTGGATGAATTAGTGGATAATCTAAAACTAATTCCGTTTGGGATTTGTTTTAAGACATGTTTTGGGTGGTTGGTACCTACGTCAATATAACAGGGTTATTGATTGTTTTTCCTAAATGAGTAAATAGTACTGTTGTGCAAGTTTGATATCTAAGTAATCAGTTACTTTTGTATTGGTTTGTATTTCTAATTTGAATCTGAATTTATTGAACATCCAGTGTAATTTCTTAAGGATAAAAGGGATACAGTTATCTATTAAAATTAAACCATCATCTCTGTATAGGCCATGGTTACTGGGGTTAATATGCTCATTAAGTTTATTTAATGATGGACATCTTGCTAATTCGCACAGTTCGGTTCTATCATATGCTCCCATAGGATTGTCCTTTCTTAATCCATAATGTGTTGTTATGGTATAATAACAACTTGAGACAATACATAATTACATCAATTTTATCTTTAGGTATAGATATATATTCTTTAGCTAGGTTTAATGCTTCTGTAACTGTTTTTTTTTCTGTGATTGATGTGTAGAACTCTTTTTATATCATATTTTTTAAATGAGCATTTGTTGTTTTTATTATAATTGTTAAGCCATTTGATGCAGTCACTAGTACTGTGCCATTGATGAATGTTTGATGCTATTCTAAGTGTTTCACATATTACTTGTAAAATAATTTTGCTAATTCTCCCCATTTGTGTTTTAGTTGGGTTAATTAGTCTACATTCAGGGTTACCATGAAAGTTATTTTTTATGATCTTTTAATGTTATGAAACCATCTTTGATGTGGAATTTTTCCACTTTATTATCTAAATTGAATTAGTCAGTATACTAACTTCCTTATTGAGTTTGCTTTCTAAGTTGCAAGAGCCTTTTTTATAGTGCTTGAATACTTCCTTATGTAGCACGCGATTATATTTCTTAGGATTCATTTTATATAAAGAACTAGATTTATCTGCCTTAATGAATATTTTGTTTTACTGTTCTTAATATTTTTAAGTCTTTTTTAATTTGTTGTTGTATTAGGGTGTTCCAATAATCATTGGGCTGTATATTTATAAATTTGAATATCCATTTTCATAATAGGCTTCAATAACTTTAACACATTGTTTAATTGTTAATCTTTTCATGGTTGAAATTGCCAAAGACTTAAGTTGTTAAATCTGTAAGAAAAAAAAATCATTAGATACTTAAACTTAATTCACATTTAAAATTGGTCCAAGTTATTGGAACACCCTATTGGTGCTTCTATATTTTGTCAACCTAATGAGTCCGATTAAGTCAGATTTGAAGTTGTCTAACTCCTTAATGTAGGGTTGATGGATATTAGTTTTAAAATCATAAAATCCAGTGGTTTCCTGGGGACTATTCTGGTTATTAAGGAAAAAATAAGCTTTCCATCTCATGTTAGATATGAAAAATTCTATCTTTTTTAGCATTGTTAGTTGGTATAAATGCTTATCTGGTATTGGGATGTTTTTAAACAAGTAACCAATATTTACCTGTTCCATAATGTGTAACTTAAGTGCTTAATACAGTAAACTAGAGCTAAAATTATTATATTAGTAGCTATACTCAGTTGGTGAAAAAAACCTAGATGATGCAATTCACAAATATAAATATATTGAAAGCAACTGGTACCTGGAGAAAAATATTGGTGGGGAGGGGGAAAGGACTAGGAACATCCGAGCAGGGCAAAGAAAAATCGTCCAGTACTTTAAATTCCAGTCCAAAGAAAAAAAAAACCCCAGTCAAGTAACTAAGATAAAATGTAAAGTGCTCAATACGCTAAGTAAAGCAGAAAACTTTCTTCTCTACTGCTGAAGTGTCTCCAAAAGAGTAAATGTTAAGAGAACTTGAGCAGTTTTGGTTCCAAATCTATGTACATATCGGGGTTACCAATGTATTTTAAACTCAGCTTGTGTCACACTCTACTCAGGTAGATGACCTGCATAAGAATCTGGACCAATTAACAAAATTTGGTGATCTTATAAGCTACTGCTGTGGTTCCCTTAACTGTTAGTAATGATACATCATTTTCTAGATTAGTGGTGGCCAAACTTGCTTTATGTAAGAGCCATATACTATAAAGTTAAGATGTTTGAGAACTGTAAGATATGAACAAAATTTACACATAAACCTTAAACTTATGTTTTAATCCAATGGTGTCTCAATTTATATCTATTAATAATTATAAAGCTTGACATTCTTCTTTTTAATAATAACTGTGCTGAAAAGAGGAGCAAACATATTTAAATGAGTCTCATATTAAAATTCAAATACCAGTGAGCCACAGTTTGACCAGCCCTGCCCTAGACTATCCCAGCATCGTCATCATAAAGACTATGTTGGAAACTGATATATTTCAGTAGTAATATCTACATTTGTATTTCACTATCTCTCTCTCTCTCTCTAAGCAACTGATGAATTTTTTTTTAGTTTGGCATATTTTCTTATTATAAATGTTAATAGTTATTTAAGTAAACATTCTTCTTTATTCATAACACCTTTTGCAATCAACCTCTGTTAATTCCACATTTCAGCTTGCAGAAAAGACTGCTATGCAAAGATCGGACTATTAAGCCATTTCAGATGCTGCTTGCAAGAGGACTGAATTTTGACCAAACAGGATGCTACCATTATATTGTGAAATAAACAGATGCTTGCTTACTTTATTTTTGCTCTGATCTTGTAAAGATCAAGCATGCCAGATGAAATATGTATTAGTGAGTAGTATAAGGAACTGTTCCTTTTTCCAGCATTTTTAGCAATGAATTGTATATACTAATTCTACTTTAGGTTTTGGGTGAACTTGAGTCCCAACAGACACTCAAACCAAGAACCTTTTTTGAGACTGTAACCATTCATTGTGACTGGTTGAAATTTAGAGTCAGCTCGGTGATGATAAAAAGTTACAGCCTTGGCTTTAGAGTCTCTTGAAAGTGACAAGTCAGTCTTTCTTCCATTGATCTGTTAGAGCTAAGTCAGATGAAAGATCAGCTGCCAATAGTAGTGGGTGCCCTGGCTTTGTGGATTTGCTCCAGGTTCTGTAGCAAGTACCTAGTGTCTTTCTTGGTGTGAAAATATATCAAATTTCATTGGTGTATTTCAGTTTTGATGCAGAAAACTGGAAATAAATCACTAACAAGGCCACATCAACTCTTTTGAAATCTGACTAGAAAGACAGGATTGGGCAGCCCTGATATGGCAGCAATACACAAATTTTGGTCTGATCTGACTCTTGTAAAGATACAGCATGGCAGTTGGAGTCAGGTACTTACTGGAGTGGTATGAGCCAACAAGTTTTCCAGCACCTTTAGCAATAGATTGGATATATGTGTTCCACTTGAGGAGCCTTTTTGAAAGTGCAATCATTCATCGTGACTGCTGAGAATTCAGGGTCAACTTGGTAATGCTGAAAAGTTAATGCCTTTTGTTTTTGAAGTATTGAATGTTACAAACCAGTTTTTCTCCCATTGGAACATTAGAGCTTATTCTTTATTTTTAATTTCTTATGCTAAAACATACATGACTCCTGTAGCTGTTTACCACCAGTTTTAATTAATCCTATCTTTGTTAGATTGCCGACACCAGCCATGAAAAGATTGTCCTTTGCTTTATCTTAACATTTAAAATACATGCATAAAAAGACAATTCCAATATTTTATTTTATAACAACAAGTCCATTTATCATCCCAGAAATTCAGACAGAAATGAAAAACTTGCTTTTTAATTGACAAGGCATAGTGATTAAGTTATTCAAGTAGGTATGATATACTTCTTTTTCTTTTTTCTTTTAATGACGTGTCTCTTCAGGACATTGGGGAATTTTCATGACTAAACACAATTTTCTTTTCTTTATTATCTGAATTGCCATGCATTCTTGGAAAAAATAATAGTTGCCTTCTCCACAAGGCTTGCAGCCATATCTCACTGAAACACTATTCACCAAATTAAGCAACCTTGTCAGTACCTAGATAGTTGACCGCTCAGGAATACCAGTTGCTCTAAGCTTGGATGTGTAGGTGGTGTAATGGATAAAGGTTCTGAATGAGAAATAGGAGAGTCATGTTCGAATTCCACTTGGGTTTGTTATATTCATTTACATGACTGTAAATACCCTTGGGAAAAGTATGAATCCACCACTTCTCCTCCCAGCTATAGGTTCAATAGTATTTTTATTTTATTGTATTGGAAAATCATTATGTCCAAAAAGATTTCTTACAATCCAAAAACATGTTTCAGCTTTAAATAATCTTAGACAGGTTGATAACCTATAAAAAACAAATCAATTTTCTCCACAATTTGGAATTCAGTATTTTTTCTTCTCTTGTACTGATTTCCATTTAAGGTTAATGATTTCTGTTTTCTCTATTTAATCCTTAGCTGGGGAGAGAAAAGATGGATTCATACCTTTCATAAGAATTTTTGTGTGAAAGTAAATGCAACAGATTAGCCTAGAATTTGAACTCTTGTTGCAGATTCCATTTTCTGTGATGATATCCATTACATCTGTACATCCTCAATAAACAAATTATAAATTATAAAAAGAAATTTAAATAACCCAAAGATAAGTCTTGATATTAGCAAAGATGATCTGTGATATGAGTTGATGGGTGGGAGGTGTAATGTCTAGTAGTTTGAATGAGAAATGCCAGTCACATTCATTACATTTATTTACACACAAATACTCTTGGTGAAAGGTATGAATTCATCTCATCCCCCCCAACCATGGGTTAAATAGGACTTGGATCTGAAAAAAAATTGTTATTCTCAAAAGATTATTCATAAAATATTCACTCCCCCCCAAAAAAAATGTTTTTACAATAAAATGTTTTGACATTCAAATAAACAACAAAGGGTTGATAAGTTGTAAAAAAAAAACCCCAAAAACAACAAATTAATCAATATGTGAGATGTGTTTGCCATGATTATAAACCCTATTTAGTAAGCTTAATCTGGCATAAGGCTAAAAGTATCAAGTTTTGGTGAGGAAAAAGCATTTATTACACTAACAAGACTCACTCCAATAATCTTTGTTTTCTGCCAAGTGTCCAATAACTATATTTATAGTAGATTAATAATTTATTTATTTTTGTTTTTATAGTTTATTTATTTGTCCTAGAATTAATAGCCATGAACCAATGTTTTAGTTCTAAGAGTTCAAACAAGTGGTATCTTGGATGCATGCTGTCTTTCATTTCTCGTCAGCTGTAATGAGAATTAGAAATGTCCTCCAAAGAGAGCAGCAAGCGGCCGATTATTTTTGGGGCAATATCTATGATCCTTTGGAGGGCTCTCTTGTCCGCTGACGAGCAGCTAGTGTACCAAGCAGTGATGCAGTACACCAGCACACTCTTAATAGAACAGCGGTAGAAGTAGTAATTGCGACAAGCCAGCCACAGAGCATCTAAACATATTATGCAAATTCTTAGAGATGAGTTGACAGTGAAATAAACAATTCCACTAATGAAAAGACATTGTTAGTTCTTTCCACAAGCAAGTTGTTTTTTAAATCTATTAACATTTGAGTAATTTAGTTTTTATTTATTCATAGGGTGAAAATAATAAATGCTGAAAATGACTTGTGTTGTCCTGTAAATAGGATATTCCAGTAGGGAGGAAGAAGAAAGAAAATAAAAATAGGGGGAGGGGCCCTGATTGCTTGCTCTTGATTTAACAGCGATACAAAGTAATGCTACTGTTGAAGAACCACTATTACTGCTGCTATTGATAATGATAAAATGGGATTCATTGTACTTAGTAGGACAAATAAGCACAGAAATTTAGCATCGTTTGGAAATTGAATCGGTCTAATATATTCCGGAAGGTATTGATTAAATATCAACTTTACATCAACTGTGATGGTTGTTCTCTTTAATCTCTTTATCTAATGATTATAGTAAAAAAAAAAAAAAGATTACAACACCACTGCTAACTGCTACTTGTTTTTCTGTTTTCTCTTTCATGTAAATGGCTTAATAATACAAGGTGGTGGAGGGAGGGAAGGAAGGAGGGTGGTGTTAGTGGTATTGGTGGTCACTAGTAGTGTTTTCCTCTTCATTTTCTATCAATTAACTTAACCACTTGTGGCTGCTATTATTTATTTCAAAATTCAAGCTGATTTATTTAGTCAAATGTTTTTTTTTGTTATTTTTATTTTTAAATAGAGAAATATGAACTCAAAAAACATTAAACTCGTCTGTGAATCGTTCCAACTAATATCCTTATTATTTTTATCACAGCTGATTTCTTCTTTTCTTCTGTTTTTATATGCCTCAACCCCCAATTTTTTTTTCCTCACTTTTCACATAGATAATCCTGAAGTGACTGAGGGATTATCTCTGCAAGTGTACAGTTGAAATATTGACACATTGATCCAAATCAACAAAGATGAGAGATACTTAATTTAAATACTTTATGGATTAATGATAATCCTTTAAAACTGAAATTGAAATATTTACTTTCATATTTAATTTATATTTATTTTAAAAAATTAAAAAAAAATATTTTTCATTTTGATCACAAAATCATTTATCCAAATGTTCAGAAATACAAGAATAGATCAATAAATCTGTAACCTGACACATTAGCTAAATTTTAATCTTAAAGTTTCACTGAATAATTATTGATCCACGCAATTGCTGAAGAATCCTTGGATTAAGTGCATTGACAAGCAAAGAGATAATCTTGAAAATAAATATTTGGTGTGTAAAATCTTTTTTCTTTTTTTTTCTTTTATTGTTAGGCTATAGATTTATTGCCATACTGATACAAAAGCAAAGACAGAGTTGCATGTCATGTGAGGCAATAATTTTTGTCTATTTCTTGGATTATTGAAATTGGTTATAAATTTTTTTTTTTTTTTTTTTTTTAGGGCATAGGTATTAGGTTGATGCCGATAATGGACTGCTTCTAAAGGACTAACTATATTCACCCAGAGCTAGGAAGGGATATATAAATAGTTGGGCCAAAACACAGTGCACATGGCCTGATGATTATATTTAAGCATGAAACAGACTGTTGCTGCTGGGCATTGGCCTCAATGTCCACTATATATATATATATATATATATATATATAGTCTTAAGGTTTGCTATATTTATGGAATAAAGTGCTCAATATCAGAGATAGAGCGTGTGTAAATATAAAAGTGAAACAGACTGTCGCCTCTAAGTGTTGACTTCTATGTTCACTTTTATATATATATATATATATATATATATGCTGGCTGGGGAAAATTTTTATTTTATTTTTTTTTTTTTCAGCATCCTTACATTTTTCCGTTTATTGGTAGTGAGGGAGTACAAAAACTGCAGATATCATCCATTGTCCCAAGTGCTTTTGGCCATGTTCAAGGGGATTTATATTTGATATCAACAGTTTTTGTACCCCCTCACTCCATCAAATGGAAAAGCTAAATACAAAAAATAAATAAATTTTCCTTGTATGTCATATTTAACGAAAGATGCCCAAATATGCATTAGTCATATATATATATATAGTACAGGTAATAAATCCATTGTTATATAATCCAAGTGGATCCTCGTAATATAAAATATTAAAATATTAAAACTGATCCGCAAAAAGAGCTCTATGTATTTATTATAACAGAGCCAATAAATAGAATTTAACTTTGATAGCTGTTGACAGCTGTCAAAATTAAATTTCTAATTCTGACACAAACTCAGTCTGTACACCAGGGTTGAATAAGAGTGACATAGTTTTCATTGGTTGAAATAGATCTATCCCCCCTTCCATATGAAGAAATTTTGAATTTTGTTGTGTAATACTTATATATATAATTATTTATTTAGAAATATGATTCCAATGCTACATAAGAGTTCTCGTGTTTCAAAACAAGAGCCGAAAACTTCAATATAATTATTTGAATTAAAGTACCGAGCTCTGTTCGATCTTCAAGTGAAATTTTTTTTGGAATAACTTATTCCTGAAATTTACGTGTTTCATAAGCATATTCATTATTGAAAATAAAATTACTATGGTAATGGCTAGAGCAATTGTTTAAAGAAAAGGGGCGTAAGGGTTAATAATTTGTATCAATATCTAAGTTACCCTGACTTGACGTCTGTGAATGTAAGGTTGGGGTGTCTAAATTTAAAGCGGAAGATGACATGGTCTAGTCTGGTTAAGTGTCTATGGAGATTTATTTATTTTATTTTTTATTTTTTTCTGAAAGGGTTTTGTGCATATAAAAAAAAAACTTTCATAAGTCGCTAACATTTCTTTTTTTTTTTTTTTTTTGACGACTTCATAAAGGGTTATTTTTTTTTTTTTTTTTTTTTTTTTGTAGGGCATTTAAACTATTTATTTAGACTATGGAATTTAAAAATTATATTTATGCTCTACTTTTGTATCGAGCACTATTTTTAAAAAATAATAACAAAAATACTTTGGATTATTTACTTAAAGAGTTCTTTCCTATTTTCTATATATTTTTACACAAACACACACACATATATATATATATATATATATATATATATATATATACATGTGCGTGTGTGATTTGTTCTCTAGAGGAAAAAAAATTATGAACCTTCCCTAATTCTAAAGCAAAAGATGTTTATACATAGGATTTTCACTAATGAAAATTGCCAATGGTTTTAAAGTGCAGAAAATGTTACCTCCAGTGAAAGGTTACAAAATAGAAGAAAGATAACAATTATTAAATACAATCTATGTGGTTATGTATGAGAGTATGTAAGTGAATAAGTGAGAATGAAACAACAAACAAAATTTTAATAAATGTTATTTGCCTTATTGCTTACAGCTTACAACACATTGCCCATAACTAATCTAGCTGATTTTGTTCTCTCCTAATTGATAGCTAACCTGAACTTCTTGTGCCTCCATACAGACACATAAAGTTTTGTCTTTATTTTTCATTTAATATCTATTCCTCTTTCATTTTTTTTTTACTTCTTTTTTTAAATAAGGGGAAGTAATCATTTGTGCATGATGGATAATCTATTTTTGTTTTATTTCCTCTCTACTGTCAAGCATATTTTTATCAGTCACAATTTTTTCCAGATTAGGACAAACACATACATTCATATTTTAAATAAACAGGTTTATTTGTTTAAACTATTTACATTATTCAGTCTATTGTCCTCATCTTTATTGTCATATTCACAATGTTTTGTCCATTGTATGCTCTGGCCTTATTCAGGTGATATACATTGGGATTTTGAACTGAATCCATTATTTTGCCCACTAGGGTAGATTGTTCTAGTTCCACATGCCATGTCTTGATATCTCAATTTCAGTTAATTCCCTTTTAGTAATTCTCCAAGTTTTTTTTCACCTCTGTTATGGCCAGGTATTGAATTCACAACTCTTTGGGTGAAGTCACTAGATTACTCAACCAATTCTGTTATCCACTGGGCCATGTGTTACATGGAACTAGAACAATCTGTTCTGGTGACTGAAATAAAGTTTTTTTTTTTTTTTTTTTTTTTTTTCAAAATTCCAATATATATCACCTGAGAAGGCTGAAATGTATAAAGGCCGAAACATCATGAATATGACACTAAAGATGAGAACAATAGTCTGAATAATGTAAATAGTTACAATACCTCATCTCAAAAATATAGGCATATATATATAATAGCAGTATCAAAGATAGCAAAAAGCCAAAAATGCTGTCAGCCAATGGGATACTGAGAGAAAACATATTTAACATAACCAGTCTTTGCAATAAATGCTTGATATCAGAGATAGACCATTAATAGTATTAATACAAGTAAAAGATTTATCACTTAGTTGATTAATATTATCTTCAAGTATTCCAACTCCAGAGTTTTGTAGGCAGACCTGTCCAGCCACTCATCAGGAGTTATCATCATTTAACTGCTTATATTTCTTGATTTTTCTTTTTTCTATGCACTTATCATTGTTGTAAGTTTACTTTTTTTTTTTTTTTCTCCATTGTGTGTGTGCCTGTCGAAACTATGTAGTCAGGATGCTGAAGGTAACATCAATCAACTAAATGACAAACCTTTTGTATTGTATACTTTTTAGGCTACAAATGGTAATATTTGCCATTTCCCTATAAGGAAAGCTTTAATATTCATTGAATGTGCAGCTAATTCCACTGTTGGTTTAAATTTATAAAATCTTTCTATTAAAACAATTTTTCAAGGAAATACACTTCTCAAATCCATTAACTAATTTCTCTTTCCAGTATTGATGGTGGGTAGTTTCTTTTAAATGCTTTATTCAAGTTTATAATTGCTAAGATGGATTATTTTACTTTTTCACATGAACAGTGTTTATACTTTCATTAAGGGTTGACTTTGTTTACTGTTTTTAATTAAACTATTAAATTTCATTAAATATTATTTAATTAAGATACCAGAAATTCATCAGATTTGTCATTGACTCTAATGCTTCAAAGAAAGACTAAAGCTGAAATTTTGTACATATATTGTTACGGCTATAGCAGATGGGATTTGAACCAACAATTTTGAATATGAATTTTTTTGACAGAATGATGCAAACTCATATGTAGATTGAGGAAATATTAATAGTGTTTCAGAGGCTTTTATCTGATTATTTTAATAGGATTTGCTATGAGATGGGAGATTTAGGTCCAACGTAAATCTCTCAGGTGGTCTAAATAAAAAAAACAAAAACAAAAACCTTTTTATTCATTTCAACTCGAGCAAGTGATAATGCCACTAGGACACAGGAGGGTTACAAGGAGTGAAAGAGAATGAGAAGACTTTAGTGAGGAAAAAGACAAAGGAACAGAATTTAGGAAGACAGAAAATGGTGATTGATGTTGCATTTAAATTTTTGAAGATTGTAGGTGGCAGGGAAGCAAGAAATCGGGAGTTTCACAGGCAAGAAGTGTGAGAAAAGAAGCTATTGGAATAAAACTGACAGTTTCATTTAGCTAGTTGAACAATAAGACCTAGTTGCCAATTTAGTAGCATGCTTACATTCATGCAGTTAAGTCACCAAGGAGGATAACTCCTTAGAACAATTGCCATGAAAATATTTTATAGAAAAGACAAGAGATTTCATATTGGTGAGAAAGTGACTGAAGTCAAGATGACAGGTCTAGATCAATTTTAATAAAAAATAAATTGTCTGGATGTAGCTAAAACCAAAGAATTATTCAAACTAGTTGTTAAAAAAAAAAAAAAGTTTGAATAATTGAAGACATCTTTCATTTCTTCTTGAAGACTGGAACTAAACATTTTTTTTTGTAATCTTCACTTTCTTAGAATATGGCAGTCTCGGTGATCTGTTTTACTGGCTGTTATGCAACTTACATTTTTTTTTATTTTGTTTTTGTTTTCTGCTAACTGTAATTTACGATCAACATATTTACTATCATTCGGCACCATTTTTTCTGACAGTCATTCTTTAATTACTGTTGGCATTCTCTGTAGGCAGATTTTGGGTATGTAACCTTGTTGTTGCATGAAGAATGTAGCAGTGGCCTTGAGGTAGATGGGGGCTTGTTGTTTACATCTTAGTTTTGATTCATCATCTGTACTTTTTTACATAAGCAACAATGTATACTTTCCTACTTACTAATGATTCACTTGTACTTATTCTTAATCCTTCTACATTTTTTTCTTTCCTTAACAACGTTTCTGGACTCTTGAACAAATAAAGTTGGTATATGCCTCATAAAAACTGACTGGGTCAAGGCATATATATATATATAGAGAGAGAGAGAGAGATAGATAGATAGACACCTTTCTCTCTATATATGTACTTATGTATATGTATATAGTGAGATAGAAAGACACGCACACTATTAGGCCAAAAGTATGTGGCTACTCTCGGGGATTTTTTTTTTTTTTAATTCTTTTACATCGGGCAAGGCAATAAAAGCCACTAAGATGCAAAAGATTACTGAGCGTGAAAGAAACAGAAAAATAAAAGAACATGATTGAAGGGGACATAACTTCTGATATCACAGGTAGGATTTATTAAACTCTTGTGGAAATTGAATGTATGGATTGCCACAGAAAATGGCAAGTTGGTTGGATTCAATTTGATGACAATAAAACAAGATCAACTCACCTTGCCACAAGAAAGAAAAAAAAAATGTGTATATATATAAAAGTTTAAAGTCCAGGTCCCATATTCATGAATGTTGTGTATAATTAATATTTTAATTATTTTTTTCACCCCAAGCAAGGCAATGAAGCCACTAAGACGTAAAATGTGAAAGAAAAACATTAAGGAGAAATAACAATAAAAGATCAGGAATTAAGTAGAAAGAAGATGACAATTAAAATTGCATTTATGTTTTTGAAGATTGTAGTTGAAAGGAAAGCAGGAAACTGGAAGAAAGTTCCATAAGTGTGAAGTGCAGAAGAACCTTTTAAACTTTTTACAGTTACATCTAGTAATTTCAACAGTGAAGTTATGAGACCTAGCTGTCACTTAAGTACTATACTTAAATTTGTGTAGTCAAAGTACCAAATAGCAAAGCTTATCAACAATACTGTGAAAATATTTATAGAAAAGGTACAGGTAAGCTATGTTACAGCAGGTGGGAAACTAACTGAAGCAGAAATTCTAGGTCGGAATCGATAACATTGCAGATTCTTTTTTTTTTTATTAGTACTTATTTATTTATTTTTTTTAATTTTATATTTTTCTTATCACTGGGTACATATTTTTGAGTAGACATCCCAGGTTTTTTTTTTTTTTTTTTTTTCAACAATGAAATTAATGTCTACTAGCCTTGATCACTGAAAACCGTATTAGAAAATGTCAAAGTAATAAAAAATAATGTAGGATTATTAGTAGTAGAGTATACCAAAAAATAATGGTTAGAGTAATAAGAAATAAAAAATTGACTGATTAAAAATAAAATCCTTTGTTTAAATTAATTTGTTTTGAGTATGAAAATATAAATTAGAAGATATAGGTGCTGAAAAGGCTGAACTAGGGATGTATATTTTTGAGAAAAAGGTTAAATCTTGCTGAATGGACTTCTGTAGCCGAATGGTTAGGACATGCCTGGCTTAAAAGCAAAAAATGGAATGCAGGTTTGATTCCTGCTGAGAAATGCATTTTTATAATAGATGTTAACTTCACTCTAAATAAAGAGGGGTATCAATTGAAACCCGTGTAACCCCTCCCCGCAAAAAAGAACATTTATAGTAATTAAAAATAATGTCAGATTAAAAATAAAAATCCTTTGATTGCTGAAATTATTTTGTTTGTTTTCAGTATGAAAATCTTCAATGCAGACACCAAAACGTCCCTAATGAATGTCATGGGTCATTGTGCCTTTTTTTTTTTCTTTTACAGTGTGGTTCACCCTGTACAAGGCATTGGTGCCACTCGAGAAAGAGTAGAAGGCATAGTTTATGTGGATAGGCCTTCCTTCCTGCCTAAATATGCTTTTAGTAATTACTGTGTCACTATATTATTCAAGTATTCATTGTGCGTCTTTTTAAATAATAAATGTTAGAATAGTAATTCTCAACTGCTGTGCCATGGCATACTAGTATAAATGTGTGTAGCACAGTAGTGTGCCTCATACATATATATGTAAGTGTGTGTGTGTGGAAGTAGTAATGGTACAACATTAGTATTTGAATAAATGAATAAGTATTAAACTTTCTTTTCAAATAAGCTCATAAATGTTGCTTCCAATATTGGATTTCAATTATGTGAAGAAGAATTATTGGTCATCATTTCTAGTGATCGAAGGCTCAAAATAAAACATTTGACAGTACCCATTGATACATTTTGGATTTCAATATAATAGGAATATTACACATTAACTATAAAGGCTTTATCAATTTTATTGCTTATGTGAATTAAGCTTCTCAACACTAAATAACATAGAAAATAAGAAGTGAGAAAGATTATGCTAAGCTGAAGAGGAAATGAGCTTTTGATTATCACGCATTCAACCAAACATTGAAGAAACCATGAAAAAGCACCATAAGTACTCAATAAGCTACACAAATAGTTGAATAGAAACATAATGAAGTTCATATTCATAACTAATTTGTATAATTGTTTGGCTTCATACATTTATTTTTTTTAAATCTATGATTTTATTTCATAACATTTAAATGTATACCCTTTAAAGACTTTGCTAAGTGTACTGTGGTATTTTCATTTGCTTTTAGGTGTGCCGTTGCTAAAAACAGTTTAGAAACACTGTGCTAGATTGACATATTTGTTTAATAAATTCTTCCCATATCAAAGATTATGTTACATTTAGTCAATAATATTGGTTCTCTAACCAAAGAGGAATATTGATAAAGATTTCAAATGTGCAAATTAATATTTTCTCATAATTTATCAATGAATTGATTTATTTTCCTTCATTTTAATTATGCAAATTATGTAATAAACTAATCAATATGTAGTTTTGTAATCAGCACAAATTATTAATAGAAAGATTTTCTGTTTGGAAGTGGGAAGAAATTTTCTTTTAGCTAAAACAGCAAAGAAGAAATTTTATAAATGACAATGATGCACTTTGAGAAAAATATTCTTGGGTCTATCGATTGAACAGTTTGAAGATAAGTTCAGCATCAGGGAAAGAAATGCAATAATTGTGCATATTTGATGTAAATTTTTTTCTTTCTGTTACTTGAATATTAAGAATTTAGCTTTTCCCCCACAAAAAAAACAAATGTTAGCCATAGATTAGATGTTTTATCAAGAGACATTGTGGATAGGTTTATTGTTTGTTATACTAAATTTCAAAAAATGTTTAATTTACAAATATTGATGTTTTATTTAACCTTTAACATTCTGGAGATGATTTTGTTTGCAAAGCAAAAATGTTATCCTCCCACTGCAAGTGACTCAGATGAATGAATAATAGTGTGTTTGAATTTTGCAGTTGTGTTGTCATATCCTGCTATGGCAACAGAAAATGACCATGACTGAAATTAAGTAATGTAATAGAGGATTCTTGAAAAACAATGCAGTGGAAAGGAAAGTAATGAATAATGCAGTGTGTTAAAGGTTAATGTTGGGTGCAAAGCTTTGATGATATAGAAATTTATAAGAAAAAGATTTTCTGGCTGGGTGAAAAATTATTCCAATCTTTTCTAATATCTCATGCGATAAAAGATATGTTAATTTACATTGATTATGCAAAAGTATTTGATGACATATGACAAAAAGATTTAACTGCTAAGAAAACTTGGTTTATTTTGAAAAAATAGAAAGTAGTGTAAGACTGTTATATAGGAATAAAGTGTCATTGCTGACACTTGTGTTTGAACATAGATTGCCATTGAGTAAACACAGACGATCCCATTATTGAACTAAGTGGATCACGTGACCATAGAATAAACGCATATATAGTAAGTCATGTGATGTCTAGATTGATCACTATTCCTAGTCTATCCATTATTACTATTTGGATCACCATTTCTATTCTGTCTTCTATTACTATTTGGATCACCATTTCTATTCTGTCTTCTATTACTATTTGGATCACCATTTCTATTCTGTCTTCTATTACTATTTGGATCACCATTTCTATTCTGTCTTCTATTACTATTTGGATCACCATTTCTATTCTGTCTTCTATTACTATTTGGATCACCATTTCTATTCTGTCTTCTATTACTATTTGGATCACCATTTCTATTCTGTCTTCTATTACTATTTGGATCACCATTTCTATTCTGTCTTCTATTACTATTTGGATCACCATTTCTATTCTGTCTTCTATTACTATTTGGATCACCATTTCTATTCTGTCTTCTATTACTATTTGGATCACCATTTCTATTCTGTCTTCTATTACTATTTGGATCACCATTTCTATTCTGTCTTCTATTACTATTTGGATCACCATTTCTATTATGTCTTCTATTACTATTTGGATCACCATTTCTATTATGTCTTCTATTACTATTTGGATCACCATTTCTATTCTGTCTTCTATTACTATTTGGATCACCATTTCTATTCTGTCTTCTATTACTATATGGACCACTACTCTTTTCTTTTCTCTACACTATTGTCTATTCAGATCAATATGGTGGTTACCTTTTGAGCAAGTATTATTGAACAAGTACTATTAGTGTGAGTGTTATTCAAAGGCATTTGACACCAGTGTTGTTCAATGTGTACTATAGTTGTATCTGCGATTATAAAGGCTCTACTACAATGAACATTATGAAAGTGACAACAAGTATTCGTTGACATTACAAAGGTGTCAAACAAGTGTTCGTTGACTTCACAAAAAAGACGAGGATTTGTCTTTTCATTAAACTTATTCAAATTTTACAGTGAAGCAATTTTGAGATAATTAAAAGTCCTACCAGGATTTATTATTGGCAGCCACAAACTTAACAACATTAGATATGCAGATGATGTGTTGATAGCAGATATAGAAAGGAAAATACAGGAACTCCTACAGAAAGTAGTAAAGGAAAGTGAGAAGAAAGGACTAAGCATCAGTTGTAAGAAGATGGAATGTATAGTTGTCAGTAAAAGAAACCATTCAACATGTAAATTACAAATTGGAGATACCAAAATCAAGCAAGTACAAAAATTTAGATATTTAGGAAGTGTTTTTTAACAGAAGATGGAAAATGTAACACTGAAATCCAAAGGCACATTGGGATAAGGAAATATGCCTTCATAAAGCTAAGTAAATTAAGAAACTGGAAAAGTTTTTACACTATTTACATTGTTTGGACTTGTCCTCATCTTTATTGTCATATTCACAATATTTTGGCCGTTGTATGCTCTGGCCTTCTTCAGAGTAAGAAATCTGAAGAATTTATTCTTCACTGTTAAAAAGGAAAAAAATAAATTTTCTTAAAAAGTATTGTTTACCATGAAATCCTATAAAATAAAATTAAAGAAATTAAGTATTTTCCAAACAAATCGATTGGTTTGCAAAATTGAACAAAACATAGAGTTCGTAAATCTTAACAAAAAATGCTAGTGATAACTTACTTCAACAATACTAAATAAATACTGTGAGGATTTCAATTACTGTCAAGATTTTCAGTTTATTGCAAAAAAATTCTAGTATGCATTAAATGGAAGGAAGAGTTTATCCATATTGACATTATTTACAGTCAGACTAATATCCTCATCTTTGTTGTTATAATCACAATGTTTTGGTTATAGTACTTTCCAGCTTTTTCTAGTGTCAATTTGGGTAACCTTCAGTTAAGTGCTATACTTGATATATGCTTGAGCGATCATGTCTTTTTCAATTCATGACTAACAAGGCAAAGGATTTTCTCACAGTAAGTTGCCATTTCTTAGAATTTCTAACTGAATCCATTATCTAATTTATGGGTGTAGCTTGTTCTTGTTCTGCTACTCATGTTTACGTTTACCTCATCTTTTTTTAGTACTGCTCAGTGATTGTTTGTCCTGTTTCAACAGCATCTATACTACCTGGCCCAGTGATTGAACTCACAATTAGTATGTTAACAAATTAACTTTTTAATCATTTAAGATGAGGAGATTAGTAAATGTGAAAAAAAAAATTACATTTTATATTCCAGAAATCATGACTTGTTTTTTACAACTTGTGAACCCTTTTCAGGTTATTTAAAGCCAGAACATATTTTCAGATTATAAGAATTTTTTGAAGATAATGATTTACTGATACAAATCCTACTAATTAACCCATAGCTGGAGGGAGAAGAGATGGATTCATACCTTTCCCAAGAGTATTTGTGCATGTGAATATAATGAACCTGACTGGAATTGGAACTTGGCTTTCCGATTTCCAATTCTGAGCTGTACATCTAAGCTTGCAGTAGATAATCTAATGGATAACAGCACAGAATTGGAAAAACTACCTGTACGTTCAAGCTTGCAGCATCTGGTGTTCTCAAGTGATCACCTATGTAGGTACTGACGAGGCTCAATGTTGCTTCACTTTGGTGATTGTACGAAAAGTGGTGTTTCAACATTAGGCGGCATGTCTCATGTTATTAGAAAAAAATTTGGGACATTGTGAATTTTACTAGCAATAAACTAACTCCAATTTTGAAAACTACTTCTTATTCTTCAATCTATTTGAACACCTATCCTCATCTTGGACCGTGAACTCTTTTACCTTTTTCAGACATCGATTGTATTTGGTAAAGGGTTCACTTAGAAATTTTCTTAAGGTTAGGGAATGATAGGCATCTGAAGAAGGTCACAACATATAATAGCTGAAACACTAGGAGTATAACAGTGAAGACATTAGTCTGTATGGATTAATGTATAATAATTATAATTCCTCATTTCAGAAAATCAGACAGAAATGATTGTTTTCACTTGGAAACATTGAATGCAAACCTCCAATCTCTGAGCCTTGAATTTTGTCACTTGAGCCATACAAGGGTGCTTCTTAAACAAAAACCCTAAACAGCTACAGTGTTTTTGTTTGTTTCTTCCTTCCTCTTAAGTGCATTATATTTCCTTTCACTTCTTTCTTCTCTCTTTCACAGTTGAATTGTTGTTCATTATTGTCATCTGTTACTAATGACACATATTGGGTCAAGTCTTCCTTCCTGTTTCCATAACAACTTTCATCT
>OZ010605.1:72618598-72696098 GCA_963932145.1 Acanthosepion lycidas
TTGAACAAATTGAAGTAATGGGTGGCACAATGGTTAATAGTATGAAGAATGGAATCTTTGAAATGAATTCAAATTCTGGTTGAGACGTTTTTATGTTCACTTCATACTAATATTTGGGAAAGGCATGAATCCACTTTCCCTCCTCTGTATGTATAAATAATAAAGCTCTGTATATCAGGCTAGCAAACTGAATCCCTAAAATTTAATTTGCTACTGAAACTTCAACAGCATCCTTAGGTGGGGTTGTAGCCCTCTGCTCCACAAAGGATCTGCAGGTATTAAAAAATAAATTTTACAAATTACAAATGAACTTGTAAATTGTATTGGCTTACTTTTTCAGGTGTTAAATGTTGCTTAAATATATGAAATTAATCTTTATCTAAACATTGATTTTAAAAAAAAAAAAAAAAAAAAAAATACAAATCTTTGATTGTACTGTCTGCCACATTGTTCAAATAAAATGACATTTTTGTTTTCTGTCTACAGATATATAATGTTAATGATAAAAATGTGTTTTTTGGTTTTGTTAATGTTATTCTAAGACAATTTACAGCTTGTGTCTGCTTCAGTCAGCTTTAGTAGCAGTCAATTAATACATGCCATTGGCATCAACCAAAAGTTCCAGAATATTATTCTGGCAGATTACTCTCCTTTTCATGGTTAAAGTACACCTTCTCCAGCCTGGGTTCACTATTCAATAAAGACTAGAGCCTTATTTGGATCAATAAACTCTTTTTGAACAGGGACTCTCTAAGTAACTGTTTTAGCTTACCTCTTGTAAATTAGATAGTACCATTTTGTGGACATTACAGCTATTGAGATATGATTGTTCATGAGTAGTTTGTACTTGAAAAATAATTTTACTGTGTTAGGTGGTCATGGTTTTCACTTATTTGATGCTTGTATTGGAAATCTCAGATGTCTTAACTACCAAACTTCTGCTCTGATGCTAATCCATTAATGCCTATAATAACTATTACAGAAATTAAAATAAATCCAGTATTAATTATAAATATCTACCTATAACTTATTAATAGCCACCATAAAATCCAGTATTAACTGTTGGATCTACCTATAACCCATTCATACTCATAAAATCAAGTATTAATTATAAGTTTCTTCCTATACCCCACTAATACCTACTGTTCCATTCTTGGGATAGTAGAAATTAAAAGGTTAACTCATTTTTTAAATTTATTTATTTTTTTTTTTAAATTCATATTTTTGTGTGGTAATTGACTGTCATTTGGAATAGATACTTACCTTTTTCTCATCTGTCAGTCTACCACTATTTGTCACTCACAGGATATACGGAAGGCAGGAGGGGACATAAGAAAGCAACAAGTAACTTAGCTAATGAGCTTGTGTTAAAGTATGGCAGAACAGAGATTAAGAATATC
This sequence comes from Acanthosepion lycidas, assembly GCA_963932145.1. Taxonomy (NCBI): domain Eukaryota; kingdom Metazoa; phylum Mollusca; class Cephalopoda; order Sepiida; family Sepiidae; genus Acanthosepion; species Acanthosepion lycidas. Next base: position 72,619,999 of record OZ010605.1, read on the forward strand.
TATCTATATTTCTGTATTGTAACTATTTACACTATTTATATTGTTTGGGCTGTTGTCCTCATTTTTGTCATATTCACAGTGTTTTGGCCATTGTACACTCTGACCTTCTTCAGATGATTGAAGAATTGCATTTTTAAAGGGAAATAACTGATAACTGAGATATCTGGAAAAGGCATAGCATGTGGAACTAGAACAATATACCTCTGTGGACAAAATAAAGGGTTTGGTTTGAAATTCCAATCACCTGAAGAAGGCTGGAGCGTACAATGGCCGAAACATCATGAATGTGACAACAAAGATGAGAACAATGTAAAAAGTGTAAATAAAGATTAAGAAGGAGAGCAAAAAGACAAAGTTACAAAGAATAGAAAGCTGTATAGAGACCTGATCACCCATGTCCTGAAGGGAGATGGCATATAGAAGAAAGGATATTAAAGGCATAATGTAAATGCATTGCAAATACATTTATTAATGAATCCCATTGCTCATGAGCAAAAAAATGCATTGTCAGTGGTCAGGAATAAAGGAAAACTTTACTGACAAGATAGGACTCTTACATGCATAATGTAAATGAATTGCTAATGCTAAGAAAAGAGATTGTCAGTGGTCAGGAATAAACTTAAGCTTCATTGCTATAGAGACTTGGCATATATATATGCCAAATGTATTGCTGTTGAAACCTAGGCAATGTGTTGGAACGACACTACCACAAATTTCTACTTGACAAAAAGGAGGTTTGTATCAATAGACAGATACCCCAGGCCCTACCTTGATTTGACAGCTACAATACATTAGATATATGAGTTTTCTAAATAAGTTAAATCTTAACACCCCTAAAATAAAAAAAGATGGAATTTTCCTTAACCCCAACATCTCAAAATATCAAATTTGTCTGGACTTATAAATTAAGTAAATCAATTTCTAAAAAGTTATTCTTAACATTGCTTGATAATGGAACAGAACTTTTTATTTTAAGTTTAATTTTTATGATTGAATTTGAATTGAAGTTTCAGTTTTGAAACATGGGAATTCAGGTGTTGCAATGATTATATATTTTTTAAAAAACAATTATAATTTTATGCTCCATGGTTGTATTGAGCACTGTTTTTTAAAAATTAAATTATATATATATATATATATATATATATATGAGAGAGAGAGGTAGTGGTCTTTTGACTTTGACAATAAGATCTATGAGCAGGGCTGAACTTGAAGGAAGTTGTAGAGTCCAATGTTGGGATGGCAAAAATGTCTACAATGGAGTCAAGGAAACTGGCAACTGGCCTCATGGTTTAGGTGCCTCTTTTTTTTTTTTTGTGCATGAGCCTTATTGACACTCTCACATCGGTTGTCCTTAAATGTCTCTGTTGCTTCACACGCCAGGGCACATCATTCAATTTGATCCTGTGAGTACTATTCAAGCTGCTTGGGGGCTATTTCAATGTGGGCGATGTTGGCCTTGAGGCAGTCTTTGATATATATTCACTTGTACCTAACAGACCACAAACATCATGTCACTAATTTCAAAGAGAAATATACCTTTAACCATTATCTTAATTAATTGTGCCTTGATAATGGCTAAAGGTATAGCTGAAAACACTTGGAAAAAAAAAAATAAGACATTTGGACAGTTTTTGTATAATTTATCTATGGAAAAGAAAAAAAATAAGATCATATGAGAAATTTATATAAAAACTTTATCAAAGCACCTTGTCTATCATATTTAATGAAGCTTGCATATATAAGATCACCTATTAAATAGAAAACACTGATTCTTATTTCTGAGAAAAGAGCTTTTTCTCTGAATTCTAATTCTTCTGCTTGTAAAATCAGCTATATTCAGAGGTTATAAATAGCTACTACTCTATAACCTTGGCTCTTATGTATTGTGAATCTATTGAATTTTCTCTAATATTTTTTTTTTTAAATGTCAATGTGCCTTGAACATTGGCAAATATAAAACATTTGAGTTTATACAGACATGTTCAGGAGTCAATCAATCCTTTTTATCATATGTTAATATCCTGATTCCACCCAACCCTAGCAAAAGGGAAAAAAAAAAAAAAAACTAGGCTGGGTGTTGTAAGTTTTTTCTTTTTTTTTTTTTTCTCCCTTTAATAATCAATCAGTGCTGTCATTTACAATCCCTGCTGATTGATTCTCCAAATGCAACTAACTTTTATTCATATTTACTTGGATAAAAGCAAAGAATACTTCTCTGACACAAAAATACACATTTTCATTTCATTTTCAATTTCTTTCTTTGTTTTGCTTCAAATCTTTTTTCTTTCCTTTCCTTTGTTGCCGTCCTACCTTCCTTTCCTTTGTTGCCGTCCTACCTTCCTTTCCTTTGTTGCCGTCCTACCTTCCTTTCCTTTGTTGCCGTCCTTCCTTCCTTTCCTTTGTTGCCGTCCTTCCTTCCTTTCCTTTGTTGCCGTCCTTCCTTCCTTTCCTTTGTTGCCGTCCTTCCTTCCTTTCCTTTGTTGCCGTCCTTCCTTCCTTTCCTTTGTTGCCGTCCTTCCTTCCTTTCCTTTGTTGCCGTCCTTCCTTTCCTTCGTTGCCGTCCTTCCTTCCTTTCCTTTGTTGCCGGCCGTCCTTCCTTTCCTTCGTTGCCGTCCTTCCTTCCTTTCCTTCGTTGCCGTCCTTCCTTCCTTTCCTTCGTTGCCGTCCTTCCTTCCTTTCCTTTGTTGCCGTCCTTCCTTCCTTTCCTTTGTTGCCGTCCTTCCTTCCTTTCCTTTGTTGCCGTCCTTCCTTCCTTTCCTTTGTTGCCGTCCTTCCTTTCTTTTGTTGCCGTCCTTCCTTCCTTTCCTTTGTTGCCGTCCTTCCTTCCTTTCCTTTGTTGCCGTCCTTCCTTCCTTTCCTTTGTTGCCATCCTTCCTTCCTTTCCTTTGTTGCCGTCCTTCCTTCCCTTCTTTCGTTGCCGTCCTACCTTCCTTTCCTTTTATTGCCGTCCTTCCTTCCTTTCCTTTTATTGCCGTCCTTCCTTCCTTTCCTTTTATTGCCGTCCTACCTTCCTTTCCTTTTATTGCCGTCCTACCTTCCTTTCCTTTTATTGCCGTCCTACCTTCCTTTCCTTTTATTGCCGTCCTTCCTTCCTTTCCTTTTATTGCCGTCCTTCCTTCCTTTCCTTTTATTGCCGTCCTACCTTCCTTTCCTTTTATTGCCGTCCTACCTTCCTTTCCTTTTATTGCCGTCCTTCCTACCTTTCCTTTTATTGCCGTCCTACCTTCCTTTCCTTTTATTGCCGTCCTTCCTTCCTTTCCTTTTATTGCCGTCCTTCCTTCCTTTCCTTTTATTGCCGTCCTACCTTCCCTTCCTTCGTTGCCATTCTTCCTTCTTTGGAATCATTTTTTTTTTTCTTCATGGTTTGGTGTCATTTCTTCCCTTTTTTCTTCTTTGGTTTCATTTCTTTCTTCATTATTGTCTTTCTTCCACCCTTTGCTTCTTTACTGGTTTTTCTTTCCTTTTTTTTCTATTTATTCTTCTTCATACTTTTTTTTCTTTTTTATCACTAACTTTTTTATGGCTTTTACTTTTTTACAATTTTTCACAAATTAAATTACACTGTTCTTGAATATCTTTTTCAAGACTTGGTTTTGCTTAGATTCCATTCAAAAATGATTTAAGAAATACACAAATATCTTGAACTACAATTTATCTTTTTTTTTTTTTTGTATACTTCTGAGATTATTTTGTGTACAATTAAAAATCTTCACTCATTTTTCATTTTTACTGATTTTTTTTTTTTTTTTTTTTTTTTGTTTGAATTATGTTATATTTTGAACAAGTTTCTTTGTCCCTTTTTTATTTTCTTTTTTTGCTTTCGTTTTTTTCTGTTTCATTTTGCTTATTTAATTTTCTGTTGTCATTTAAATTTCTTATTCCTCTTTACTTTCATCTTTTTTTTTTTCCCCCAACCTTTATTTGTTTTTCTATTCCACCTCTTTTTAATGTTGCTATAAAATGCACTTTTTACTATCATATCGTATAAAAGGACTCCATTTGAAAAGTTAAAACAATAGTTTTCCAACAAGGAAATTATAGCAAACTGACTGATCTTTACCCCATCACCAAAAACTGGATCTCTCTTTTTTCATTAGTCTTTTCCATCAGTTGTTGTCACATGACTAAAAGTAACCACACATTTATACTTGAAATTGTTCACATCGGAAGTATGACCTTGTGACATAGGTAAGTGGATGTGTTTGACTTACTTATTCACTTGTCATTTAAAATTCATCCGTGATATAAGTAAGCAATTATCAGTAGTTATTTACAATCTCAGTCTACGTGAATGAATATTACAGGACCATTCAGGCATGTTGGAAATACTGAACATTTTTTTGAATATTTTTGGGCTATTCTGTTTTTTCCAAGTAATGTTTTCAGTCAAGAGTAAATGTTGTGATTGTACAAGTTCAGATACAACAAAGATTAAAATAAATGTTGAAATTGATATACAGAAGAATCGTCTTCAGAATTGAAGCAAGGTTATGTTTCAATATCTGTCTATATTTCTGAGATATTATGATTACTTACATTATTTACACTATTCAGACTGTTATCCTCAATCTTCATTGCCATATTCACGATGTTTCGACTGTTGTACGCTCATGCCTTCTTCAGGTGATTGGAATTTCAAACTGAACCCTTTATTATTTCATCCACCGGAGTAGATTGTTCTAGTTCCACACGCCATGCCTCTTCCAGATGTCTCAGTTATTTCCCTTTAACTCAACTTTCCAAGTTTTGGTTCACCACTGCTAAAGCCTGGTATTGAATTCACAACTCTTTGGGTCTAGTCACTGGATCTAACCAACGCCTTTATCCCCATACCACCATCCATTCACACATGCTCACTAGGTAAAAGACTCTCTGCCTTCCCCCCATCTCCCTTGATCTCAATATGCTCCATGAGAATTAAGTTTTCCAAGCCCTCCTTGCTCATTATTTCAGTTGTTCTGATTCTGAATATAAGTGTTCTTTCTGTTGCCATTTTCTTTTAGACTTCCTTATTGCTTATTTGTTCCATCCATGGAATTTTTCAGCATCCTTTTTGTAGAACCTTATTTCTGCTGCTTCTAGTTGTTTCTCTTCATCCTTGGGGAAATTGTTCAACATTCACTGTCATTTAAGTGGATGGATACCACATAGCCAGTGCTGGATTTACTTAGAGGTTTACCAGGCTGAAGCCCAATCTAGGGCCCCTCCATCCAAGGTGTATAATATTTTGGCACTGTCATAGGCCTTTCTTACAGATGCTGTCATAACGCATTGTAGACTCTAAACAACCCTTAAGTAATTTTAAGTGCCCATCATCATCCTCAGCTTTACTCAAATTGTTTAATTTAACACTCTTTCAGTTTCCTCTACTCATGAGAATAGAGGATTTGGAGGGGCCTCAGTGGAATAGACTAGGGCTTCTCTTTATCTAGATCCAGCTCTTAACATAGCACTCTTTTCTTTGTTTCTTAGTAAATTCAAAAATATATTTGTAGTTATTTAAAAAAAATAAAAGCATGTTGTGTAGTATGTGAGTGTTTACATTTTTGTTATTATTCAATGAAGCATTGTCAGTTATTAATTTTTCATTTGATTTCATTTCTTCTATTACAACTACTCAGATTGTAATTCAATGGTTGTTCATAAATAATACAGATATAAAGCCATGAATAAAATGTAGGTGAGACTTGTCTCTTTTACCTGAATTTTCTTTTAACTCCTATACAAAATTATTGCACAATCAATCCTTTATGTTGATTCACCTATCCAAGACTGACTGACTGATTCATTCATTCATTTATTTTCTATGGCTTATCAGTCTTTTGCAGGTTATTTAAAGCCAGAAAATATTTCAGATTGAAAAAAAAAAATTGTGGAGTTAATGATTCAGTGATACAAATTTTACTAATTAACCTATATCTGGGGAGAGAAGTGGATTCCTACCTTTCCCAAGGCTATTTGTGCATAAGTGAATATAACAAACCCAATTGGAAGTGGAACTCTATTTGATTAACAATCCCAAGCCATTATCCATTACACCAGCTACTAATTCAAGCTTACAACACCTGATATTCCAAGCAATAACCCATCTAGGTACTGACTAGGCTTGACATTGTTTAATTTGGTGATCAGGTGTTTCAAAATGATGTGGCTATAAGCCTCATCTGAGACTAAGTTCTCCAATTGAAGGAGAGATGCTGGATTTGGACCTTCATGCCTGACAAAGAAAAAAGTGTCAAAAGGACAATTTTTCCATTGATACAGCTATTCTCCATACTCAACGTTTGTTGTTTTAAAAACCGATAATTAGAATTACAATAAAACATCAACATATGATGAAAGTGAATTTATACATCATTTTTGTTGTAAATTTTTGTTTATTTACAAGAATAATTTTATATTTACAACATTCTAAAAACCAATACAATTAAAACTAATAAAAAGCAATATTTATCATTTACAAATTTATAAAGAAATAAATGTGAAAACAATATTTTATTCATAAATTTCTAAACATTTACTAAATGATGAAAAATGTGAACTATAGGAAAATCCTTATTTACAATTTTATAAAGTTTGAATCAGTTGGCAATTAGCCAATGTTTGCCATCCATTCTAATAAACAATCTAATAAATAGTGTTTATTATTTTTCTTAAGAACAATGAAAATGTATAAATTAACTTTCATATAAGTTTTACTACAATTCTGATTTTTAGAAGAATAAACATGGCTGAGGAGTGAACGTAGTTAAAATAATAGCAGTGTCAAGGGAAAAACAGTCCTTTTGATACTTTTTTTTTTCTTTGTAAGCATAAAGGTCCAAGTTTGCCAAATATTGATATTTGCAAATCTTTGGGCAGCTGCCTTTTCTTGTTCTGTTGTTCCAAGTTCTTTCTCATTGATGTTTCTTTAGGCAGCCCCATTCTGTGTCCTAGGCAGGTGAATCATCTTTTGATAGTTTTGTTCCAAAGTTCACATTTTGTCTTGGAGGATAAGTCTTCATTTGAGATCTTGAGAGACCAATGGATATTGAGGATAATTCTAAGTAATTTTCTCTTGAAAGCATAATATTTTTTCTAATCTGTACTGCTAAGTTACCAGAGTTGTAGTTCACCGAACAAATAAATGGCTGGAAGCTAAAGGTCACTATTTTGAGCCTCTCTTATGATTGTAGATTTCAAAATTAACTTGTATTAATCTCTGAATAACTGAATCAATTTACTATTGCAATATGCATTCAAATTTTTCCTTTCCTGAAGTGTGTATACATTTTTTTTTTTTTTTTTTTTGCAGACTCATATATATATATCTTACTTATTATAAAACCCAGGTTGTGTGTGTGTCTGTACGTTTATATATTGGATCAGATTTCCTACATTTTTCAACCGATTTCAACAACTTCACAGGACTACGTAAAATTACCTTGCGGTGGTTCTGACAGCACCAAAAATTGGAAAAACACAATTGTTTTTGCACAAAATCAATTTGAAAACACGATTAAGAGGCATTAATTAAAGGGGGACAACTCGTATCGAGATATACTTATAAAACCCAGGTTGTTTGTGAGTGTGTGTCTCTGTTCGTTTATATACGGGATTGGATTTCCTACATTTTTCAACCGATTTCAACAAAACTTCACTTTTTTTTTTTTTTTTTTTTGGCAGGTAGTGTTTCTTATTGTCTTGCACACTTTTTTTTTTATTTTTACATTCAGAATGCTTTAAAAATTCCATTTACAAGACAATTGTTTATAATAAAATTCTATTCAATCGGTAGACTCTTTCATAAACTCATGTTATTTAGAATGTATAATACATAATTTAATCACAAACTAAAGTAATTTAAATACTAATTTGCATTACAAATATAATTTACTCACTTTCATTAATTAGACATTGAATTGTGTCACTTGGCATCCTTTATAGCTTGCCTAGACTTTTCGGCTAACCTGATGAATATTTGAATGTTCTTAAATTAAAAAAAAAAAAAAGCAAAAACATTTTTGCTCTTGTATATAAATACATGTTACAAAATAAAATCCTTGCATTTGCCTTTAGGACACATGTCAGCTAAATTTTCCTTTTGTCTTTATTCATTTACATGTGTATACACACACACACACACATAGTTGTATATTTAGGCAGCAATCCTTCCTTTATGCATGTTTCATTAAAAATGACAGGCAACGTACTACGGTTAAGCTTTTTATTTAATTTTTCTTGTGTTCTGACAAGAGCTCTCTTTTCTGGACAAAGGGTGTGTAAGAACTGTCCAAATGTTTTATATTTCCGAGCGTTTTCGGCTATACCTTTAGCCATTATCAAGGATGATTTGATTTTTCAGCTTAATAAACACCTTGAAGCATTGTACCACCTCAACCTTAGCATCAGCCAGCACCAACTTAACTACGAACAAAGCCACAATGTGCTAACCGTACTCGGAAATTAAAAACATCCCTACCACACACTAATATATACACAGAATGCACACACTCAATTAAGCTGAAAATCGAATCATCCTTGATAATGGCTAATAGCCGAAAGCGCTCGGAAATATAAAACATTTGGACAGTTCTTACACACCCTTTGTCCAAAAAAGAAAGCTCTTGTCAGAACACAAGAAAAATTAAATAAAAAGCTTAACCGTAGTACATTGCCTGTCATTTTTAATGAAACATGTACATATATATATATATATATATATATATATGTTATTTTCATACTTTTCATACTTGTTGGTATAGCCCTGATTAACATCCCTTAATCAAACCTAAGTTTCTTGCAAAATAATTTTGATTATTTACAAAAATTTCTTGGTGTGATTTGAAGATTGTGAAACATTAATTATAAAACTGTCAAATAAATACAAATTTTTTCTGATCCTAAAATCAAAACATTGTCTGAAATTCTGCTAATAAATACTGTCTTTATTTCACAAATTATTTAGATTTACTATCCTCATTTGTGTTGCTTTCCTCTCAAAATTTTAGACCAATCTTATCTTTTGGCTGAAGAAAACATTGTCATAAAATCAACATAAATATGTAAAAATACTCCTTCAAATTCCAAATGGTGAAATGTTTTACTGAGAACCTGAAATAAGTTTGGGATAAAATTACTTCATAGGCTTTCATGAAAAAAAATCTGGATCTTGATTTTTACACTCCCTTGCTTAAAGTATATATTTCAGTAGATGTAAAGGGATATCTTGAAATCTCTGTGCTTGCAAAGCTGGCCCAGACACCTTGATGTAAAATAGACTCATGGGATACTGAGATATATGATAAACTAGTGGAGCAGGTGCTTTACTTCCTCATACTTGGTATAAGCAGTTCCTTTTGCATAAAGCATTGGGAAGTAGTAGCTGTGTTGTATGTGGCTGGAAATACTAGAAGGCTGAATTGAATTTAATGTTCATCAGGAACCTTGATCTAAAAAGAATTGATTTGTGGTGCCTTTAATATGTGCTGGGTTCATGTCTATTTTTCACATGTCAGCACCTCTTTTGACTGAGAAAAAAAACTGGTGTTGTATGGCTCTTCCAGTCCCAGACCCATGCTGACTATTAGCTAATACCTGCCCAGTATCGTTCATAGTCAGCACCACCTACTCTAGGTAGATGGTTTTCTCTCAACAGCCCATTATGGAAGAGGACGCAACTCCTGCTGCTTACAACACCACTTACAACCAACTTAGTCTTTTATCAGTCTGACCAGATTCTCTGTTACACTCTCCCCTGATATCTTGATCACAGCATCAACATGCAGAGGGTGGGCATTTCCTTCTGGTGGTCCTTTGCAGGAGAGGTACTTCGTCCTCATTGTAAACTCCAACACCACATACAACCAACTCGGAGTCTTTTATCAGGCTTACCTGATTCTCTGTTACAGTTCACTACCAGAGATACAAAAATAGGTTTTGTAGTAAGTGTTGCCTCAGAAACTGAAAATCTAGGAGCAGTGAGATTTGACTGAGAAGGTGACTTTAAAACCATTAAGTGTAGAATCTGGTATTAAAGGTCATGGGTTCACCATTATAAACAAGGAAGTGAACCTAACTGAATTCATATATAATATAATAAATATATATGCACACACACACACACACACACACACACAACCAGATGGCTAGAACTTATGTAAGCACCCAAACTACAAGAGAAGGCAGAATCCCTCACACTCTAACAAGACCTGAAACCACTTGCCCTTGACTTTGCCAATCATAATTTGACAAAGCCTAGAAGTGTAGAAACCATTACTTTATATATGGAAAATTTATTCTCAATTTCTAATCACATGTTAATATCATTGCATTACAGTTCCTTTTGCATTGGAAAATGGTAGCTTTATACCATATAGACTGCTCAGCCATTCTGGTAGGGTATCGTCAAAACATACTTCCTTTTTTCACTGGTGTCCTGACTACATGAATTTAAGCATGCTACTAGATTGGCATTTCTGTTGAAATAGTTAAATGCAACTGCCACTTCTACTCCAACAGTTTCTTTTCTCACACTTCCCACCTGTGGAACTCCTTTCCATTTACTTGCTTTCTTGATAACTACAATCTTCAAAAATTAAATGCAACGCCAATTGTCATCTTCTATCTTCTTGAATTGTATTCATCTTTTGTTCTTTCTTCAGTCCTCCCTATATTCAGTTTTTTCCCTCACTTTCACTCCCTGTAACCCTCTGTGTACTAGTGGCATTTCTGCCTTGCTTGGGGTGAATTGATTAAAAAAAAAACAAGCAAAAGACAAAAACATTTTTTAATGAAGGGTAATCAATATTTATCTAAATCATCTTTAGTACAGTCAGATTTATGACTAATAAGGAAGAAAAGAAGAAGCAATGATTTCATAGATTAGCATGCTTGCTATAACTCTATGAAGGATTTTTCTTTTTTATGTGCCCTGTCCTTTCAGGATATGGGCAATCACGGCTCTCCACAACTTCTAAATGTCAATAATCATTTATAATTTTAATATTTTGCCTCCAGTATTGTTTTTGGTTTACTTCTTAGATTAAAATATATAAAATATGTTAGATTAATCAATTTTTTTATCAGATGGAAAGAATTCTATCACTTGAATATTGTTGCCACAACATGCAAAAATTCCACTAAAAACAAGTCCTTGAACAACCATGTTCTGTAAGAAATGCATATTTTTGGTAATTTGTGTTTATTTGACATATTTTATATATATATATATATATATATATATATATATATATATATATATATTTTTTTTATTAAAATCTTCATCTTTGTTATTTTTTCTTTCATCCTATATATATATATATATATATATATATATATATATAATTAGTACACAATAAAATCCAAAATTACCTCCTATGGGGAATAGGCTTATTTCAACTGATGAAAAATTTGTCAGTCTTATTCAACCCCAGTATAAACTGAGCTCGTCAGTAATTTTGGATTTTTTTTTTTTTTTTTTTTTTGTGTACTACTTACTTTCTCTGTAATTTATAAATACACTGTGCTCTTTTTATATGGTGGAGTTATGGATAACATCTCTGATTGAGGAATCCATGATCTGAATTTGTATTCTAGTCAAATTCATTACATTCACTTATGTGCAAATACCCTCGGGAAAGGTATAAATCTTTGCTATGGGTAAATAGCAGGACCGACTGGGTTCTATAGCCTTGGATGGCAACTGGTCTACTGCAAAAAGGAATGGCAACCTACTGTAGGAGAAAATTTGCCTCGTCAGTCATGTATCAAAAGATACATGACCACCTAAGTGTATATTAAATTATATTACTAGGGTGTACTTGGATTATATAACCAATGGATTAATTACCTTTAATATATATATATATATATATATAATTTTTATTTTTAGACCAATATCTTTATTTTTTTTATGTTTTAGTTACAAGGTTTTAGTTTGTTAATTTCACATTGTGTTTGGCAATTTATTCTAATGTTGATTTGTCTACAAAGTGGATGATCATTGGAAAAAAAAATTATGATTTCATTATTTATTTATAAAATCATTGAAACATACATGTATGGTGTCCATATTTCAAAATTGTTGCAGGATAATTCAATTCTTGTGTTTTTCATTATATTGCTTAATACATAATTAATAAAAAAGATGTTCAGAAGAGGATTTTATTTTCTAAATCAGATTATTTCCAGGAAAGTTGACCAAATACAAATTTTCAGTGTAACACTTGTTCTTTTACTTGTATGAGTTACAAACTTATTGAACTTGCAATTTACTGACAGTGATTTTTTTTTTTTTTTTTTTTTTTTTTTTTTTTGTTTCTGTAAAAGTGTTTCAGACTAGTTTTGAAATAAATTTTTTACTTTAACCATAGATGGTTAAAGTTCATTGGGTTTAGAATTGAGGTTAGCATGGCTGAGATGGTAAAATATTTTCTTGCCTAAACTGATCTGTCTGATCTAGGTTTATCTTTTTAAACTTTGGCTAGTTTAGTAATGATTGTATACTTAAATGGGTTTTGATTGGTTTTATTCATTATCTGTTTTGAATTCATTTTTTTATCGGTTGATTGTAAAGGAGAGTTATACAGCATCATCTTCACAGATTTTTCGTTCATTGAAAATTTTTTTTTTTTTTTTTATAAGACAGTAGTGACCTTATTTATGAAAGCAATTAAAAAATTTAATAAAATAACCAAAAAATACTTTGGCCTTTCCTTTTAATAATAACATAAACATTTTGACGATATTAATGAAAAAGTGGAGGTACTTATCGTTATTATACTGAAGATCATAAAAGATGACTCATTCCATCAGCTGCTTTACCAGAAAGGAGAGGCTTATTCTCCTATGTCTTTATTATACTGAAGATCATCATTGCTAGACTTCTCATGTCTTGTACAACAAGCCTGTTACCCTTGCAGAGTAAGAAATTATCACCCCTCTTTATATCTAAGAGTGCTTTAGTGTGTTTCACTTGGGGAAATAGATTTGAATTTTATACATTCGAAAATATGATTGTAAAGTATTAGGTTAATGCTTTAATATCTTGTTTATGAAATGAACAACAAACATTTTCAAAGTCATTTTCTTGATTCTGCTTATGCTTACTGATAGCATATCCACTAGGCCACTTTCACTTGTGCATGCACTGCAGATTGTCATAAAACACTTCTCTCCCTATCTTGTGTTGTCAGACAGAAAATATGTAAAAGAAATAAAATATCTATGACTTCAGACATAGAAGTTAATTTAAGTGTTAATTAAAATTCTATGATTTTACTTAACTCACTGCAACTGGGACTGTCATATATATATATATATGATGCAGTCTATTTAAGTGCAAGTCATGTATAAACAGTATATTCAATAATTGTCAAACTTAATCCATTTTTTATATATATATATATATATATATATATATATATATATATACACACACACGGTGTAACCCGGATATAAGAGAAATTTTCTTGGATCCCAAATTAGAGCCATACTTACTTAAACAAAATAGACCAAACCCGGATTTAAGAGACTTCTTCTCCGATCCCGACAACTCTCTTATACCCGGGTTACACTGTATATCTTTTGAATTTCTCACTTTTGTGATGGAGGTGTATAAAGAAGTAGTCAATCAGTCCAGCTTAATTACCTTGTATGTGGAATCTATGAAAGAAAAACAAATGATAGTTTTTGATATATCCTTTTATATATATATATATATATATATATATATATATATATATATATATATATATATATATAAAACACCTAATTTGTCACTCCATTGCAGGATAATGTCCTTGTTTAAAAAGAGACTAGAGCAAGTAACTCTGGAACAATTTAAGGACATGAAAATTCATTGAACAATCTTTGCAGTTTTTCATTTTGATAATTGCATTTGTGCTTTATGCAAAAAAATAGTTTTATCTGCATTAGCTTTTTTCAAGTGTGGTATTTAAAAGCCACATGAGGCATCATCTTTTATTTTTTTCACTCAGTTTATCAATTCCTGCACTGATGAAATAAAATCAGATTTTATATTTCTCATCCTGTATTCTTTCACACATACACTCTTGTCTCTTTTTCTCTCGAATCTCAAACCTTTCTCTTCCTGTCTCACCAATCTTTTTGCTGCTCCTTTTTCTACCTCTCACTGCCGCTCAACTTTCTACCTCTCGCTGCCGCTCGTCTTTCTACCTCTCGCTGCCGCTCGTCTTTCTACCTCTCGCTGCCGCTCGTCTTTCTACCTCTCACTGCCGCTGCTCTTTCTCTCCATCTCTCCCTCCCGCCGCTCTTTCTCTCCATCTCTCCCTCCCGCCGCTCTTTCTCTCCATCTCTCCCTCCCGCCGCTCTTTCTCTCCATCTCTCCCTCCCGCCGCTCTTTCTCTCCATCTCTCCCTCCCGCCGCTCTTTCTCTCCATCTCTCCCTCCCGCCGCTCTTTCTCTCCATCTCTCCCTCCCGCCGCTCTTTCTCTCCATCTCTCCCTCCCGCCGCTCTTTCTCTCCATCTCTCCCTCCCGCCGCTCTTTCTCTCCATCTCTCCCTCCCGCCGCTCTTTCTCTCCATCTCTCCCTCCCGCCGCTCTTTCTCTCCATCTCTCCCTCCCGCCGCTCTTTCTCTCCATCTCTCCGTCCCGCCGCTCTTTCTCTCCACCTCTCACTGCCGCCGCTCTTTCTCTCCACCTCTCACTGCCGCTGCTCTTTCTCTCCATCTCTCCGTCCCGCCGCTCTTTCTCTCCATCTCTCCGTCCCGCCGCTCTTTCTCTCCACCTCTCACTGCCGCCGCTCTTTCTCTCCATCTCTCCCTCCCGCCGCTCTTTCTCTCCATCTCTCCCTCCCGCCGCTCTTTCTCTCCATCTCTCCGTCCCGCCGCTCTTTCTCTCCACCTCTCACTGCCGCTGCTCTTTCTCTCCATCTCTCCGTCCCGCTGCTCTTTCTCTCCATCTCTCCGTCCCGCTGCTCTTTCTCTCCATCTCTCCGTCCCGCTGCTCTTTCTCTCCATCTCTCCCTCCCGCCGCTCTTTCTCTCTCCCTCCCGCCGCTCTTTCTCTCTCCGTCCCGCCGCTCTTTCTCTCTCCCTCCCGCCGCTCTTTCTCTCTCCCTCCCACTGCTCTTTCTCTCTCCCTCCCACTGCTCTTTCTCTCTCACTCTCTCTCTCCCCTCCCACTGCCGCTCCTCTATCCTACTGCTGCTCCTCTTTCTCTCTCTCTGCCCCTCCTCTTTCTATCTCTCTCTCCTCCCCCCGTTTCACCCCCCATCTCTCTTTCATCTCACTCTTCTATCTCTCACTTCTATCTCTCACTTCTATCTCTCACTTCTATCTCTCACTTCTATCTCTCTCATCTTTCACTTCTATCTCTCTCATCTCTCTCTTGCCTGAATACTCAACATTACTGCATTCCTCTCAAGATCAACAAGCTCAGTGCATTTAGAAATATAGGACAGTACAGTTTCAATCAATAATTCATGAAATATTGTGATCTAGTATTTTGTCAGTCTGCCATATGTGATAGTGAGCCCTACCATTTGCCTGGTTGGACATTGGTATCTAAGTCTTAGATCATGTATCATGTGTATTTTCACTAGTTCTTCTTTTACTACTACTATTGCTGCTTCATTTTAATGCTATTTGCAGTTTCTTTTTGCAATGTATATGATAAAACAAATTCTTGATATTATATGACAGCTTAAATAGACTCATATACATATGCATATAATCATATATATATATATATATATATATATAAAAAACTAATATGCATATTTTTATTAGTTTCTTTTTCTATCATTTCACCCCAAGCAATAATGCTAGTAAGATGCTGGGGTTTTACTGGAAGTGAAAGAGATTGAGAAGACTTTAGTAGGGAGAAAGAACAATAAGAAAGCAGGATACAGAAAAACAGATGTCAATTGGCATTGCATTTAAATTCTTGGAGATTGTAGGGAAGTAAGAAATTGGGAGTGAGTTCCACAGGTGAGAAGTGTGAGAAAAGAAACCGTTAAAATAGAATGTATGATTATATATAGTTAGGCAATTATGTCTCGCCATTTTACTTTTGAACTATCTAGTAGCACACTTAAATTCATGCAGTTGAGGTCATCAAAACAATTACCATGAAAATTTTGGTAGAAAATACAGAAGGAAGCTACATTATGTTGGCGAGAAAGTGACTGAAGCTGAGATGCCAGGTTAGGGTTGATTACATTACAGACTCTTTGAATTTTGTCAAGAATCTCTATATATTTAGTAGGAACATCAGGCCAGGTATGGCAGTAATATTCAATGCATGACCGAATGGTAGATTTATAAATGTGCAAGATGGATTCCAATGAGAAAAATTGTCTGGCATGATGCAGTAAACCAATTCTCCTAGAAGTTCACCTAGCAGTTATATAATTCTTAATTCATTTCTGCTAATGTAGTAGCTCTGTCTGCTTGACATTCATTGACTGTTTACTTTTTATACTGATGTTATGTGATAACAATTTTCTTGCACTTATTACTGACATTACTGTATTTTTATCTAGTAGTATTCTCTCTCTCACACACACACACACACACACACACACACACACACACACACACACACACACACATATATATATATAATTTTGTGAGAGAATGTGTTTATTTTTTTATCTGTGTACTGTGTTCCTGACATGAAAAACTTCTTGATTCATGAGTAATTACATTGGACATACTCCCACTAGCATATCAAGGTGGCTAACAATGCATTTCTTAGATCATTGCTCTATAAGGGCCTATTTAAACGAATATGAAAACTGACCAATTCCAACATGCAGCATAATCAGCGGAAACACAAATATACTATACATCTCTGTGAAAAATATCTAAAATAAGCTGATGTTGATGATGATATCATGAAAAAAGGTAAAACAAATCTGAACAGCATCAATTATGCACTCTCAGTCTTAACATACTGGTCATGTTTAGGAATTAAAGATGTCTATCTCCTAGCAGCTTATATATCATTTGCTATAGCACAACCAAAATTCTTGAAAATGGTTAATAAATTAACCAAAAGCACTTGGAAAAAACTGTCATTTGGATAATTTTTATATACATTGTCCCTTCCCAAATCTCTTGTTTGCACATAAGGAAAACAATAAAAAATAACTTAACCAAAAATACCTTGTTAGTCATTTTTAGTGAAACATGTATCAGAGAGAGATTGCTGCTCAAATACACGACTATTATATGATTCAGCAGCCAAGAAGGAAAATAATACCCAAATATTCAGAAAAACCTTTTATGGCAAATAGCAGCAGCCAAAAAGATATTTAACATTTAAACAGTTTTTATATATATATATATATATATATATATATATATATAATAATTAATCATTTCACCCCAAGCAAAGCAATAAAGCCACTGAGGTACAATTAGGTTACTATTTGTGGTATAATATGAGGAAAGATAACATTAAGGAGAGAGAGAGAGAAATAAAAGACATTGCATTTAAAGTTTTGAAGATCAAATTTGACTTAAAAGCAAAATCGGAAAGAGTTTCATAAGTGATATGTACAAAACCAAAAAAACTCTTAGCAAAGAACTTATGGTTACATCCAGCCATTTCACTAGTAAAATGATGAGACCTTGCTACCAATCTAATATTGTGCTTATGTAGGTACCTAAAAAAAACAAAAAAATCCAAAAAACACTAAGGTTTAAAATGGATTTTTAAAAATCTTTCTTGAAGCTTTTATTTTCATTTTAATTTCAAGGTAATAGATTAAGTTTTGTATTTCCAATAACCAAAATACTTTGCTGTATTTCAAAACTAATTTTAAACTGGGTGGGAAGAGGTTTTTCATATTTTTTTTCTTTTGCTAAAATAGCTGATTAGTGACCTTTTCTAGTTGTCATTCATTGCAATGTAATTCTCTTTATTAAAAAAATCTTCCAAAAATAAAATACACTATTTTGAAACTTTATTTAAGGAATATTAGCTGATTTAAAGTATAATTAATCTCATTTGAAGCAACTATTATTTACTTTAAGTTTATGACACACACCGGCAGTCGCAGTCCAGTGACAATATGTGATGTTCATTGGTTGCGACGTCAATATATGACACTGCGCTGTCAGCCTGTGGTCAACTCCCAGTTGTGGCGTGATGCTGTAAGGTTTCTTCCACCAGTGTTTGGGGTTGACTCGTTGTCGCTGCCACCAGCCTGTGTCCTGGTCGAGCTGGTCGTTCCCGATTCGATACCAACTTTGTCATTCTCAGCTTGCCTCCAACGAAGTAACTGCTTTGATCTCAAGTCTAACCTACCCACGTTGTGACTTTGATCTTAGGTAGACGAAATCAATTAGGCGTCGGGCCGTGGTGCAAGCTGAATCTGGGGTAAAGGTGTAAGTAAAAAAAAATAAATAATAAAACAACTCAAGAGGTTCGAATATGTTGAGAAATAACAATTATCTTTATCTATCTGTTGAATACAGGAGTGTGTTTCTTTCCCAGCCTTTTTCTATGGATTTGTGACACTTTTTGCATTTCTTAAGCGAGTTATGGTATCTTAAGTCGTTCATCAATAAAATCTTGCTTTTGGTAGGAAGACTAAGTCAAAAAGCACGTGGAAATCTTTTGGTCAGCTTCTGTGAGGCAACACTCTGACTCTGTAACTCTGCTGAAACTGTCTGACTAGCTGCCTCGAGGCATTTGTTTATATGGACACTGACTAACTCTGGGTTGGGGTCTGTCGTGGTTTGGGTTCTTTGACAATTCTTAATTCCCAACAAAAATTCTCTTTGTTCTTAGGCCAGGAAAATTAGTTACTTTCCATTTTTTTGAAGATTATTCACTTTCCACTTTGGGGCTTCCTCTCTCATCCGTGAGGGAACGTCGGAGGAGAGTTATCCTCCTAGACTCTTCCTCTCTCACATTGGTATCTCATACCAATCCCTTCAATGGGTGTTAACAACTTTCTGTCTTTCTCATACATTCAGCTCTGCCTATTACCCATGCTACTTAGCCAATGATCTCTCGGCAGTGTGGTTGTGGCTAGACTGGCCCTCATGTTTACAAAATCCTTTTTTCTTTTCTTTTTCCTTTTCCTTTGGCCAAAACATTTATGATTCCCAGATTGCCATTCAATTCCTTATCACATTCCAAATTCACTTTAGCCAACTTTTAACTGGGTGGTCATGTTTACCTGATAATTAAATTCTTTATTTTTCTCATTTCTTAAAATTTTCTTATCAGCAGATGCCTATTTTCGACGACACTGCGTCTGACGTCAACAGCTTGAATAAGCAATAATAATGATCCCCTTTTTGACTCTCTTTTTTTGTTTCATGTCAAGATTCGTACATAGACCAGATGGCTTCCCTCGCTGGAATCAGGAAGGAAGTCAAATGACATATCTGAAAGATAATCAATGGCCACTCTCCAGGGTGGTCTCAAGCTGAAATTTTTTTCTATGGTCGCATGTGTTGGTCCGGTTTTGTTTATCTTTCAGAATTCTGTTTCGTTTGATGCATCACTCCCTTATCGCAACATTAATTAATTTGACAGAATCACAGTCTCTCTTTTTCTTACTGATTTTCTGTCTTTTGCAAAAAATATCTTTCTTTTGTAAATAAAATAATTCTTCTTTTTGATGTCGCTCATTCTATCTTTCGGTATAGGTCTTTCTCGCCTTAAGTATTTCCCGTTTTTAATTTTTTGGTTAATTAGTTAGCCAATTACCATAGCTAAATAGTCTCACAAGTTTAAAATATTGCAAAAATGCACTTTTAACCTGACAGTAGCCATTTATTTAAGACATTCCTGGGTTTGGCAGATTGATATTTATTTAATGTTATTCAAGGGGTGGGGCATCTTCAGTTGTTAAAAAATGAATTTAAATAATATGAAGTCTTTTTATATAATTTTTAAGACTCTTTATTTTTAAAAATTTAAGAAAATATTTTCCATAATCAAATGTTTTATTGAATTTTAAATATTTTTGGCTGTAAATTTACTATAGTTATTGCTTTTATTTTCTGAGAATGTCATGTATGGTTGATCATATCTAGACAATCTTCACATTTATATACATAAAAAAAAAATTGAAAATTCTTTTAAAAATATTGGTGTTTGACGATTTGTACTAAGCTTTTTGATTTATGATTACCAGAAAGGAGAGGTTCACTATTCTCCTATGTCTTTATTATACTGAAGATCATAAAAGATAAAATTCATTCTATCAGCTGCCTTACCAGAAAGGAGAGGTTCACCATTCTCCTATGTCTTTATTATACAGAAAATCATCAATGCTAGATTTTTCATCTTTTGTACAAACTCTTTACCCTTTCAGAGTAAGAACTTATCACCCTCTTTATATCTAATAGTGGCTTAGTTTGTTTTATTTGGGGAAATAGATCTGAATTTTATACATTCAAAAATATAAGCCTAATTATTGCATAATCAGGAAGAGTAAATCACTTCCTGAAAACAGTAAGAAATGTTTTTGTTTGTGAGCAATAATAATTATTGAATAAAGATTAAAAATAAGTTTTATGTGGTGGAGGGAGGGAGGGGGTCCAAGTAAAAGCCTCTAATTATTTTGTAAGAATTCTTTTCTTAATGCCCAAAATAAATTTAGTCAATTTTCTATAACATATTATCATGTATCTTTTTTTTTATGATAAATGTTCTGCTTAGAGAATACATTTGTTTGAGTAGACATTTTTTTAAAACTGTGTAATTGAAGCCTACTAGCCTTTTAAAAGTTTTCTACACACCCACCTTATATTAGGAAACTTACTTTTTAGCTAGATGTACCTTAGTCTACTCAGCCATGAATAACTAGGCCATATAGCAGTGCTCAATTAACCTATTTAAGAAATGTTCATTTGTTATTGAAGCATTTGGCCTTGTGATTTGTTTATAGATCTCACCATGGCAGGGCGAACTGGAAATTAGATCCTTGTTAAAAAAAAAAAAAAAAAAAATAGTGTTTGCAAAGTTATGAAAACTTATTTCAGCTAGTTTAGGCAGCTTATATAAAGTTACATATACTGTACTTTGTTGCCCATTACCTGTTTGCATTTCTCCTCCAAATCTGGTTTTGATTGGTCAATGTATGGCTATTTTAGAGGGTGTGAAGGACGGACAGACAGACTAATGAAAGTCACAGAACTTTATATATAAAGGAGGAAATGCTGAACCATTCTCTACTTAATCTACTTCCTGATATCTGCCAGAATTGACCATTCATCAGTATTTAAAGATTAAAAGGAAGAAAAAAAATTATTTATGAAGAGCTTCTTGGTTGGGCTGAAAATTTTGACAATAATGCAATTTGAGTTGCTCTTTGTTACTGTTGTTTTCTTACACTGGCATTTCATCAGAAAGGTATTATTGTTTACATCAACAAACAGAAAAAAACATCTTGATCAAATTTGAACTGAAAGTATAACTTGTTTACCTTAACCTCATCCTTTTTTATGTTCTTTTTTCTTTGTTTTTCTGAAGCTATATATTTCTGACCCTATTCCCACTGATTTGTGCAAGTAAGCAACAAAGAAGTCTTAAAGAAAATAGCAACTGAAAGAAAAGTATCATTAAAAGATAGCTGGAATTCCTTGGAGACATAAGAAAGGAGGACTTGAAAAACTTGCCCAGAATGTATCCTGTGAGGCTTAAGATATAGGGAAGGTAGTGGGCCACTTACCTGATGAGCTTGTGTGAATAGGGTGGGAGCCTCAGTAAAGGGAGAAAATCTGCTAAGAACTATGGTGGGTAGGAGGTTGTGGAGAGCCATGATTGCCTTTTTTCTGAAGGGCTATGACACGTAGAAGGATAAATTAGTTTTATTTTTAAATGAAGATAATGTTTGTAATTATTGAGAATGATGAAATTTCTTTTTTTTATATGTTTGTATTTTCATACTTTATAAAATTTCAAATCAATTTTAAATGAAAGAAAACATGCTTGTAAAATAAAAGGCTCATTCAGATAATAGCAGTTACTGTAGAGAGGAAAATTCAAACAAAACTCACTGGGTGTTTAAAGAAGAATGCTAGAATTTTATATATATATATATATATATATACATACACCCAATCTCTTCTAAAATTCTTTTTGATTATTCAGAGCATTTGCGCATGAATAAATTGCTCTAGATGATAGGTATGTAGGTGAGATGTGTTGGGTCAGAATGACTTGAATTTCTTAAAATAAAAAAAAAAAAAAAACATGAGTGAAGAGTAAAAGAAAAATAAAATCTTGCAAAGTGGCTTGGAAAGTTTGAGCTTTTGTCTTATCAACTTTTAATACAAAAAATACAAAACAATTCATTGTGTGTTCTGTTAATTTTTTTCTTAAAATATCTCTGAGTTCAAGCTTATTATTTCTTATTGGATATATACAAAACAAAACGATGTAAATGTATGCAATGTGTGCAAGATTACTCAATATTGGATAATTGAATGACGAAATCAGAAACATTCTGTGTTAGACATTTCGTCCTAAAAGACTTTTATCAGACTAAAGAAGTAACTCTATACAATTTAATAAGGTGAAAAGTATTGAAAGTGCACTGATTTCTGAGTTTTCTGCAATAAATTTGGGTTCAGATCTTACTAGATTTTACCTTAACAAATCTTGTTGCATGTAGACATGTCAGAAGCCAGGAATTTTAAAAACCTAGTGTTTCTATATCTTCAGCGTTTCAGCAGAATTATAATAAACATTTACTTTTATATTCCCCCCTCCTGCTTCATATATATATATATATATATATATATATGTTACAATAGATATAATTTCTTATTAAAATAAATGTTATATTTAATGGGCACACAGGTTTGTGCAGATAACCCTGATTTTTTTTTTTTTTTTTTTTTTTTTTTTTTTTTTAAATGATGAAATTAATGTCTCGTGGCTTGGAGATCAAGAAATCCTACTAAAGAAATTATACTCCTCAGCAGAAATTAAATCTATTGGGGGAAGCCACTTTTAATCTAACTGTACTGTAGTCAGTTTCTTCTGGCTTGTAATAAATTTTCTGAATCCATTTCCTTTTACCAACAGAGTGGTGCTATGAACTTAGGTCAAACAATCCAAAATCATGTCTCCTGTTTGCTAGAACAGTAACACTTCTGCTTCTGTCACCTTTTTAAGCGCTTTTTATAGATTGAATGACAGTTCAAATTTGTATACGTTAACAGAGGTTCTAGCAAAAGTCTATCTGACTCTGAGATCTATCTGTTTTTTAAATATACATCTCATGAAGCTGCCATTTTCTTTTTGGGAATATCTTACATGCAAGACATGTCCAAAACCGTTTTCATCCTGGAGACCAGCCATTTTCCGTAGGGTTAGATATGCTTTACCAATTAGGCCATGGGAAGCAATCATAGCAACACAAGGTTCAATTACTCTATTTAAGAAATGCACATATTCTTTGTTGGGACAGTTCCAAGTCTATATCTATTAGCTTTATTTTCATACCCAAAATGTAAACAGCAGAAAGTTTATTAAAACACATGTGCCCATAAATATGACATTTACAGTAATAAGAAATAATGTCAGAGCCCCTCAGGGTAGAGGGTTATTGAATTGTTATAAGGGAAAAAGTAAATGCATATTATGAGGATATGTTGGATAGATGACGCTTCACACTAAGCTTGAAAAGGTTAAAATTATAGTGATCAGAGAAGAATCCTTTCAGGAGTCTATTCCACAAAATAACAGTTCTCGGGAAGAAGCTGTGTGAGTGGAACTTCCTCTTTATCAATGCAATATGAAGTGAATAAGCATGAGTTGACTGTGTACATAGCAGGGTGGATCCTAGCTGTGGATGTCTGAACTGGTGGAATGAAGGAATGTATTTCATTTGAACATTTGCCATGGAAATAGCAATAGTGTAGTAATAGGTTAACAATGTTTCATCTGTGAGGGAATGGGTGGAAAATAATTCATCACCCACAAGGACGTGTAATTGTTCTTGAACACTGAGAACTGAGCAGCTCCAGCCCAGATATGACAATTTTTGGTCTGATCTGACTTTTGTAAAGATAGTGCATGACAGTAGGAGTCTAGTACTATTCTGGAATGGTACAAGGAATCAACCATTCTTTTACTCATCATCTATAGTGATAGTATGAATATAAAAATTCTACCCAATGTCTGGAATGAGCTTTAGCTACTTAAAAAGTTAATAAATCCAGTATTATGTTTGTGTCTGATAATTGTCTTATTTTAATTGTTGAGCCAATTTAATTGGATAAATCATAGGGAGACCAAACCCAAGAAACATTCTACTTGTGAGCAGGCTGGCTCAAGGGAAATTCACTGGTTATTTCCTTATCTCTTTTGGAAATATTTTTTTTGGAACATATAAAAAAATGTATGCGACAATAATGTAACCCATGTGATTGTTAGCTTACCATAAAACCACTCTGATAAACCTACATATATTGTTATCCTGTAATTGATAAGCATAGGAAAGCTAATTTGTGTGAATGGTTTCAATTTGTATAGGTTAGAGTGCATGTTTTTCTCTGAATCCTGTCTTTGTTATCTGCAAGGAAACACTTCCTTCTTTGATTTCCTGTCCTTTTCTCTTGCATAGCACTTTTTTTTTTTTTTTTTTTTTTTTTTTTTTTTGTGACTTTCCGACTCTTCCACTGGCACCAGTTAAACATTTCTTCTTTTTTTCTTCTTTCTTATTTTCTCTTCTCTTCTTATTTTCTCTTCTCTTCTTATTTTCTCTTCTCTTCTTATTTTCTCTTCTCTTCTTATTTTCTCTTCTCTTCTTATTTTCTCTTCTCTTCTTATTTTCTCTTCTCTTCTTATTTTCTCTTCTCTTCTTATTTTCTCTTCGCTTCTTATTTTTCATCCTTCTTTTTTGTGATTTCGTTTTTGATCTTGCAAATATTCTCTCTTCATTATTCTCTTTGACGCAGAGTAAAACTTGAAATTTAACAAATACATTTAAAAGGAAAGGCAGAAGAGTTCTCAGCCTGACCAAGAAGGGATTCCAGGAGACACACACACACACACACACACTCACTCTTTTTCCTTCTAGAACTTTTCTTTTTAATAGACAGGTGCAAAAAATCCTTATGAACTGTTATCTGAATTAGTGAATTTACCAGTAATAATTTCACTGGGGAAGGCTAATCTTTAGATTGTAATCTTCTAACTAGTGAGTGACACAATTGTCTGGTTTGCATAGGGAATAAATACCTGTCTTGATAACATTTTTCTTTATCTTGCCAAAAGAGAACAGACTCTAGTGAATCAATACAAACCTATTTTTGTGTTGGCTCTACACACACACACACACACACACAGACTCATTTCAGTGGTATTAACTTGTAGATAGACATATAGAATAATTGCTCAATGAATGACTTGTGGTTAGTCTGAAAGCAAATGGATCTCTTTAATTTGGAAGTTAACAGAAAATAGTTCACAGACTATATTGGGAATGTGATGTCTTAAGGTGGCCTTCCTCTTGCCTGGAATTGTTATTTCTTTATCCACATGTGCTGGGGATTGGAGTTCAAACCTGGTAAACGCTAGGACTTTGAGTGTAAAATTTCATTGTAGGCTGCATTTGGAAATTTGGCCTAACACAATCTTCCTTTCTCATTTGTGGTTTATAGCCACATCATGTTGAAACACAGGTTCCAGATGATCACTGAAGTTAAGCAATGTTGAGCCTGGCCACTACCTAGATGGTTGACTGCTTGGGAATACCAGGTGGTATAAGCATGAATGTGCAGGTGCTGTAATGGGTAATTGTTATCCATTAGAATTGTTAATCAGAGAGTCAAGTTCCAATTCCAGTTGGGTTTGTTATATTCACTTATGTACAAATACCCTTGGGAAAGGTATGATTACCACTTCTCCCTCTCCCCAGCAGTTGGTTAATTAGTAAAACTTATATCACTAAGTCATTATTATCTCCAAAAAGAAAAAAAAAAAGAAAAAGAAAGCAAGCAAATTCTTGTAATCTAAAATAATTTTCTGGCTTTAAATAACCTGTAAAAGGTTGATAAGCAGTAGAAAATGAATTAGTCTCTCATTTGAATTTGTGCTTTATTAAGTTTAATAAATATCAGTGTCTCATTTTAAATACTCTTGTGTGCCAAGTGCTGGCATGATTAAATTCTTGCCTTTAATCATCTGCCTCCATGGCATGTTGCTTATTTGCTATTCTATACTTAATCATTTTTTAAATGATTTTCTCTGCAGCAACGGATGTGCAGGTGGTGTAATGGATAATGGCTTGGAATAAATCAGAGAGCAGAGTTCAAGTTAAACTTGTGTTTGTTACATTCACTTATGTGCAAATAACCTTGAGAAATATATGATTCCATCTCCTCTCCTAGCTATGGGTTAAATAGTAGAATTTGTATCTGGAAAAATTCCTACTGGTATGACTATTCCAGATGGCACTTGTATTTGGTACAAAAGAGTAACTTCAGCTTCTTGTAAGATTCTCTTAAGCAAATTGAATAATTTAATGAACAGCCTGGAGTTTGCTGTCATACAGTGCTCTTCTGTCTGTTATCTTATTTTCTATTTGACTTTCAGAAAGACACTTAAAAAAATTAATAAAGCACTAAAATATACTTTGAATTTAAAAAAATATATTTATTTTTATATTCTCAGATGATGACATTCATAAAAAGAAAAAAATATATATTGACTAAAAGCATTTTGACTTTCTTTCATAAAACTTCCTTGAATAATATCTAATGCTCTTTTTTTTTTTAATAATAAACTTCTATTACAAGACTTAAGAGTCACTCAAGGCAGGGTTACTGTTAAAATGTTTAGAAGGAATAAGGTTTGTGATATGAATAAAAGAGGTGATAGGAAGTGAAGATTATGAGGATGGATAACAATTGACACTTGACTTGAAGATTAAAGTGTTTAGGAAAATATCTGCATAGGAGTATGTTCCACAAAGTAGCAGTTCTTGATGGGGGGAATTTGTTAGTGGATCTGTCTCCACATCAGTAGAGATTAGTTTTCCTGCTAACTGAAATATTACAATTTTAAACATATATTTGTCCAATTTGTTAGCCATTTTAGTCTATAAATGTTGTATCCCTTAAAGAAGGTTACAAACAAACAAATGTGGTACTCAAGTGAAAGGAACAGCAACACTGGTGTAGATAAAGAATGAGAGGTTTATTGTAAAAGAGAATACACTACTGAAAGACGGAGAATCGGTTAGCAGGCTAGTAATTCCTGAAGCAAGTCTGCCAGGTATATCTGTAAACACTATATATATCTCCGATATAGTCAGTCCACATATGCGATAGGGAGTGTTGGACATTCCATTACAACACCTCCCACTGAGCTAATTTCCCCATGAAATTTTGCTCAATACCTCTTCTTTTTGTGGTCAGAACACAACTGTTTGACTTTTTTTTTTCTTTTCCTAGTACTTTTCCGTCTCATCAATAAATTATCAGGAAAAATTACTACAAGGATTCTGAAAATTTGGTTTCAGTTTCCAGACTGATGGTGGCCTATGACCTTTACCTTTCTAGAAACTATAAGTTAATCTATACAAATATGGAATATACTTTTGTATTATCCTTTTAATTCCATTTGTCTAAGAAAGATAGTTGGTGATATTACTGTATATCATGTGGTAGAATATATTGCCTTGTGTATTTTCTTGTGGTTGAATGTATTTGTGTATTTTCTTGGTTTCCATCTTGACTTGGTGTTATGAAGTGCTGAGTTAGCATCAATGTTATATCATTATAGGGACCATGAAAAAGCTTAGTAATAAAACTGATTGCATTTAAAAAAAAAAAAAAATTATAGGATATCAACATGGTGTGGCAGGTGGCCTTTTTTTGCCAGCTTCCATTACTTACTGTATATGGTGTTCCCAAAAGACCCCCTCCCATTTAAGTACTGACCAGGCTTAATGCTTCTTTAGTGATTGAATGAGAATTGGTGCTTTCAAAATGATTTCAACGCAAACCATCTCAATGTAACTGAGTTATTCTGTGTCAAATCAGCAAGGGTCTGACCATCACTAACACACTTTTTTCAAATTTGGTACACTTATGATATGAATTGAAAGGTATCTATTTTATATCTCTAGGCCAAAGGCTTCCCAAGATATGACCCTTTAACCTTTGCCAAAAAGGTGAATTTTGGAAAATAGTCACAAAGTTTAAATATCAATATCTCATTTGTCTTTTCACCTACAAAGCTAAATTACATTCATTTTAAAGTACTTGGATAGATCTAAAAGGTGATTTATTTATTTATTTTTTTGTTTTAAGGGTCAAATAAGATAATTTGACCATGGCCATAACCTTTGACTTTTATTTTTCAAAAAGTGTATCTTTTAATTTGACAACAAATTAATCTGCTTTATGGCTAGATATGTACAAAATTTGGTCAGATGGTCAGACTTTTGTTTATTTGACATGGAATGACTCAACTAACTCTGCTTTAATCTTTTCTCAAGACATTCTTCACAGAATTTATTTTCCTCTGGTTTCCCCTTGAACCAACATTTGAAACTAAGGCATCTCATTACCTGTATCTGTATGTATACAGTATTTATTAAATTTTATATAAAACTACTTTCAGGGTGTATATATATATATATATATATATATATATATATATATAAACTGTTATGGAATGTGAAGGGATATCATGTTTATGCTTGGGTTCCATTCCCAAGCTGCTTCATTTTATAGATGCTGTATACAAATTAAATAGCCTGTATTCTAAAATCCGAAAAAAGCATTTCCGGTCCCAAGAATTTCAGATAAAGGTTTCTCAACTATATATAGTTGAGAAACCTTTATCACTAGATCTGATTTTAAATAAAGTGAATGTCTTGGTCCTGTCTCAAGACATTCTCCACACAGTTTATTTTTTCTGTTTTTCTCTTGAACCATCATTTGAAACTAGTTCATTTATATAAAGCAGCTCAGAGATAACTTCATGTCTGACTAGATTTATGATTGTACTGCTGAGTGATTATGATTTTTCCCCTAGTAGCCACAGTTTTGAAAGATAGCCAAGAAGATGGCTGACATATTGTTAAGTGTGTTCAGCTCAGATAAGATACTGATCATACTGACAGCCATATTGATGATGAGATTCAATTCACTTGAACTCTTGAACTTCATTTTTTTGTTTTTCTCACTTTTTTACTTTGGTTTATCAGTTTTGCTTACTAAATCAATATGTTGCTTTAAAGTAATATTTTGCTATTGTAATATGATTCTGCCATGTACAATATATTTCTTATGCTGGGCTGGGCTTAAATATCAGTATCAAGTTGCTAAACTTGAAATATAACTTCCTGTTAAGGTTCCCTGCCTTGGAATTACACTAGCAACTAAGCAGAAGGTTCAGAGCTGCTGGTTTCAAATTTTAAATAACATCTTTATTATTAAAACCTTGTAATTTAGACATCATTATTTGTAACAGTAGAGAAAATGGCTTATCTCCTGGATGAAAATGGATTTGGACGTTTTATGCATGCAAAATATTCTAAAAAAGAAAATGGCTGCTTTACGAGTCATTTATTTAAGAAAGATGAATCTCTGTGTCGAATGGACTTTTGTAAGAGTTACTTTTAACATATGCAAATTTTAACTATCACTCAGTCTATCTGTTCCTAAAGAGGTGATAGAGAGAGGTGCAACTGCAGTAGTGAACAGGAGACGTGTTGTTGGATTGTTTGACTTGAAGGAAATGAATTAGGGAACTTTATTACAAGCCAGAAGAAAATGACTACATTATTATTATTTTTAAAATCATGTTCCTTTAGGAAGTAGATGATCATGACTCTCCACATATTCCTTTTTTCATTATTATCTGTGAATTACCATTATTTATTGGCAAAAGCAGTTGTGTTTATGGTCTGAAAATTATAGTTTTCCATCTCTTAGATTAGTTGCTAGCTAAGGAAAGAGGGCCTAGTTTTTCTGCTACTTAGCCTATAGCTGGCAGGAGAACAGATTCGTTCATACCTTTTGTCAAGAGTATTTGTCCAAAAGTGAATGCAACAAGTGAGACTGAAATTTGAACCCTGCTTACCAATTCCACTTTCCATGATGATAACTGTTAGAAAGATTCATAAAAGCTTACGAGAAAATAAGTTTAAGCAAAGCAAATCTACACTATTAAGGATTTGCTTAGTATTTCTTTCCTCTTAGTTTTGGCTGCTTTTCATTGTAACTATTCAGGCTGTCTCTTACTAATTGCTGATTATAGACAGTGCAGAATAGAAGCCAACTTTTGGCAAGACTTGATCCTGCATCCATTTCCCTTAGGAAGTCTGACAGATACTCTATTGTTTAAGCAATAAAATTAAATGATTACAGAAGACTAACCATATAACCATATTCTTTATTTTCTCAGAACATTTGGTGTTGACATCTCTGATGTTTTGTTTTACATACTGAAATTTATTAGTAAATTTTGAATTTGTATGACTACTAGATGATCTGCTTATGCTTCTGAGATGAGGTATTGTAACTATTTACACTGTTGTCCTCGTCTTTGCCATATTTACAATGTTTCAGCTGTTGTATGCTCCAGACTTCTTCAGGTAATTTATGTTGGAATTTTGAATCAAACCCTTTTAGTCCATGGACTCATAGCTCAGTGGATAAAATCATTGGTTGAAGTAATCCAAAAAGTGACTTGAGCAAAGAGTTGTGAGTTCAATACCTGGTCACAGTAGAGGGAGTAAAACTTGGAGAATTGAGTTACTGTAGGCAACTGAAACTGAGATATCTGAATAAAGCATGACATGTGTAATTAGAACAATTAACCCCCGGAGACTAAAAGGGGTTCATTTCAAAATTCCAACATATATCACCTGAAGAAGGTCACAGCATACAAAGGCCGAAATGTTGTGAATATGCCAATAAAGATAAGGACAACAGTCCAAACAATCTAAATAGTGTACTAGATAAAGAGTTGCCAACTATTATTTGTTTTTTTGATTCCTATTTCTTTCATCTTAATTTCACTTGCATTTATTGCAATGAGAGAAATGGTAATCAAAAGTTAATAACAATGTAGTACTTTTCATTATTTTCATTATAAAAGTTGATAATCTTGGCATAAATATTTATACTTTGTAGAAAATTTTTAGAAACTAAGGATATAGATAGTGAAATTTTGCTGAAGAGCAACACCACCTGTGTGTGTGTGTGAGTGAGTGTGTGTGCGTGTGTGTGCGTGCGTGTGTAACAATATGAAACCTGAACCTGAGAATATTGCAGATTTTGGTAGATGATAAAACTATGCTAAATGGTTTGAAAAGGGTTAAAATGAAAATATAAATACAGCTAAAACAGTGTATTCATTCACAGCAGTGAAGTCTAGATAATTCGGAAAACGGTAACCATGATTTGAAACGATAGGTATTTTGACTAAAGGATTGACAAGTTCAAGAGATGAAAATTATCAAAGCTGAGATATTACTCGCATCAGTCATGGGATTGGTAAATGTGTGTATTCAGAAAATTGGGGAATCCGCAATTTTGCGTTGGTGTTGAAATTGGGAGGTCACAGGTGTAAATTAAGACTGTCTATGAAGGACCAAGTGGTTGGAACTGAATAGTGGGGATGAATTATACTTGGTGGGGGAAGGAATTTGGCAGAAAGCTTGCAGTTACAGGGTTAGAGGGAGAAAAAATGTTTTTAAGCTAATGTTATTTATTTAAGGTTTCTCATTTACAACTATTAGTGGCACTTCTGTCCAATATTTTAAAATGATTTCACCTTTAACACTTAGCATTATTTGTATGTTTTATGTCCCCTAACCCCCCCCCCTCTCTTTCAACTGCAGGATTCAGTCAATGTTTTTTTTTTTTTTTTTTTTTTTTGCTGTCACCAAAGCAGGAATTTCAAACATACCATTGTTCTGTCTCACTTTCTGGGGTGAGGAGTTATCATTATTTACATTGAGAATATGTCCTCATCTTTGTTGTTGTTATCTGAGAGAATAATAGTCAAATCTATCGTATGTTGTTTTTAGGTGTCTGACAATCCAAGGAATTTTGAACTGAACCCTTTATTTAATTTATGGGAATGGATTGTTCTCATTCCATTTTCTCTTCTGTGATACTCTTGCTTCAAACCCTTGTTTGAAAATATATTTATAGTAAAAATGTAAAGAGTTGAGGAGGGCTAGTCAAAAAAAACTTTCATAGCTGCTTCATATCAACCAGTTTAGTACAAACACTCTTATCTCTTTCAATAATAATAAAAATTCAAGATAATATCACTACAAATTTACATATTTAAGATATAAGTACATGAACTTCTTTTCCCGCAAAACCAACGTTGTGACTGCCACCCCTGAATTTAAATGCAGATATAAAATCAATTATAACTTTGTTCTATATTTGTTTTGGTTGTTTAAATTTTAAACTTGGGTTTTTATAGTTTTCTACAAGTATTGCATTTTTTTTTTAAATTTTCATGGAATTGTTTAGTAGAAGAATTCTGCTTATGAGAAATACTTACCCCACCACCAAAAAAAAAAAAAAAATACATTTTTTTTAGTAAAGTATTAATCAGAAGAATTTTATTAGAAACAAATAGTGTACTGAACTCTATTTACATTATTCAAACTATTGTCCTCATCTTTATTACAATGTTTTGGCCGTTGTATGCTCCAGCCTTCTTCAGGTGGTTGGAATGTCGAACTGAACCCTTTATTTTGCTCACTGGGGTAGACTGTTCTAGTTCCATGTGCTATGTTTAATGGATGTCAGTTATCTCCTGTTAATTTCCCTTAACCGGGTATTGAACTCGTACTCTTTGGGTCCTGTCACTGGATCGAACTAATGCCTTTATCCACTGTGCCATGTGTCCTTGAGGCTGCTATATATATATATATATATATATATATATATATATATATATATATTATATATATTATATATATTATATTATATATATATTATATATATATATTATATATATTATATTATATATATTATATATATATTATATATATTATATTATATATTATATTATATATATTATATTATATATATATATATATATATATATATATTATATATATTATATATATTATATTATATATATATTATATATATATATTATATATATTATATTATATATATTATATATATATTATATATATTATATTATATATTATATTATATATATTATATTATATATATATATATATTATATATATTATATTATATATATATATATATATATATATATTATATATATTCGGTTGGTGCAAAAATAATGACGTAATAATGTCATTTTTTGACGTCAAAAAAACGACAATATTACGTCATTATTTTTGCACCAACCTAATATATATATATATATATATATATATTTTTCCTGTACTCATCACATAATTATAATAATTATTTCAAGGAGAGGGCAACTGTGCTTGCTCTCTGGTGGTCCATGTTCAAACCCAAGTTCCAGCAGTGGCACTTTATTCCTATATAACATTACATTTGATACTCACAGCACAGATTGAGGGACAGAGGAAGACAACGCATAGCTTATCTTGAGTAAATGAATGGTGGAACAAGGTTTAGGCGAGATAACAAACAAACGACATTTATTAAAAGCTGCAAAGGACAGGAAATTGTGGAGAGCCATGATCACCTGCATCCTGAAGGGGCACAGCATTTAAATGATTTGGAAGGTGGGGAAAGAAAGCATTGAGTATTTTTAGCATATGTTATTTTGACTTTATATTTGCTGAGAGAAATTCTCATTAGTCAAATCTATCATATGTTTTCTTTTTTTTTTTTTTTAATTCTGATATATGTCCAAATTTCTTTGGCCATACAAAGCTCAGATTAGTAGATATCTATATCCAGATATATGAATCAATAACAGAAACACATTGTAGTCAACATACAAATTAGGCATTCCTGCAATTTTGCATTTATCCAGGTCTCCTTCTGCCTACTACCAACCAGTGTCTGCCCTTAGCATTGATCTTTGCTGATTAACTGTTTATGATTGGTTACTTTATTGTAATTCATTTCCTCAGCTAAATTTATAAGCAACAGTCGGATTCATTTATTGTTCCCCTCTCCCGACACAAGTTTGCCAAATCTTCACTACCCACTCCCATTACCAGCCCTCCTCATCTTTCCCTACATTTTGAGACAGCCGTTTGTCTGAATTTTCCCCACCAAATTTTTCTCCTCACCTCTTATCTAAAAATACAAATTTTTAAATCTGTCCAGTTCAGACATTACCTTCATTGTTGTAAGGAAACTTTACTCCCTATCAGCATTTAACTCTTCAGTTTTTCTCTTTCACTCTCTCTCTCATTCAGTTCTTTCCTTCTATTTTTTCTTCTTTCTTATGACCTTTTTTTGCTTTCTCTTGCTTTTCTTTCTTTTCTTTCCTTCTCCTCTACTCTTTTTTTTTTCTTCTTTTCTCCTTGCATTCATCTTCCATTCATTCTTTCCTTTCCTTTCCTTTTTTTTTGTCCTTTTCCCCTATTCTGCTTTTTTCATTTTTTTTTAAATTTTTTATTTTACCCATATTCAGCTTTTTTCATTCTTTTACCCCTATTCTCTTGTATAATCACTGATGTTAAGCAACATTGAGCCTGGTCAATACCTAGCTGGGTGACCACATTAGAATACCAGGTGCTGTAAGCTTGAATGTGCAGGTGGTGTAATGGATAACAGGTTGGAATTGGAAATCAATGCTGTGGTCCAATTCCAATTAAGTTTGTTATATTTACTTATTTGCTGTTATATTTGCAAATATCTTTGGGAAAAGTATGAATTTCTTTTTTTTTATTCATTACTAATATATGAATGATAAGAATTTAATAAGGGTTCTTTCAACATTTTTGAGGGGGCTTGCTTGTATACTTTTAGTTTTAATGTAGGTGTCTTTTATTTTATTTTATTTTTTTTTTAAGCAACATTTATACTTTATGCAAATATGAATCCTGGGTATTTTGATTTGGAATATTATCATATTTTTGTGTACCAAATATAAACACTGGTATAATTATTAGGTTGGTGCAAAAATAATGACGTAATAATGTTGTTTTTTTGACGTTACGTCAAAAAACGACATTATTACGTCATTATTTTTGCACCAACCTAATACATGAATTCATTTGACTCTCCCCCCTCACCACTAAACATGGTGCTTATTTGGTATGGTACCCTGATTATTTTTCAAATAATTTTCTCTATAGGAAGATTATCTTGTTCTAGTTTTATAAACTTATACACTTATTTTATAAGGTAAAAGATTCCCACTAGCATGACTAATCCAGATGGCACTTAGAGTTGGTATAAAAAAAAAGTTGAATTGACTAGATGTCACCATGAGTTCTATGCTAACAGTTTCTTTACTGGTACTTTTCACTTGTAGTCCTCTCACTTTCTGCTTTTTTGCTTTCCAGTCAATTTTGATCTTCAAAAATTTAAATGCTATGTCAATTGTTATCTTCTGTCTTAATTCCTGTTTTCATTTTTCTCATTTCTTAATGCTTTTCTTGCATTCCTTCACACTCAGTACCCCCTTCCGTGTTCCGTGTGTCAGTGCCTTTGTTGCTTGAATTGGAATGATTTCATATATAATCCAAGTTCATAAGTCCATCCTTTTAATCTTTTACAATCTTGTCCAAGTATATCAGCATATTCTGAACTACAGGGTACACAGTTTAAAAAAAAAAAAAAAAAAAAAAAAAAAAAGAGGAAAATTTATTCTTTGAGAAAATGCACCAACTCAGTGGCACTCTAAAAGCCCAGATCTGAATGTTATGGATTTTATTATATCTGGAGTATACTCCTAACTCACTTGCAAAACCATTGTCAATATTGATCCATTGAAGTGGAACTGAAGCTTGAATGAAATTCCTCTTGACACTCTCTGCAAGGCTACTGCTTCCTGGTTACCACGCTTACAACTCTGTGTTGAACATTCAAAGCAACATTTCAAACATCTCTGATAATTGTTGAGTTTGTGCATGAATCATGATAGCTAAATAAATTTCTTTCTGAATTTATCACTTTTTTACTGGGCATCCTTTATTTCACAAGCAGTTTTATTTATTTTGGCTATGGTATTTTGCATGAAACAGATACCCAAGTCACTTCTGATTTTAATTCTTTAACATATATTAGGCCATTCTTTTGCTTGACTGGCACTACACATTCACATCATAAACCATTTCTGATTTTTTTTTTTTTTTTTTTTTTTTTTTTTAAAAAAACTAAATTTGTTTTTACAAAAAATTGTACCTTTTAATGAAAAGGTTTCTTTGTGTAGCTTTTGATCTGTTTTTCCTTGCTTGATGTTAAGATTAATCATTGTTCATAGACATGGAAGATCTAATTAGAGAAATTAAAGATTGTTTTGTCTATTGTTTTCGTTTTGGCTATCAGATGCAGTTGATTAGACCAGGTCAATTTTTTTTTTTTTTTTTTTTTTTTTTTTCAATATAGGAATAGGAAATAAATAAAGCTTGATTGATATGTCCTCCTGAGGATATTGCATCCTGTAAAAGCAATCTATTATTGTTCTATTAGAATTTGAAGATGAAGGCATTTAACCTCTTAATGGGTGAGCTGTAGTAGTGGTAGTTTTTCATATTTTATTTATAAAACATCATAAGTTAATTCATTTATAAAATAACCTGAATTTGGATGGAATCAAAAATATTTGTTGTATTATCTTTTAGAACAAAAAAGAATATACCCATCTTGAATTTCTTATGCTAGGCAACAATAATTTCACAAGATGAGTAGCAACAACTAAGATTTAGAATTTTCATGATTAGGAATCTCATAACCTCTTGGGTGTCATAGGGGAACTGTATGTTTTAAAGCTATTGCAGTATTGGGTGTGTCAAGAGCAAGATAGCCTGATAAAGACCATCTGTCTTTAGGTTGTTTGTGTATTTAGTGTTGCCCAAGACAAGAGGGTCTAGTCTGCTCTGCTATATATATATATATATATATTTTTTTACCCAATAAAAGGCCTAAGTGCCACTCAAGGTAGAGTGTTATGTAACAGATCTCAGTGTATAGGGAAAGAGCAAGGATTACATATGAAGATATGTAGGATAGATAATGCTTGACCCCTGACTTGAAGATGTTAAGATTGTAGTGATCTGGAAAGCATCCTCTCGGGAATAAGCTGTCTGAATGAAACTTCCTTCTTACCAGTTGAATATGAAGGGAATGAGGATGAGTTGATTCTGTGTACATGGCATAATGGGTCCTAGCTGTGAAGGTCTGGACTGGTGGAACCAAGGAATGTAGTTCATCTGAACATAACCCATAGTGGTAGGAAGTTGGTTTCATGCCTTTCTTCCAAGGAAATTTGGGCAAAGTGAATGTATCAGATTTGGTCTGAACTTTAACTTTATTTCAATTTCCATACTAAGAACTTTTATGCTATGCACTCATCTGTTAGACTTTTTAACTATTTCTAAAATAAATGCAGATTTTTATAAAGTGTGTGTGTGTGTGGGGGGGGCAACAACAACAAAGAAATCAGTTCAGTAAATAGACTAAATATCATATAGAGGCATGTTTTTATGTTGCAACATTAGAGCTTTAGAAATTAGATATGGTGTGACTTAGATGTGTCACAAGGCTGAATGTATGGAGCACCCAGTGAGGATTGAACTCACTACTCAGTTGTAAATGTTCTAGTGAGACAAGCTTGTTAACTGTTATACCATGTTGAGCTGCTCCTTTAGGAATGAAATCCGACTAATTATAGATATGTGTTTAGTAATGGATAGAATCTCGGAATGAGAAATTTTAGAGCTGAGTTTGAATTCCAATTGGGTTTGTTACTTTTACTTACATGCAAGTACTGTTGGGAAAGGTATAATTCCATCTCCCCACCACTATGGGTTGAATAGTAGGTCTTGTATCAGGAAAATGCCGATGCAATATTCACTTCCAAAAAAAATTAAAATTTTTTTATAATATAAAATATATTTTGGCTTTAAGTAAGCTGTTAAAAGCAAATCAGTCAATCAATATACCCAAAAGGTAACTGAATGGCAATATGAAAAAAAAAAAAAAAAATCCTTATATTGCTTGTTCATCCCTTGAAAGGACTAATTAAGCTAATAAAAGCTTAGAAATACAATAAATGTTAGTTACAACTTCACATGAAGAAATACTGAAAATAGAATGCTTAGCTTTAAATTCAAATTTATAGTTTTAAAAATTTTTTAGCACCCAGTGCATCTAGATTCATAACCTAGTTAACTTCATTCACTTTCTTATCACTTTTATTTTATTGCTATTGTTTTTAAATATCTTTTATTGTAATAACAGTAATTTTGTTGAGAAAGGATATATCACATTAATGAGAAAGGATTTAGAAGAGTGGCTATTCAAAACCTATTTCCTTACACAATTTGTTAAAAAAGATTGGATCAAATTAAGAATTTCTCTAGAAATACCATAACCCTTCAACTTGTAAAGTAGGCCATTTTGCCAAACCCTGTCAAATGCCTTTGTTATCTAAGGCAACAGACTGAGCTTCAACCTACTTATCTAAAGTTTGACATATTCTTTTAGCAATAACCGTTAATGAATCAATAATTGATTTAGAAAAGTGACAGCCATATTGTTTGTCTGAAAGTAGACCCTGCAAGTGGAGGTTAACTTAAGTAATGCATATATCGGGTGTGAATGAAAGTTCTGTCTGATTTTTGAAGTGAAAATGTTAAACAGAATTTATTAAAGTATTGCCACTTTATGTTGTTTAGTAATGTTTCTTCTTCTATATGCCATATCCCCTCAGGATGTAGGCATTCATGGCTCTACATAATTTCCTGTCCTTCATAGCTCTTAATAAATTTTGACTTCTAAATCTTGTTCTGCCATCCATTTACTTAAGCTTAATAAGTATGTTATGCATTGTTTTCCTCTGTCTCTCTTGCTTTCAATTTGTTCTGTGAGTATAAGATTTTCCAATTCTTCTTTCCTCATTATGTGTCTAAGAAATTTCAACAATCTTTTTTTGATGTTAAGTACAAGTTTGAGGAATTTATATCTTTTTTTTCAAATTATAAGATTATTATTCATAATTATAGTTTGGGAATTGCTCCTATGTTTGTCCCAACTAAAGAATATATTAGAAACATTGTGCTATGGGTTTCATCAAGGGGTCTAAGCAAGTGCAGCATCAAAATCCATCTAGTGTGCTTATGGGGTTCATGTATTGAATGAAAGAAGTTGCAACTGGTGGTTTTCTCATTTTCAAAACTGGGGATTTTATTATGAGCCAAGGGACTCCATTCAGATGATTTGAAATCAATCGTTACATCAAATCCAGCCACTATGGCTAAGGAACTCCGTGAGAAATTTAATATTAACTTATGTGACAGTTCTACATGAACTGAAAATGATTGGAAAGGTTCCAGTGTTTGAAAAAATGGTACCACATGACCTGTCTTCAGAGAATCACCAACACTGTATTGATTGTTTTGAGTCATTGCTTACATGACAACTTCAAGGACAGGCATTTATTGGTGATGAGAAATGGATCCTTTACCATAATGTCAAGTGCTGTCATTGGTGGATCAGTTGCTCAACAACTGATAGAATTTCATCCAAAGTAGATCATGATGAATGTGTGGTGGGATATTCAAGAAGTCATCCATTATGAACTGTTAGACTGTTGATCTCTACTGCTAACAACTTCACTGTTTGAAAGCAGCTTTGGACAGAAAAGTCTATCCTTAGATATTACTTCTTTTCTGTTGACTATCATGATAATGCCTATCCTCACACTGCACTATTGACTAAATATCTATTAGAGGAGTTGGGAAAACTTGCTTTGTTCTTCATATTCTTCCAGCTTTGCACCTTTTTATTATCACTTGTTTAAGGGTTTGCAGAATCATTTGAATGGCCTAAGGCTGGCATCAGAGAGGTTGAACATGAGTTGGTCTTGTATATTATATCAAAACCTAAAGAAATTTAAGAAGGTGGCATTTGTAAATTTGTTGACAAATGGAACTGATGATTGAATATTTCTATAAGCATTAATGTCTTCATTTGTAATAATAGACATGATAAAATCTGACAGAACTTTCATTCCAACCTGGTATGTCATTTTAGAAAATAATTGAGTAAAAGAAAAAAAAAGATTCCTGTGTTACATAGTGTTAATTTATAAAATAAAAAAAATGCTTCAAAATGAAATCTTGAGGAAAATAAAAAAAAACCAACTTTTCTCTCTCTCTCGCTCTCTTTCCATCCCTCCTTCTCTCGCTCTCTTTCCCTCCCTCCTTCTCTCGCTCTCTTTCCCTCCCTCCTTCTCTCGCTCTCTTTCCCTCCCTCCTTCTCTCGCTCTCTTTCCCTCCCTCCTTCTCTCGCTCTCTTTCCCTCCCTCCTTCTCTCGCTCTCTTTCCCTCCCTCCTTCTCTCGCTCTCTTTCCCTCCCTCCTTCTCTCGCTCTCTTTCCCTCCCTCCTTCTCTCGCTCTCTTTCCCTCCCTCCTTCTCTCGCTCTCTTTCCCTCCCTCCTTCTCTCGCTCTCTTTCCCTCCCTCCTTCTCTCGCTCTCTTTCCCTCCCTCCTTCTCTCTCGCTCTCTTTCCCTCCCTCCTTCTCTCGCTCTCTTTCCCTCCCTCCTTCTCTCTCGCTCTCTTTCCCTCCCTCCTTCTCTCGCTCTCTTTCCCTCCCTCCTTCTCTCTCGCTCTCTTTCCCTCCCTCCTTCTCTCTCGCTCTCTTTCCCTCCCTCCTTCTCTCTCGCTCTCTTTCCCTCCCTCCTTCTCTCTCGCTCTCTTTCCCTCCCTCCTTCTCTCTCGCTCTCTTTCCCTCCCTCCTTCTCTCTCGCTCTCTTTCCTTCCTTCCCTCCTTCTCTCTCGCTCTCTTTTTCCTTCCTTCCCTCCTTCTCTCTCGCTCTCTTTTTCCTTCCTTCCCTCCTTCTCTCTCGCTCTCTTTTTCCTTCCTTCCCTCCTTCTCTCTCGCTCTCTTTTTCCTTCCCTCCCTCCCTCCTCTACTCTCGCTCTCTCTTTCCTTCCCTCCCTCCCTCCTCTACTCTCGCTCTCTCTTTCCTTCCCTCCCTCCCTCCTCTACTCTCGCTCTCTCTTTCCTTCCTTTCCTCCCTCCCTCCTCTACTCTCGCTCTCTCTTTCCTTCCTTCCCTCCCTCCCTCCTCTACTCTCGCTCTCTCTTTCCTTCCCTCCCTCCCTCCTCTACTCTCGCTCTCTCTTTCCTTCCCTCCCTCCCTCCTCTACTCTCGCTCTCTCTTTCCTTCCCTCCCTCCCTCCTCTACTCTCGCTCTCTCCTTCCCTCCCTTCCTTTACTCTCGCTCTCTCTTTCCCTCCCTTCCTTTACTCTCGCTCTCTATTTCCCTCTATTTCTCTATTTCCCTCTATTTCTCTCTCGCTATTTACTTCTCTCTATTTCTCTCTCACTTTGGATAAGGAGTTTTACTTTGCATGCCTGATTTATTATTCAGAGTTATTGTGAAAGAAGACTTGCTTGAACATCTTTTCTCAATCTGGACATCAAAGGCTCCATTAAACAGTATTTATTTTAAAAGTTGTTATTTTTAATCAAAATTATCTTGGCAACTTGGTCTTTGCTGCAGACAAAGGATTTACTTCTGATACTAATTTGTTAAGTACGATACAAAGGTTCTAACTGGGGCTAAATCAAATTATTTTTGGAATACTGCATTGAAAGGCTAGGCACTGTTTATTTACCCTCCCCTTACAATGACAAAATTAGACAAATGGACTTGCTTGCTGGCTCATTGTTACCTATTATACATCAGTACCAATATTTAGTTGAAAATATGCTTGAAGGTTTTATTCTTTGGTCATTTTATGATGGCATTTCATGAATAATTGATGAAAGCTTCTTTATTTGGCTTGTTTTATTCCTCTTTTATCTTTCCATTCTTTTAGTATAAGTGTTTTGGTCTTATTATTCTTTGGTTTATTTGGAGTCGGTTGCTTTCAATGTTTAGTGCATTTTAAGATGAAAAGATTTGAATCATTACTGAATGTTTATCTACAAAATTTCATACATTCATTGTTTCTATATTCACAACATTTTGATTTGGTTTTGTATTCTCTTGTGATTTAATCTTGTTTTTTATGTCCTTGTTATTGATTTGTTACCAGTTTTGATTCTTATACTCAAACTATTTAATTCAGAAAATATTGTATCAAATGCATTTTTGCTTTCCTTATTCTTCAAAATATAGTTTAATGATTTTGATCCATGGTTCAAGTATTATTTCCTTATTCTTCAGAATATATCTTAATGATTTTAATCCATGGTTCAAGTATTATTTCCTTATTCTTTAAAATATAGTTTAATGATTTTAATCCATGGTTCAAGTATTATTTCCTTATTCTTCAAAACCGTTAATTGATTATCCTAGGTAATTGATTTTGTTTGGTTTTTATGCGCCTACTTTAATCTCTTCTACATTCCATCTTTGCTGACAGTTTTAAAAATAAGTTTATTCATTTTATCAAATTTATTTATCTTTACAGAGAATATAGATAATCTTTAGAGTTGGCATTGATCTTGATGATTGCATAACCTGAGTCGTTAAAAATTTCTAACATAAAGAAAAAGTTTTGTTCATCCACAAGTATGTGGAGAATAACAAAAGACAGATTTGCTATATTAACTGTCAGTGCAAAAGGCTATAATGACCCATATAAATATATGCAAGAAAATCAATTATTTTTATATTATGTATTCAGCCTGACTGATGCTAAGCTCCAGGAGAGTGACTCATTGCACCTTCTCATGCTAACATTTTCTGCTGACATGAAGTGTAAAGATTATATTGAATCAATTACTTGGTCTGCTGATAGGAAAGCTGGCTCACTGTGTCGAGCTGGGCAATTTTTCTCCACAGAATCTGTCTTGCACATTTATAAATCTAGCATTTGTCCATACATTGAAAATTGCTGCTAAATCTGGTCTAGTGTTTCTATGTATTTAGAGATTCTTGATAAAATACAAAGAAAAATCTGCAATGTTATTGGTCCTGACTTGACATCTTGGTTCCAGTCACTATCCCAGCACCATAGTGTAGCTTCCCTGTACCTTTTCTTTAAATACTTTTGTGATAATTATTCTGATGAGTACCTTTGGTACCTAAACTTTATGAATTTAAGTGTAGTATGCCTTTGGTGGCAATTGCTAGTTATAAGTGTAAATTCTATGCTAATAGTTTCTTCTATCACACTTCTCAATTGTGGAACTCTCTTTGTTTTCCACTCAACATTGATTATCAAAAATTTAAATGCAATGTCAATTGTTATCTTCTGGTTTCTTAATTCTTATTCTTTTATTGTTCTATGACCTTAAAGTTTTTTTTTTTTTTTTTTCTCATATTCTTTCGAACTCAGTAATCCCTTATCTTTTAGTAGCTTTATTTCCTTGCTTCAAGTAAAATCATTAAAAAAAAAGAAAAAAAAAAGTATAATGCTTATAATAATCTTTGAGTGAGAGAGAGAGGCTTGTTTTCAAAAAATCTTGAATATTTGCTGGAGGGATAAAAATTGTAGATTTCGTACAAATCAATACAGTAACAGATCAATATTAAATTGGCAACCTGCGAGATTTTTTTTTCTTGAAATTTGATCAAACCAACACTTGTTGCATTATTCAAAGCTACGTATATATATATATATATATATATATATATATATATATATATATATATATATATAATGCTTTGTGTGTTCTTATTTGTATAATTGTTTTTAGTGCTTTTTTAAGTCGGAAGTTTAACGGCATATTTACATGTTAACAAGAAAAATGATGCGAGAAAAAGACTGAAAAAAAGAAAAAATTGATAGAAAATATAAAATTACTTATTGGCCTTTTTAAAAGTATTTTCCTAGCATTTCAAAAAAATAAATAATTTTTTTCAGTTTGTTTTATCTTAATAATAATAATGATGATGGTGATGATATTAATAATAATAATTAATAAATTTATTAGTTTTGACTTAAAATAATATTACTTGCCATGGCTATAATTTGTAAGTAAATGTTATCATTTGTAGGGTTACAGCAGTGCTAAGAACCTGACCAGTTCCCTCAATATGTGTATCAAAAGCAAAAGAGGTATTCACGTGTAGTGTGTTTGAGGCAAGTAGATCTGACAGAGCCCATCCTTTTGCAGGTCAAACCACAGCCAATGTGAATTAGAAGGTTCACCTTGGTTACAGACATGCAGCCATTGACTCCATTGGGAGGAACCCTCTACTCTAGCCATTGACTACAGTCTTGGAAGCCCTCTGCACAGCAGTGTTGCATTATCACCACATTGGCTGCATCCATAGCTATGGAACTCATTCTA
Organism: Acanthosepion lycidas; assembly: GCA_963932145.1. Taxonomy (NCBI): domain Eukaryota; kingdom Metazoa; phylum Mollusca; class Cephalopoda; order Sepiida; family Sepiidae; genus Acanthosepion; species Acanthosepion lycidas. The sequence goes on from OZ010605.1 coordinate 72,664,320, forward strand.
CACTACTGTGCTAGATAGCCATTGACCATAAAGAGGGTTCAGTCAAACTTTGATGGATCTTGTTTTTAAGACTACTAGGTATCTAGTCACTCTTCTCACCAAAAAAAAAACCTGATGAGGGAAACAGTTTAGTCACCACTTTATATAAAGGTGGTTTATATACTATCAAATACATGGTGCAATGGATAAATTGTCATCTAAATTAGACAAAAATGAAAATAATACTTTCATCTCAATTTAATATATAGTTACCAAAATTACACAAAAATATCTTGAAATACTTAAGAGTAAAATTTCTTTGATAACATCACCATTGGCTTCAACCATGGCCTCCAGACAACTTTGGAATGTCCTGTAATTCTTCTTGATGATCTCCTTGTTTAAGTTGGTGAATGCTGCCATAATCTTTTAGTTCATCTTTGATATTACAACTACACTCCACACACAATAATCAAGGAGGTTGCAGTCTGGGGAGTTAGGTTGCCAGATGCAAAGGGTGATGTGGTCACAGAAATTGTCCAACAGTTATGACTCGGTTCTCCTGCTTGTGTGTCATGGTGCAGAGCCCTGTTGCCAGATATAGCGTCTTCCGGCAGTCACCCTTGACCCACGGCAGTACTACATCTTCAAGGCACTTGATGTAACTTTCCATGTTGAGTCTGAGGCCCTGTGAAAAGTTGAATGATGGCATAATGTCGCTATCACTAGTGATCACTCCAAACACCTTTAGACTTGTCCAACTCTTTCTAAATCTTCTGCACTGTCCTCAGATTTGACACCCTCTGAAATGTTTGTATTGGAGCTTCTGACTTGAATGCCAAGCAGTACACCATGCCATTTCCAAATTTTTAGCAGAGTGAATTGCATCATGGTTCTCCTTTTCTCACAGATTGTGTCCAACCGTGCTTACTATACTGTGCAGTCAACAAAAGCAAATAATGCACATGTATGAAATTAATAATATAAAATGGCGACAATTTACTCATCACACCTTGTACAGTGCTCAATTGAAAGAAATTGATTTGAATTCTTTGTCCATGGCTTTTAAGATCATTTTGGAAGGGAAGTAAACATTAAACGGTCATATTTTTTTTTTTTTATTTCGTCCTTAGGAAAATTTGTGAGTGAAAAGATAATACAATATAAAAGAAGCTGACAAAATTTGTTGCAATTTTGTAATTTAATTTCTGACTCTAAAATGTTTCATGTTCTATTGGCAAATTTTCTTTGATATATATTTTTTTTTTTTTTTTTTTGTTGCTTTTGAGTTCAAATATTTCATGTATTTAGACCTGTATTATTGATTTATAGCTTTGCTTGAAAGAGTGATGAACTCAACATCAAATGTAACACATTAACATAGTTTGTTTATAGCAGCAAACAATACATTAAAAATATATTTTCTGCGCTACAGTTTTAGCTGTTATGAGGTGGGAAATTCTGTTGTCTACTTTCCCTTTCATGTTTCTCTTTGTATTATTAAAATAATAAAATCCAGACACCCTGTGAAAATGCCAGCAAAGTTTTACTTCTCTCTCTTTCCATTTTTTCTTTCATTTGATGAAAGGAGCAAGAGGGAGAATAAAAAAAAAAAAATAAACAAACAAAAAAAATCATAAAGAAAAAAAAAAAAGACAGGCAGTTATTGGTGTTTATAACTTCAGCATGATCCCCATACACATGTTGATTTGCCATATGGGTTATTTATTTATTTATTTTTTTGCAGGAGATTTCCTGAAAAGAAGAAAGTAAAGAAGAAAGTCAGAACTAAAACGAAGGAGAAAAAAACAAAGGTTTGTTGCCCTCACATCTCTCTCCGTTATTTTATTTGTTTTTTTATGATCAACCTCTATTAATACTGCAGGGTATTCTTACAGATTACTACTGCGGCATTTTCTACCACCCCACTTAAAACCGTATAGATATTTCTATATTTTTATATATCGTCTTTTTGGATTTTACAAGATAAATAAAAAAAACAAAACAAAATACTGTTTTTTGCTATCTAAATTTTCTGGGATGGTCAGTTATTATTATTATTTCTAGGTACTTCCACTGAATTTTCGATAACTAAGTTTTAAAATTAAATTTTAAAAATGAAAAAGCATTCTTGAAGATTTCATTCTAGTTTTAATTGAAAGCTAAATGATTAAATTTATTATTTCAAGTAAGTGAAACATTCTGGTGTATTTCAGATAGAAATTATATAGATTGAAAATCCAAATAATTACTTGATTTTTTTTTTTTTTTTTTTTTTTTTTAATTTTCTTAAAAGCAGCCATTTACTTAATTTTAAAAAATTTGTAAATAAACAAATTTATTGGATTTAAAATTCTTTAAAAATTAAATTATAGATTTCTGACATATTATTTGAGTAAAATTAGAAAATTTAAAGTTAAATTAATCTGATTTGAAATAAATATTACTTATAGCATAAAAAACTAATATACAAGCATTTCTTAACAATGGGTTCCTCTTTCTTTGATCTTTATTGATTTATGTAGAAGCTCTTAAGTCGATGACAGCTCTTATGGATGACCAGAAATAACATATTTACGAAAACTAAGTGAACACATTTTTTTTTTCTTAGTTTTTAACTACTTAGTAATTTTTACAAATTAATATATGTTCAGCAATTATTTAATATTTTATTAACTTTTAGTTAAGTTTTTAAGATGCTTTATTAAATTTGCATTTTGCCTCTAGGTACTTAAGTTAACTACCTTAAACAAAAAATTGATTTATTGAAGTATGATCCAAACTAAAATAAATACATAAAATAAAATTATTTAGTGAAATAGAAATTAAGAAAAGTAAAACTTTTTTTTGATATTTTGAAGGGATGATGCAAGGACGTTAAGTGAATTAAAAGTGAAATAATTGCTGACAACACGTAAATCACGTGACCTTTTTGAAGGATTGTCATGTATAGATTCCCATAGGTAGAAATTAGGATTTTTTTTTCACTAAAAGTTGTATTTAAAATTATTTTAAAAATATTCAGGTACAAACGACTGTTACTAGCTTTTCAAATTTTGATTTGTAAATTTACTTTTTACTTAATGATATCACCAAATTGCATTCTTGAAAGCAATGAAGAATTTTAAATGATTTTTGAACTATTATCATAATTAAAATTTTAAAAAAAGAAAAAAATTCTTGTAAAAATTCATTATTCATTGAAAAAATTTTATTTCTTCAGACAATAGTGTCCTTAATATAACTTATTTACAAAAGCAATTAAAAACTTTTCTAATTAAATAATGTCATAGTTTTATTGCATTATTTTATTTTAAAATTCAGAGCAGATTTTTGATGAAGTGGGTAACTGTTTTACAAAAAAAAATTGATTTACTTTCTCCAAAGAGGCCAGTTTTAAACTAATAAAAAAATTTAATTTCTTGAAATTTCATGAAATTATGTAAGTGGGTGGTAACATATGTAAAAAAAAAAAAAAAATTTTTTACCAAGATTTTCAATAAAAAAAAAAAAAAAATTTTCGTTTCTTAATATATTCTGAAAGTTTCATTGAAATCTGACAATTATTTGAATTTTGCAAGAATTTCCGAGTCAATGTGTGTCTTCCTCAGGAAAAAATACAAAATAAAACAAACCTTTTTTTCTCTAGTTCACTGCTGTCGTTAAAAAAAAGAAAATTTTGAACATGCTAGAAAGGAATAAAAAAATTTCAAATAATAATAATAAAAAAAAAAAATAGTTTGGTCTTTCCTCTTAATAATAACATCAACATTTTGATGACAAAACTTTGTTTTTATTGAGTTTGGGGCTTTTTTCATCATGCTATGCTGTTTTTTATGCAACCTAGTGGAGGTACCTAATTTACACTATTTTGTCCTCATTTGGCTGTTGTGCTCTCTGGCCTTCCTCAAATGTAGATCAATCTGTTTAACCTGTAGGAAATTCTGAACTGAATCCTTTATTTAATCTACCGGGCTAGACTGTTCTCACTGCCCATGTCAAGGGAAATCATCTAGTTCTTAGTTATAGCACTCCTCAGTTATTGCTTGCCTGTTTCTACTAAATCCAAGTACACACTGCCTAGGGATTGAACTCAAAACCACTATGTCACCAAATTCACAAACCAATACTTTAATCAATTAGGCCATTGTCCTGAAAGGACAGTTTGCCTGTTATATTTTTTTGGCTGCTGCTGACTTGGTGTCATTTGTCTTTATTAATAACTCTCATATTGTACTTATTTCTATGCTAGGCCTGCTAATGAGATTCTCATAGCCTTGCATAACAGTCAGAACATTGTAATAACAAAAATGAGGACAATAGTCTGGATATAAATAGTGTAAATAAAAAAGTTTTATTTGTAAAAAATTGAATGACCAATATTAAAAGGTGAATTTGTAAATTTCAAAAATACTAATATGCAAAAATAAGTTTCATTTTAATTTTAAGTGTGATCTTTTAAAACAGTTTATGAACAATTTGACTCCCACTTTAACTTCTATTTCATATTCCAAACAATAAACAAGAAGGTTCCTATGATCTTTGCATACAGTTCTACCACAATTATTACAGTATATCTTCACTTTATGGTCATGTGCTTGTAATTGGCACAGATATAATGATTAAACCCCCAAAATCTTTGTAGATACTTGACAGAAGTATTCAGAAAACTATTTTACTTGACCATTTTCTTTTTTTATCACCCTAATTAAGATAGTAAAGCCACTAACATGCAAGGGGGTTGCAGGGTGTGGAGGAATTAGGAACAGAAACGTTTGTAACAAGAGTAAAAAGAGGAAAAGAGCATTCAGGAGGACAAGTAGAGAGTGATTAGCATTGCATTTAAATTTTTGCAGATTAAAGTTGGCTGAAAAGCATGAAGCCGAAAGGGAGTTCCACAGGTGAGAAATGCAAGAAAAGAAACTGTCAGCATAGAATTTATGGCTGTATCTAGACAGTTTAACTGTAATTTGATAAGATCTAGAATTGTGTTGAAATTCATGCAAACTATGTACCATAGTGAAGAGCTCATCCAAACAATTAGCATGAAAGTATTTATAAAAAAGGCACAGAGAGGCAACCTTACAGTGGTGGGCAAGTGACTGAAGCCAAACTGTCAGATTACGACCAATGCTATTGCTGATTCTTTGTATGTCACAGAAATACTGTTGATATAATCAGAAAGTCTTTGTTGTAACTTGACAGAGGTATTCAGAAAGTTGCCTGATCAATCATGAAAATCTGACTTGCCACTTGTTAAATAAGAAATGATACTTTGTGGAGTGTTCAAAAAGCCCTCAGTATTAACAGAGGTTTAATAATTATAGTGATTTATAGTACAGGACTATTTAGGGATTTTTCTCTAATTGATTTAATTATAAATCAGAAGCAGCCAGTATAATAATAATAATAATAATAATAATGATAAGAAGAATAAGAATAATAATAATGATAAGAATAATAATAATAATAATAATAATAATAATAATGATAAGAAGAATAAGAATAATAATAATGATAAGAATAATAATAATAATAATGATAAGAAGAATAAGAATAATAATAAGAATAATGATAATAATAATAATAAGAAGAAGAATAATGATAAGAATAATAATAATAATAATGATAATAATAATAATGATAAGAAGAATAAGAATAATAATGATAAGAATAATAATAATAATAATAATAATGAGAATAAGAATAATAATGATAATAAGAATAATAATAATGATAAGAATAATAATAATAAGAAGAAGAATAATAAAATATTCAATCACCTACTATACATGGATGATCTCAAACTCTTTGCCAAAGACGAAAATGAGTTGAAAGGCCTCCTCAATATTGTAAAATACTTTAGTGACGACATAGGTATGGACTTCGGATTAGATAAATGTGCAAAAGTAACATTCAAGAAAGGTAGAATTACAGAAACACCCTCAATAGATTTAGATTTTGTCACAAAGATTAGGGAATTGGAGCATGAAGAAGCTTATAAGTACCTAGGAATTAGCGAAGGAGATGGCATACAACACCCCCAAATGAAAGAAAAAATAAGAAAAGAGTACTACAGGCGTGTGCGTCTGATACTAAATACTGAACTAAACTCAAAAAATAGAATATCAGCTATAAACACATTGGCTGTCCCAGTGGTGCATTACAGCTTTAATGTCCTTAACTGGACCATAGCTGAAATTAAGCGAATGGACGCCAAAACGAGAAAGCTTCTCACTTGCTATCGCATGCATCATCCCAAAGCTGATGTTGATCGTCTGTATGTGCCCAGATCCGAAGGAGGCAGAGGATTAGTTCAACTAGAACTGTCCTACAAAACTACGACAATTGACCTCCAAAGATACTTGGAAACTACAGAAGACTGGATGATGGTATGCGTCAAGGAACATGAAAGTAGTAAGCGTCTTTACTCCGTAATGAAAGAAGCCAACAAATTCAAACTGGAGCTTCAAATGGGCGTAGAGATGCAACTACAGCACAATACACCGGCTGAAACTGCAAAATACTTGAAAAAGACAGCAAAGACGAATGCAACCGACCAGATACAGAAGCGATGGCAAGATAAACCACTTCATGGCCAATACTCTGCCCGTATCAAACAAGCTGATGTAGACAAAACCCGTACCCATCAGTGGCTACGCAGTGCAGGGTTGAAAGCGGAAACTGAAGGTTTTATCCTTGCTGCGCAGGACCAATGCTTGCTAACTAGGAATTATCAAGCACATATACTAAAATATTGTGTCAGCCCAAAATGCAGATTCTGTGATAAATATCCAGAAACGATTGATCATCTTGTATCAGGTTGCACGATGTTGGCATCCACTGAATATAAAACCTGACATGACAGAGTGGGCCAATATCTGCACTGGAAAATCTGCAACTTCTACGGGAAGGAAACTGAAAGAAACTGGTATGAACACCACCCAGACCTGGTTACGGAGATAGGACCTGTTACAATTCTATGGGACTACACAAGACTACACAATTCACACTGACAGAACAATCAAGGCCAACCGCCCAGATATTGGTATTAAAGACCACAAAAATGGTGCCTCCTTATTGATATGGCAGTCCCTGCTGACTGCAATGTATCTTTGAAGATATTCAAAAAGCTGTCAAAATACAAGGACCTTGAAATAGAAGTCTCGAAAATGTGGCATATGGGAACATCAACAATCCTTGTTGTAGTTGGAGCCCTAGGACTGGTTGGAAAAGATTGCAGTAGACTAATTGCAGGGATTTCTGGAAGCCCATGCCTCAAAGAGATACAAAAAATTGTTCTGACAAGTACAGCCCACACTTTACGAAGGGCTTTATCTATGTAATTTTTATCTTATTTTATTTTTATTTTTTATTTATTTATTTTTTTTTTTTTGTCAGTGAAAAGTGTCATGATACCATTTCTAACCTTAGGTCCCTGGGTGGGACCCGGAAAGAAATGTGTAAACGCCAGAAAGCAAAGAAAATAATAATAATAATAATAATAATAAGAATAATAATAATAAGAAGAAGAATAAGAATAATAATAAGAAGAATAAGAATAATATTAGGTTGGTGCAAAAATAATGACGTAATAATGTCGTTTTTTGACGTTAAAAAATACATCAAAAAACGACATTATTACATCATTATTTTTGCACCAACCTAATAAGAAAGAATTGCAATACCTTAGGTTTAAAATGAATTTTTAAAAGTAAAAAATTTTTCTTGAAGCTTTTATTTTAGTTTTAATTTCAAGCAAATAGATTAAATTTAATATTTTCAATAAACAAAATATTTTGCTCTATATATTCAAAACAAACTTAAATTGACTAAAAGGAATTTTTTTTTTTTTTTTTTTTTTTTTTTTACCAATGTGTTAAAAAAAAGAGGTATTTCTGTTTATTTAATTGATTTGATGTCAGATTGATGGTTATCTAATGTTTTATGGAGGTGGGGGGGGGGCTTTTTATCTATTTTGGCCTTAAATTTGTTATTGTTATCGCTGTTATTTTCTAATAACGTTGTGTATGAATCTGAGGACAATGGTAGAAGGTGTGCAAAGCTGTTTCTTCTAAACCAAGGTTACACTGATGGCACTTGGGCAAATCTGCCCAGCCCCCTCTGAATGTTATGTCAATGAGATAGTACATCTTGAATCAATTGCCAGGTAAAGGAAAACTCAGGATTGCTGAGATAATCTACCACTGGCACTCAATACCAGAAAGAATGCACACTTTCATGCTGACATGCAGAGTTGGCCAAAAAGAGGGTCCATCATAACCCACTCCACTAATTCATGATACAACAGCTTACGAGCCAATGAAAGGTCACTGGGCCAAAGAATGGGCCTTCAAGGCCGCCGACACTCTTGCAAGAATCTCATTTGATTCCAAGGTTTACAATGGTGCTCAGCCTCTGAAACTACTACTACTACTACTACTACTTATTCTTCTTCTTCTTCTTATTATTATTATTATTCTTATTCTTCTTCTTATTCTTCTTCTTATTATTATTATTCTTATTCTTCTTCTTATTCTTCTTCTTATTATTATTATTCTTATTCTTCTTCTTATTATTATTATTCTTATTCTTCTTCTTATTATTATTATTCTTATTCTTCTTCTTATTATTATTATTCTTATTCTTCTTCTTATTATTATTATTCTTATTCTTCTTCTTATTATTATTCTTCTTATTCTTATTATTCTTCTTATTCTTATTCTTCTTATTATTCTTCTTATTCTTATTATTCTTCTTATTGTTATTCTTCTTATTATTCTTCTTATTCTTATTCTTCTTATTATTCTTCTTATTATTATTATTCTTCTTCTTCTTCTTCTTCTTATTCTTCTTCTTCTTATTCTTTTTCTTCTTATTCTTTTTCTTCTTATTCTTTTTCTTCTTATTCTTTTTCTTCTTATTCTTTTTCTTATTATTCTTTTTCTTCTTATTCTTTTTCTTCTTATTATTCTTTTTCTTCTTATTATTCTTATTATTCTTATTCTTCTTATTATTATTCTTCTTATTATTATTATTATTCTTATTATTATTATTATTATTCTTCTTTTTCTTATTCTTTTTCTTCTTATTATTATTCTTATTCTTTTTCTTCTTATTATTATTCTTATTCTTTTTCTTCTTATTATTATTCTTATTCTTATTCTTCTTATTATTCTTATTCTTCTTATTATTCTTATTCTTCTTATTATTCTTATTCTTCTTATTATACTGGCTGCTTCGATATATAATTAAAGGGATTTGCTTGCTGTCACTTGATGTTTGTCAAGAATTTCCAGATACCCTTTGTGTGGCTATATTTATCTAAATATTAGTAATTGCGAACCCCAAAAATGTAGAAATATTTGGTATGGCAGCAAGCAATTTGAACCTCTAACATAGACTTCTTCTATACTCTCTAAGCATTATACTAAGTGAATTACATTCTCTTAGAGATTTGTATTTGGGGTCTCCTCTTTTAAGGCCCTTACAAATAAAAGTAGCAACACACACACACACACACACACACAAACATTTTTTCACCTTCAATATTTCTTTTTCAGTTGCATTTGTGTAGGGTTTAGATGTGAATAGGTTCTGTGAAAATGTAACTTAATATTTAATGACATCATACCATTCATTGTTTACAAAGTGAAACGGACTACCTTATATTTTCTTTAGTCATTCAAAGAATGACGGGAAGGAAGGTCAAAATACATATGAGGTTCACATGTTAGTACAGAGAGAAAAATGATATAAAGTATTGGAGGGGGTGGGGGAACAGTGCAATTGTAACTGAAACCATTCATCCCAATCTAAAATTTCACAAGACTATTTGCAATAGAATCAAATATAAATAATTATTTAGCTTATTACCTTGTATTATTAGGCGCTATAACTCTCTCTCACTCACACATCCACAGTAATTGAATGACAAAATAGGGAAAAAAATTAAAAAAAAAAAAAATCTCCTGAGTGGTGTTTTGTCCCTAAAAAGGCATAGGGCCGTACCACATTGAAAAAACAATTCCCATATAATCACCAAAGTTAAGCAACACTGAGCCTGGTCAGTACCTAGGTGGGTGACAGTTTTGTTAATTGGAGAGTTCCAGGTGGGTTTGTTGACTTACATGTAAATATCCTTGGAAAAAGGCATGAACCACTTCTTCTCCTGTCTGACAGATTGATAGTTGTGAATTTTTTTGTAAATGTGCATGAAACACGCTCCATTATAGTCATTGTAAAAATTAACATTAAAAATATAAAAGGGAGGTAACTTAATTTATATTTTTTATTATTAATGTTTTAAAATTTGTGGGTGATTAAGTTGGTTGCATTACATTTAGTTTAGTATATAATTAGTTTTATTTTTTTTCTGGGATCAGTGGGGGGGATATATTAATACAAATGAGTTTTTTTAGGATTTTTTTCATCTTGCTTGTAGTTAGTGTATTTGATTGTGGTATAGTAAGTTGGTATGTTTAGGGTTATTTGAGTAAGTATTATGTTCTTTTCTTACTTTACACATTTTGAATTCAAGTTCTATTGCACAACATTTAAAAGAACATTCCACTAGTCAAATTTTGATGTTTGGTAAGTGAATATAATGAAGCTGACTGGAATTAGAACTCTGCTCTCTGATTTCTAATTCTGAGCCATTATCCATTGCACCATCTCTACATCTAAACTTACAGCATCTGTTATTCTCAAGTAGTCACCTATTTAGGTACTGACTAGGTTGGATGTTGCTTAACTTTAACAATTTTATAAGAACTAGTGTTTGAATGTGACATGGCCATAAGCTGAGAAAACTGATAGTTTAGACATTTCTGAATGAGTAGGATGCTATGTATGACATCCATATGAGAGTCTACATCTGGTAGGGCTACTTAAGAACATGACTTTTCAGGCTAATATTTTAGTAGTGACCCATAATGATCTGAAGTTGTTTTTTTTTTTTTTTTTTTTTTTTTTTTTTTCACCAAGAATCTTCTTCTGTGTACTGTGTCTTTTCAGGACGTGGGGCTATCATTGCTCTTCACAACTTTCTATTCCTTGTAGTCCTTAGCAATGCTCCCTCCATTCTGTCATCCACTCACACAAGCTCATCAGGTGCCTCTGATACCAAGAATGCAACATACCCAATCTTGTTCTCTTGAGTGATTCTCCGATACAGTATTTACCAAATTATTTGATAGAAGCCATCAGGGAGGTTTTATAATTTTTCTTGAAGTTCTCTTAGAAAGCTACTTTGTTCTATCTTCTGATAATCAACAAAAATAAGAAGGGTGGTGGCAAAGTTTAATATTCATACATTCACACACTACCCCCTCCACCAAAAAACAAAAAAAAAAAAAATGGTCTATCAGAATTATAGTTTTTTTTTTTTCTTTTGTATTATATTTTTTTATTACTGTATACTCCCTTGGCACATTATTTACATTATTCGGACTATTGTCCTCATCTTTGTCGCCATATTTATTACAACGTTTCGGCCATTGTATACTCCGGCCTTCTTCAGGTGGTTGGAATGTCGAACTGAACCTTTTATTTTGCTCACTGTTCTAGTTCCATGTTTAATGGATGTCAGTTATCAGTTATCTCCTGCTAATTTCCCTCTAGAAAGTTCTTCACTTCCTTAACCAGGTATTGAACTCACTCTCTTTGGGTTCTGTCACTGGATCTAACCAATGCTTTTATCCACTGTGCCATGTGTCCTTGAGAACAATATGAAAACCAAACATATGAAACTGGGTTTATGCTTTCTCTTTTTTCTCAAGAATTGACAACAAATGAATTAAATACTATTAGATTTGTTTATTAACAAGAATAATTTTATATTTACATGTTTATAAACCAGCTATAATTGGCTTATAATTTACTTTATTTATTATTGAATAAGTTATTAAATCAATTATGAAGTCTGCTTCTAGGAAAATTAGTTCATTGTGTTGTGATAGACAATTTTTCTCACAAGAATCTGTCTTACACATTTATAAGTCTACCATTCATTGAATATTACTGCTACATCTGGTCTGAGGCTTTTATATATTTAGAACTTCTTGATAAAATACAAAGAAAAATCTGCAATGTTATTGGTCTTTATATGCCATCTTGGCTTCAGTCATTTTCTCATCACCATAATGTAGCTTCCTTGTGCCTTTTCTATAAATATGTTCATGGTAATTGTTCTGATGAGCTTTCCTTTTTAGTACCTCGATTTTTATGAATTTAAGTGCAGTACTAGATTGGCAGTAAGGTCTCAACATTTTACAGTTGAAATGACAAGATGTAACCATAAGTTCAATGCTAACAGTTTCTTCTCTCACATTTCTCATGTGGAACTCTCTTCCAGCTTTTTGCTTTCCAATCAATTTTGATCTTCAAAAATTTAAATGCAATGTCAATTGTTATCTTTTGTCTTATTCCCAGTTCTTTTATTAGTCTCTCTCCTTAATAAGGTTTTTTTTTCTCATATTTTTTCCACTTGTATCTTAGTGGCTTTATTACCTTACTTGGGATGAAATGATTAAAAAAAATTATTTCAATATAAAAAAAAAAAAATTATAAATTTATAAACATGCTTGTAAACAAGAGGAAGTAAAGAAAGTGATAAGTACAAATAAATAAAATTATAAGTTTTGAAAAAATTTATTTTCACAGCATTTCTTTCATTTGTTCTTACCACATAAATTCACTAAAATAAGTTGAAAGCATCTGGATTTATCCCTGTTTTTTTTCCTTAGAATTGACAATAAAAATGTTAAAAAGCTTTTTAAAACAATAAAAATCTCTAAGGTAATATACAATAATAAGTGTCAAGAAAAAAAAAAAAAAAAAAAAAACGTATAAAAAAGGATGTTTTTTTTTTTTTTTTTTTTTTTTTTGTGCATGTGTTAAACTTTTCAGGATGGTTAAATCAACCTTGTGTGCACATTACTTTACTGTGTTTACACAGCTGTATTATATTGCAAGTCTCATAAAAGAAAAAAATGTTAGATTGAGCTGTGATGAAAACAAAAATGTTTCATAGATAAAGGTTTTATGGCAGTATTGTCTTCTTCAGAAAATGTACAAGATAAAAGGTTGGGAATAGACATTTACATAGTTAAGGCTATATCAGATAAGAAATTGTGTAATGTGAGTGGCTATATCTGAACAGATTGTTGATTACTTGACCAAAAAAAAAAAGGAGTGTCCACAGAAAAATTCAGAGTTGCTGTCAGTTAGAAGAAACAATGTTCTCTTTGAGGAAAAATCTTCATTGTGATATATTTTTCACAAGACACACATATAGAAGTTTTATTTTAACAATCAATACTCTCATGAACCCATCCTATAAAACTGTTCATGGTATAACTTATATATATTTATATAGTAATAATGAATATCTTTCTTCTGTTTTTTTATATATAGATTATATTGAATAACACCAGCAAGATGTGTCTATTTAACTTTTTATATAGTTTTTCCAACTGAGTACTTGTACATCAGGATTAAAAATGTTAAACTGCCTAAAGTACATTTTTATACATTCCAGTACTTTTGAATTTCACTACAGTTGTTATCAAGGATTGCAAATTGAAAGTACTTGAATATTGAAAACGAACTTTGGACAGTTTAACATTTTTAATCTTGATGTAAAACATCTCAGTTGGAAAAAAACTATATAAGACTATGAAAATAGATCTGCTTAGGTCTTCCAATATATTACCACTATTGTAGATTTCATTTATTTCTCTAATCTTGCATTTCTATTACAATTCTGTCTGGCCTTGCAGCTTTTTTTTTTTTTTTTTTTTTTTTTTTCTGTTCAATCTGGACAGTGCTGCTTCCACTTTGGTCTTTAATATTTCCTGCCCATCAGTATTTCTCTGTGTTGCTGGTTGTTCTCTTTTATTGTGGAAGAGATCTCCGATGTCTTTGTTCCAGCACTGAAGTATTTTTTCTTTCTCTAATATGACCATTCCGTCTTTGGATTTTATGCAGCCTGTTGATGAGCATGTCTTTTTTTCCTGTTAGTTCTCTTACTTTTTCTTATGCATATCTCCTTTATCTCTGCTACTCATTGTCTCTATTTCTGCACATTTTTCATTGAGCCATTCTTTTTTTTAGCCTGTCTGCATTTCATTATGTATTTTTCTGTATTCCGTTCCATGTCTTGGCATTGTTTTCTGTCTTCATTGCATCATGTCGAGAATCTCATTTGGGATCCATGTTTTTTTTTTTCTTGTTTGTTGATTTTCCTTTGGGATGATGCTGTTTGCTGATGTTAATAAAGCTTCTCTTAGTGTGTCTCGCTTCAAGTTTTCATTTCCATTTTGTCCCTTATATCTTCTTTCCACATTGTCCATATATTTTTCCTTCAGGTTCGGGTCATTCTGGAGTTTGTTGTATTGCAATTTAGGTGCTACATTAGGCTTCTTCAGTTTCCATAGTTTTATTCTTAGTTTACATATGACAAAGAGATGGTTGCTTTCACAGTCAGCACTTGGATAGTTTTTGCATTGAACAACTTCATTCCTGAATCTCTTGTTAGTTATGTAGTCGATTTGGTTTTTGGTTTCTCCACCTGGGCTTCTCTATGTCTGTAATCATCTTGGATGTTCTTGGAAACACGTGTTGGCTATTACCAGGTCATTTGCTGTGCACCATTGGACCCATTTTTCTCCGTGTTCATTGCAGGTTCTAAGTCTGAATTTGTTAGCTATTTCCCCCTTCCATCTCCTTACCTACTTTGGCATTCAGGTGTCCCATGATAATTATAATTTCTTGTGATTTACACTGACCTTTGGCCTTGTCTAGCATGGAGTAGAAAGATTTGATTTCTTCTGTACTTTGTGCTGTTGGTGCATACATGATAATAATAGACATGTTGAAAGGTTTTCCTTTCAGTTTAACTACAAGAATTCTTTCAGATAACTGACAGTATCTCAGAACACATTTCTTGATGTCTTGATCTAGTACCAGTCCAACTCCTTTTTCATTTTTCTTTCCACCTGCATATATAATCCTGTGGTTGTCACTGACAAAATCTTCATTATTTGGTCTCCTAGTTTCACATAAACCTAAAATGTTTACATTTAACATACTCGTCTCTTGTTTTAAATTTTCCAACTGGTCACAGTTGTTTAATGTTCTAATGTTCCATGTCCTGAGAGTTGTTTTTTTTTTTTTTTTTTATGCGAACAGTTGCTGGATGATGATACATGACACCTGTCACTCCTTTCTGGGCAATTTTGAGGAATGATAGCCCAACAGTTCAATTAAAATAACACTAGCTGACTAACAGATTCTTGTTCCAGTCTCTGGCTCCGTGACATCCTGGACAGGAGATTCCTCTACTAATATTTTGTTTGATGAATTTCCAAACTCAGGGTCGAAATGTTGCAAGCCTGAGTTATTCGCTTGTTTCGCAAAACATATAAAGTCAATAGAATACTGATATTTATTTAAGTCTTGGAATAATGACCAAAAAGAATTGAATACCTTTAAATAATATAATAATATTTTATTTATTTATTGAGTACATAGGTGTTTCAAATGAGTGACTTCCTTTCCTCATTTCTAATGCTTTACAACAGTATGTAGTGGTCTGAAACTGGAATTGTTTGTTTGTAATTATGATGGTGATAGAACAGTGGTAGTTTGGGTTGGCTCATTCACCTTTACATTAGACATTCTGGCCTTGTCTTCCCATTTATGCATCTCTCTCTTCTATAGCAATCTAGGCAGAAGTCTCTTCTTTCTTAAATTTTATTGAGGACTGGTCACTTTAGTTGGCTTGAATTGTTTATATGTGAAGCCAACCTGTTGGATCGTTGTCAATGATGTATTTGTACTATTTGATCATTAATTTTGTAATCATGTTCCTTAGGTACTTGACTGATTTTTGGTAACTGAGTTTCCTGAAAACTATTCTTCCTGTAAGCCCTCTGGTAAATATATCTTTGTGTAAACAAATTATAGAACCCTGTTAACTTTGAGATTTTCTTTTGGAGAGCTTTTTGAAATTATTTTGCCCAAGAAAACACACCAATCTAATGGATAGGTTTGTATAACCAATTTAATTTCAAATGATTTTGAAGGTAATTTTTGATTTTAGTCAAAGTAGTAATTTATACATGTCTTTTTTTTTTTTTTTTGCCTGACTTGCTGAGTACCCTGGATAGGTAAAGTGCTGTACTCTATTGTATTAAATGACCAATTCCTCAAACCTCCAAATTTCTCAAAATTTTTAATTTTTTTTTTTTTTTAAAAAATTCTTTCCCTAAAATTCTAACACTTATTAAAAACCATGAAGCATTCTCTCTATTTTTCAAGTTCTATACCAGAAAGCCTGGTCTTTCTCAATTTAATTCTTTTTGTCAGCTGCTGTCAAGCCTCTTTAAAGATCTACTTGACCTATATTAGTGAGTTAAAGCACATAATATTACAGTATTGGGAAAAAGGTTTTTTTTAATACAGTTAATGTTGAATATAAAAATATCTATGACTTAAACTGAAAAATATTTTTGAAAGCCATATTGTTTATGTTTCAAGTTTTTTGTGCCATGAAATCTGTCATTTTATCATTGTTTCTGTTTTCAGAGAGATAAGAGTCCTGAACCCTTTGAAATCCAGCTCCCTAATATTGAGCTCAGTGGTAACCCATCGGCATTCACAGTTTTTGCCAATGTTCGGTATGCAGTACTTGAACACTGTATCAGGGAAGCAGCATGGATGTTCCATCAAGCAAACAGTGTGCAGACCTCAGATTCAGAAGAGGAAGAATGTGATGATAAAAACAAAGATGGACAACCACTCAAAATCCCCAGGGTTTGTACACTTATTGTCTTTTAAGTGGTGGGTTTTATTCATTTCAGATAATATTCTTGAAATATAAATTAAGAAATAGAGAATAAAACAAAACAATATTACTCCGCACATTATTTTTAGTGGTACAAATGTTTACATAGACATCCTGTTTTAAACAGACTACTGGCCTGTTCAGTGATTTTGAGAGACTTAAAGAAAATGTGCTCTCTGGCAGGGTTTGAACCTGTGTTTCACTTTTGTTATGTAGTGGTTTCACAATGGAGGCTTGTATTTGTACTAAGTCGGTCCTAAAATAGGTTCGACGTACAAAACGTTAGGAACTTGGTATAATAGGTAATGACACAGTAATCTAGTTGGGGTGGCTGATACTTTAATATCCGACTAACGGTCGTCCGACATCGACTGACTGACCAACTCTCTGCCGACTGCTCCTACTCCTACTTATTATAGGTGGGAGAGTCTATTAACAATAGAATAGGGGTGTTCCACTATAACAACTTTATAGGAGAAATCTGATCTGGTATGCTCTAGATCCCTCAGCCACCAAGAGTGTCACAACCCAGCGAGGTTCAGTTAGCCAGCTAAAGAATGCACATTCTCTTGTTCAAATCCTATAAGCACATTTCTGCTTGATTTTTGTCTCCGAAATGTAAACAAAACACTTTCTAAGGAATTAATGGATTTAATTTTTAATAAGGCATTATGTCCTATTACTAAAAAATATTTGGAATAATAAGAATTAATGCTTGATTGAAAAAAAATCCAATAATCCCATACATATATATATATATATATATATATATTATAAGAGATTGTAATAAAAACATTTTGAAATTGCTACATAAAAGCTTTCATGTTTCAATACTATGATTGTACTTTTTCAAGCAATGGTAAGTAACTCATGATTTAAAATGATTTTTAAGGAAATTTAAAAATAAAGTGTTACCTCTTTTCCAAAAGTTAGTGGGGAGACATAGGGTCAGAATTAAAATAGACTTGTGGGTATGTCTTGATTAAACATGTAAATGTCAGATCTACACTAAATAGAAAGTAAGCTCAGAGGGTGGAAGTGGGTGAGTTATTTTTTCATGTCACAATAAACTGGAACTCAGACAGGCCATCATTGACGATTACGGAATATATTAAAATTAAAATTTTCAGCCCTCCCCTGCTTTACCATTTGTCTTCTTTCCTTTTCCTGTCAAAAGACTTATTTAAGAGGTCAAATTGTCTGGCCTCTTGACTGAGTACACTTGAACCTACGTAACTTTATAAAGATGGGTTTAAACACAATCCTTTCCCTACCTTCCATTTCTAACTTTGATTTTTCTATGGTCCTTCCCCTCCCTCTGTCACCTTGCATCAATTTAAAACTATCCTTCAAAAACTTAAATCAAAAATAAAAATAAAAACATGTAAATTTGTAAACCAAATTCCTTTGTAACTAGAGATGTAATCTGATGAACCAGGAAAAATATATTTTCTGGGGAAATAAATTATAGTCATGGAATCTTAAGGTTTTTTTGCTGTAATGACATGAAAAGGGCAATCATGAAATAAACACAAAGAAGCCACTTCTGATTTGGCTTTTTATTATTTAATGTCTGTCATTTACTCATTCCTGTTCTTGGCCAGTAATGTTTCCCTCTTGAATGGCTGATATGAAACACAGAAGTAACAAATCTCTCAGAATAATCCAAAAGCCCAAGTTAAACCTTGAAGAAAACCAACATTTAAGATGAATACTATTTCTCTGTCGGTAATAGTCTGTGTCAGTAAAGCATACCAAAAAATTAACATGTTGTAAAATAACTGAAAAACAGTTTGATAATTCTTAACAATTATTAATAAACCAATTTCTTTTTTTTCTTTAATCATTTCACCCCCAGCAAGGCAGGAATGCCACTAGCATGCAAGGGGTTACAGAGAGTGAAAGTAAGAGTAAAAAGGGGTGCTTGAGGGAAGGATAAAAAGAAGGTCTGGGATCAAACATTAAGTAAAAGGTGGGGGGTCGAGATGGCAATGTAGTAGCATGCTTAAATTCATGCAGTTGAGGGGCACCAAGGAGAAAATAATTTGTCAGAGCAGTTGCCATGGAAATATTTGTAGAAAAGACAGAAGGAAGCCACATTATGTCTGTGAAAAAGTGACTGTAGACGAGATGCTATTACATTGCATATCCAACTCTGAATTTTGTCGAGGACCACAAGATTAACAGTGGAGGCACCAGACCATATATGGCAACAGTATTTGATGCAATGACGAATGGTAGATTTATAGATTTAAAAACACATCAGGATTAGAGTTTTGGTGTATTCTTAGGGAAAATAGACTAATTAATTTGTAAATCATTTTTTCTGGCACCAAAAATGTCATGCTGTCTAACTGAACCAAAAATAGTGATGGGATGGAAAATGTGACACAGAAATCCAAAGACACAGTGAAATATTAAAAGATACCTTTCAAAAGTTAAACAAAGTATTAAGAAATGTGGAAACTTTCATTAGAAACAAAGCAAAGACAGCCGTACTGCCGTGTAATATCAACCCTCCTATACGGTTGTGAATGTTGGACAATTTCTTTAAAGATGAAGAGGAGACTTGAAGCAACAGAGATTTTTGAGAATACAATGGATGGAGCTTGTGAGCAGTGAGAAGGTTTTAAGGAAAATGGAAACAAAAGGGATAGTTGAAATTTCTGGGAAACATAATGAGGAAAGAGGGTTGGAGAATTTGATATTCACAGGATGTATTGGAGTTAAGTGAAGTGGGGTGAAGCAGCGAGTAACCTACCTAATGAGCCTGTGTAAATAGATGACGGAACATGGACTGGGAAGGATAGTAAGTATACAACATTACTAAGAGCTACAAAGGATAGGAAATTGTGGAGAGCCATGATCATCCACATCCTGAAAGCACATGGCACATAAATGAAGTTATTCCTGATTTTAAAAATGAGCAAAATGTATTTAATTTTTTTATTTCAAGATTTGCATATTTTATAATGTAATGTATATGCAGTGTGGGCACATGGCCGATTGGTTAGAATATTCACATTCTGACAATGAGACCTGGGTTCAAATATCACCATTGTCAATTTGTCAGGAAGGAGACTTCCTGATGTTATCAGACTGGAGGGGTCGATCCCAGCGTGGCGGCACCTTTGGAAAGTGCTTGAAAACCATAGCATGGGTTGACCCAAGCCTTGTGAGTGAAATTGGGTAGACAGAACCCTTGGATGCCATTGATAGCTGTACTAGCACAAAGTCACAAGTCATCATGACTGAGGGCTTGAGTGTGCTGGCCTTGTTCAAATTGTTGATTACTCTAGATAACACGTTTTTTCCCAGAAGCTAAGGTCTGCTCAGCATAGTTGCAGTATAAACCACAGTTGGTCTCTGTGGGTGTTGAATAAACACAAATGCGCCTGAGCAAGCATCTGCAATAGGGATTGGTTAGCCACCCTATTACACAGATATCCTTGAATACGAGTGACCAGCTATACATGTATATGCAGTGAAGGTTAGTAGCATATAGTTTATTGCATCTATTGCATTGTTGTCTTCATGGTATTTGACTAATTGTCTCTCTCCATCTCTATTTTTACAAAAAAAATATTTTTGGTACTTTTATTTTGATAGTTGTTTAATTTGATGCTATTTCTGTATTTCTTAAATTTTCTTTCTTTCTGTTTTCAGATTGTGGGAATGGGGTTGAATCTCCTGTTTGAGCTTGTACGTGAAACCCAAAAGCAATATCCTGAATTGTGTGTGAAGGCATTACGAGCATTGTTGGATCTTTTACAAGGACAGTTACCAGAAGGCATGAAGGGAGAGCCAGCAGATATCTTGGGTAACTATTCTAACATATGCCCCTTACCATTTCTTTGGTACACAAAAAGTTTTTTTTTGCTGTTAGATGGCAATTGGAGAGTTTAGTCTTAACTAACTTCATTCAAAAACTAAATTTTTCATTGTTTAGTGACAGATGAAATATTAGTGTGTGTCATCAAAATTGGCATTTTTTTCTTTATTAATTCTAACATTGTAGATGGAAGAAAATAACATTTTCAGAATAGAATTATTTTTTATTTCAAGAAATCTATTGTGTGTAAAAGTTTACAGCAGTTTTTAAAAAGTTACAAAATAGTTTTCGATTAGGTTGGTGCAAAGATAATGACGTAATAATGTTGTTTTTTGATGTAAATGTCAAAAAACGACATTATTACGTAATTATTTTTGCACCAACCTAATATTATGTATTCAGTTTATACTTTTGATGCACTTGTTCCCATATTGAATTCACATATTTAACTGGCTTTCTTTTTCATGTAGAAATTCACTATTTACATTGTTTGGACTATTGTCCTCATCTTTGTTGCCATATTTATCGCATTTCGGCCATTGTATGCTCTGGCCTTCTTCAGATGGTTGGAATGTCGAACTGAACTCTTTATTTCGCTCACTGCAGTAGACTGTTCTAGTTCTTTGTGCCATGTCTAATGGAAGTCAGTTATCAATTAGATCCAGTGACAGGACCCAAAGAGTATGAGTTCAATACCTGGTTAAGGTGGTGGAGAACTTGGAGAGGGGAATTAACAGGAGATAACTGATAACTGACATTCATTAGACATGGCATACGGAACTAGAACAGTCTACCCCAGTGAGCGAAATAAAGGGTTCAGTTTGACATTCCAACCACCTGAAGAATGTCGGAGCGTACAATGGCCGAAACGTTGTGTTAAATATGGTAACAAAGATGAGGACAAGTCTGAATAATGTAAATTGTGTACATAATACCTCATCTCAGAAATATAGACAAATCTTATAGAAGTTGTCTAAAATATGGCAGAACAAAATGAAACCAAGCAATTAATATATTGTTTAATAAAGTTAATGTTGAAAAGTATCTCTTATTTTTACTTAATAATTCAAACTTACTTTTTTCTTTGCCACTGAAGGAATACACAACTGTGCATGTCTCTATAAATGTGTATCAAGGCACTAAATTGTACTGTTGGTCGCTGGGTTTTGTGCATCAATTGTGTTGGGGGACAGGTGGAGATTTAGTAAACTCTGAATAAATGATTCCTCTCATACTAATGTTAACATAATTTTGACTCACCTTGTATATTTGACTTTGTTATAATATTGAAATTAATGTTGGATTAATATTGAAAGTATTTGATAAAAATGTAATTGCATTTGTAATCTGAAAAAATAATTATTCCTTTTCTTTTTTTTCTCCTTACATTTAATAAATAATGAATGTCGTTTAGGAATTAACATTTGTTTATTAATTACAACAGATTTTCAGAGAGTTGAGGTTCAATTCTTGTTGGGTTCATTATATTTTCCTGTGTGCAAATAACCTTAGGACAGGTATGAATCCACCTCTTCCCCCCAGATTTGTGTAAATTAGTAATTAGTAATTATCACTAAATCATAATTATTCCCCTATCTACTCCTCAAAAAAATCTTGCAACCTAAAAAAATATTTTCTGGCTTTAGATAACCTGCAAAGTGTTGATAAACTAGAAAATGAAGCAATGAAAAACAAATGTGATAATGGATTTAGTAACAGAAGCACACAAATCATAGCAAAATAAAAGTAGATTTCAAATCACCACCTCACCCATAGTCTTCTTCCTTTTCAGTTTTATGAAAAATGATTTTTTTTGTTTTATTTGTTTTATAGAGGGAATGTTCCAGTTATTAATGGAACTGACCACTGGTCAAGGATTGGAAAACATCCCCTTGGAACTAAGCAACACATTAACATCCTTGGCATGTGCTGGTCTCATCAGTTTGGTGATTGCTTGGGGTGACACGGGAAAATATCTGACAGCTATAGGAGCCATGCTTATGAACACTAATTCTCTGTGTGGACAAACAATACCTGTAAGTAATCAATACCTATACTTGCCATGGATCATGAATAAAATTGTAGTGTACTGGTTTCCTCTCGAGTAGACAATTGCAGGTTTGCTACCAAACTTTGCAATCAAAACTTGGTCTTTTAGCTAAACCCTGATTGCTGGTTGGATTAGTAAATTGGTGCCAAGGCTTCCACTGAAGCAGATAGAAGCGATCAAGTTGGGTAACAATATGATTTAGTTTAGTTTTTCATTTCACTATCATTGAATTTATTATAAGAAATATTTTTGCACGTTATTGAATTTAGGAAATTGTTTGATATCTGTTGAAAGTACTTACTGCCAAAAAAAAGAAAACTTAAAGTATCATATTTGACGGCATATAAGGTGCACTTTTTTTTACTAAAAATATCTTTTAAAATTCCCCTGCATTTTGTATGCCATATGTAGATTTAAAATTTGCAATAGTCTGCCAAAACTAGCTACCTGACAACTCCTATTAACTTAGACTTTAGAGTAACTTTCCTATACCTATTGTCATTATTTAAAAGGCTATTATGCAGATTAAAAGTGTTGTTATAATATTCATTATATTAATTTCATCACGTTTAATATTAGTTTTTATTAATATTTGTTTCATTAATATTATTCTTGTGATAACTTCTGGTTTCATTGGTATATATACAATCAGAATTTTTATATCCTAATTATTCCAATAAGACATTTACTAGACAAAGGTTGTGCAGATCATATAAAGGATATAAAGTTTTTATAGGGTTGTGTATTTTTTTTTCCTGTTATTTTTCATTCAGTTGTAATCATGGCTTGCTTAACCAAAATAATACCTCATACATATCACCTAAGCTGTACCATATATTAATAATTTTACTAATTACTAATTTTTCCTTGATTTGCCTGGTGAAATTGGGGTACGTCTTAGACACCCGTGCGTCAAATACAGTATATCATTATTTTTATTTCTGGCACAGAAATTTTTTTTTTTTTTTAAATGTATTGGAATTGGTGGGAAATTTTCTTATTTCATTTCTCTAATAATAGAAAACTGATACTACACTTTTTGCTAAAATAGCATTTTTATATAGTGATATATTTTTATATAGTGATATATTTTTATATAGTAATCTTTTGAATCCTCTCATTTACTGATTCTGAAGATCCTTCTGTGTGGGGAACTGGCCATGGCAAAAGGATGACCTCATCTTCACTTCAGGGATGTCTGCAAAAGTGACATTGAGAGGTGGAAAGACCTTGCCAACAATTGATCAGGCTTGAGATGTGATTTAGGCTGAACTGAGGAGAGAAGAAACAGTGGCTTGCCGCCAAGATGAAGTGTGCTCAAAGGAAAGAAAACCACACAGTGACATTGGGGGAGATCATCTTTACATGCATTCATTGCAATCAAGAATGTTGTGTGGGCCTGTACAGTCATAACAGATGCTGTGCCACCATCAGCAGCTGAGGCATAACTCTTTGGGATGCGGATCCAGAGTCTCTTGCAACCAACAGATACTACATATAGTGATATTAAAGTAACTAATATAAATATCACAACTAGAGGTAAAATTATCAGAGCAGTTTGAGCTCCTTAGCCTTGGGTTGTACCTATTCTAGTAGAAGGTCAACGATGAATTCAATATCGATAGGGCATGACATTTCTTACTGAGTGGTGACTAGTCAACCCTCAGCCTCTAGGTTTTCATAATGAGTATGATTTAATGGCCCATGTGAGAAGCACATGACTCTATTGAAATCGCTATTGCTTATTGGAGAAAAAAACTAAATGAATAAACAGAATTTTTCTTTGTTCTCTGAAATTACAATTTTTATTTTTCCAGTTGTTAGTGAAAAAAAAGATAGAAGGAATTTATGGGAAAATTAAAGTTGATCCCAGGCTATTGTTAACAGTAAATACAGCACACACTTTCACACACACACATATATATATATATATATATATATATATATATAAGGTATGTACCATCTGTAATTACTCAGGGTAGGCATCTTGTAACCTTTATGTAGTAAATTGACAAAAAAAAGTATTTTGCATTTTATGCATAATATTCAGAGTAACTTTCATAATTTTGTTGGATTAGGTGCATATTATGTCACAGAAGGACAATGTTGCTGCTGATCTATTTTATTCAGGGTAGGCATTGCCTACCTTGCCTATCTAGACGGCATGTCCCTGATTATTTTCAGACTACATAGATGGCACATCCCAGATTATTATGAGATATATATATATATATATATATATATATATTTCTGCAGCAGGAATTATTTTAACAAGTTTTGTTGAACATGATCGACAAGGTCTGTTTTTTCAACTTCTGAGTATGTTGTTTTATACAATTGATAAACATTCCTAAGTTTTTTCAACTCTCACTACATGCATTATCAAGAGTTGTATTTTGTCTGTTTATTAAACTGTTTGAAGGTATATACACACACTATTAAACAAGAGTGACAAGGTACTTGTCTTTAGTTTTTTTTGTTTATCTTTTATACATACAAGTGTTTTTCTTTCTAGACTTACTGAATGTAAAAGTCATCCAAAAATTTGTTGGTTTTATAAAAAAGCAAGAAACCAACCTATAACAACAATATGCACAGAACAACAAAAGTACTGGCCGTACTGTAAATTAAGAAATTGTTTACTTTCAGCCACTTTTGTACCATCTATGGTAGCACTTTATTATAGTAGTATAACAAAAAATAATACTTGAGTGGTTAACAGTTTAACCAAAAGCACTCAGAACCAATTTTTACATTCATTAAGCAAAATAACCTAATTGCTTACAGTTACTCTTGGTCTATAGAAGCAGTTTGCCTGAAGGGATACAAGTTCAATTCAGGTGGGGAAGACAGCTTTCCTTGATCAAGACTGGTTGTTAATTTTGCTGGTTTTTTTTTTTTTTTTTTATTTTCTCAATGATAGCAACTGAAGCACATATATCCACTAAAAATAACAATATATTAATAATAAATAATGTCATTAAAAATTAATTTAAAAATTACTCTCTATCTCTCTATCTCTGTCTCTCTGTCCATCTCTCTATCTCTCTGTCCATCTCTCTATCTCTGTCTCTCTGTCCATCTCTCTATCTCTCTGTCCATCTGTCTCTCTGTCCATCTCTCTATCTCTGTCTCTCTGTCCATCTCTCTATCTCTGTCTCTCTGTCCATCTCTCTATCTCTGTCTCTCTGTCCATCTCTCTATCTCTGTCTCTCTGTCCATCTCTCTATCTCTGTCTCTCTGTCCATCTCTCTATCTCTGTCCATCTCTGTCACTCTGTCCATCTCTGTCACTCTGTCCATCTCTGTCACTCTGTCCATCTCTCTATCCCTGTCTTTCTGTCTGTCTCTCTGTCCATCTCTCTCTGTCCATCTCTCTCTCTGTCCATATATATATATATATATATATATATATATATATATATATATATATATATATGTAAAAATTTTGTTTGACAAATGACAAGTCAACTTATGATTTTAATTTCACCTATGAATTTTCTATGAAATATCTATGTGCCACATAAAAAAGGATCAAGCATGAAAAGTAGCAGGACTCATCAGCAGGCTGGTTAGGTTTAAGGCTGTCATCCTCATTCCCTTTGTATTCCATTTGTAAGAATTAAGTACAACTTTGATAATTTCTTCTTAAGAACTGCTGTTTTGTAGAACAGACTCCTGGCAGGATGTTTTCCAGATCACTGCACTCTTAATTGCTCAGAGTCTACGGTTAACTGTTATCTTTCCAACATAACTTCATGAACTTCACTTCTTGCCTTTCACTCCTACATCAACCTACAGTATCCCTCTATCTTAAGTGGATCTTGGGCCTTGTGTTGGGTGAACATTACTATCAATTCGAGCACATATTCATCAACATATAACAAACAACAACAATATAATTTTAAATTAAGTTTGAGCTCTATAGATGATCTCACCTTGATGTGATTTGAAACTAGTTTCAGCAGGTGAAGAAATGGTGGCATTTACTAAACACAAAATTTTTGTGTACTTTTGAATATTGTATCTCCAAGATACCTTATTTTAATTGTATGTTCCTGTAGCAGATAAACAAAGACACAACAAAAATAGAAAGACTTAAAATTATAAGTTGTCACACACACACACACACACACATCTATATGGTGGACTCTCCCACATATTCAATGTATGAGGGTCAATCAACTCAGTTCCTAGGAACTAACAGCCCAGACACCAGCACACATGATTTGATTATAGTGGTGAAGGCTTTTTGCAGAACCAACCACACTTTTTGAAGGGCCAAATAGAGAGATCTAGTGCACTACGTGCCACAAGGTCTCCAAATGACCCTCCGCAGGTTTTGAATTCAGAGTTGTCCTTCTCCTAGATCAGTTGCCATCCAAGGCTATAGAACCCAGTCTGTCCTGCTATTTACCCATAGCTGGAGGGTGAAGATGATTAATACCTTTCCCAAGATTATTAGCATGTAAGTCAATGTAATGAATTTGACTGTCATTTGAACTCAGCTCACCGACCCCTCAATATGAGCTGCTACCCATTACTCCACTGTGCCTCCGTATATATATATATATAAAATAAAAATAAATAAATAAAAAATAAAAAAGACAATAGAAAAACTATTAGCTGACACATTTTGTCCAATGTGGACTTTTTCAAGGCAAAAATGAAATGAATTTATTAAAAATAAAATAACTATTAACAACAAAACAAAATGTCCCTAGCAACTGGAAGAATTCAGAAAACACTATCGCGTTCATATCGTCAACTGAAAATTATGTCAAATACTATCACACGTGGAAATATTGCTTTTTATTGTTGTTGACGGATTCAACTATTTTCTTTTGATTTCTTGATACAATTGTTTTCGTTTGCTTGGGAGAGTAGTAATTCTGTTAGGAAAGATGATATTGGGGGAAAACCTAAATATTATTATCGATTATTATCAAAATATTAATCTATGACCAGGCTTTTTCCAATATCACCTTTTTGCCTTGACATTGTACAAAATGCGTTGGCTAATAATTCAGTTTTCCTATTGTCTTTTACCTTATACCTGGTAGAAGATGAGGAGGAGGCGTAGGGTAAAATCAAGTGTATTGGAAATGTATCAATCGGGGATATACACACATTCTTTTTATCCCACTTCAAATGAACTCAAAAGGAACTTTTTAATATGAATACAACAGGACATAATTTCTGATCTCTGGTTTAAAAGTTTTGTTTTGCAAATGTCGTAATAGCTAATTTCTCTTGTCGACCAAGATTGCAGATGTTACTATTATTGCTGTAAGGTTTTGCTTTTTTAAAATTTTCCAGTTTAAAATTGGATGTTTTTTTTAATTTTCTTCTTTAATTTCCACACTAATTGGCTAGTTTAGTACAATTTTTAAGGCTTTCTAGCTTAAAAGATGACATGATTGTACCACCTCTTTCTAAAGTTACTCTTAGTACACCCTATGTATATTTTATATATACATATAAAATGTATATTTGGGCAGCAACTTTCTTTTAAACATCTTTTGGTAAATATGTCAGACAAGCAAGATCTAATTAATTTTTTATTTAGTTTTTCCAGCATATGTAAAATATAAGAATGATGAAAATATTAAATAAAAAATTAATTAAATCTTCCTTGTTTGATATATTTGACAAAAGATGTTTAAAAGAAAGTGTTGTGGATTCCAGGATGAAATCCGGTCTCAAATGAATGACAAATGCAGGAATGAAATATAGCAAATAAATGTATTGACGTAATAATACAATTGGTAATACAGTTAGTAGATCCAGAAATGTGGTTAGTAGCAATAATAATATATATACAGTCTTGGAAATTCAGTATCGAAGTATGACTTCCTTCTGAGTTTATATGCTTGCAACTGTGACTCCTACAAAGCGGTTACCTCACACTCTCACTCTCTCAATGTATCACCGTCACTCTCTGGTATTACCAGTAGCAGTACAAGTACACACTGGGTGAGTTCACTTGTATGAAAAAGGGGTGGACCCCTTAACAGAAAGGTTACTGACCAAATATGACACTATGCTGAAACGAAATTAAAATTTAAAAAAGAAAGGGAGGAGGGTGAGGGGGAAATTTGGGGGAATAAAATTTAACTAGGCAAAAGGCCAGTTTTGGTAGAGAAGGAAAGATATACCGATACCCTGGGTGAAAAAGCAAGAACAAGTTGAGATGTTTTTTTTCCTTTCTTTTCCTTTCATCTTCGAAATGCCTGGGCAAAGTTGAATCATCCGTCACTAATTGGATGTTACGTCTCCTTATTTTGTTTTGCTAGCTAGGACCAACGGACGTAGGGGAAAAAATTTTCTGCGATCACGGAATCATGGATGGAATTGCAGAATTGTTAATCCTAAATGGAATCTGACTTTTTAATGTAATTTTCAATAATAAATAACAAATTAATTATTGGATTTTTTTAAAGATGTTTTAAAATTCTTTCAAAACTTGATAACTGTCTCTCTGATTTTGTTAAACATTTTAATAGCAATAACATAAAATAGTTATTTCCTTGAAAATTGCATTTACAAATATTTGTAGGTATTTTCCTCATAAAACCTGAAAAATAATTAAGAACAAAAATGTTTACATGAAAAAAAAAAAAAAAAAAAGAAAAGTGGGTTGTCGATTTTCTGAGAATATGTTTGCTAGTCTATTTTTAAATATTTAAAAACTTTTCTAAGAAACTGTATGTAGCAAATGAGATGAAAGTTAGGTCACGGCTCGCTTGTTAGAGGAGAGGAGAAGATCAAACCAGTAAGTTTGACAAATTCATTTCCTTTAAGGCCTCACACAATTTACCAGTAAAAGATTCTAAACAACTTGTAACCTTGTTTTATGAATATGGAATATTTTTTCATATTTTATTTATATTTTGTAATCTAAACCAGTTGTATTATGAATAAGCAACAAATTGCCAAGATGACTGAATCAAGTCAATATAGTGAATCAACATCTAAAGTTGGGCCTGCTCCCCTAAAAAAGAAAATAATAATGACTCTGGTATCTTAAATTTGTGCTAAAGCGAAAGTAGAGAAATTTCCTGATTACTTTTAGAAAAAAAGTGTTATTTTGCAAATTGTCTCCATGGTGTTGACATTGTCAGGGTTGACAGAATCAAAGATTACATCAAACCAAAAACTCATTTGACAAAAAAAAGTCTTCCAAAATGTCTGCTCAGCTGAAACAGAAGACAATCACAACTTTGTTGAAGAGTAAAGATGTACAAGATGATTTTGTTCTTGATTTTTTGAAAATGTGCACTTTATCTGACATTCTTCTACACAAAATTGATAAAATTAAGCTATTCATATTAAAACAAAAGAAGGTGGTGCTATTCCAAGTGTTAATTCTGTTAGGCAACTTCATCTACCAAAATTGTTTGCTTGTCACTTTGCTGCTCTGAAAGCCAAGCTTGCTAATCAACCAGTCAGCATCATAAGAGATGAAACAACTGACTGTTATAACCACAGCATTTTGAATGTAATTGCAAGCATTTGTGGGGAGTCATTTTTCATTGATGTTGTAACCTTGCAAGAATGCAATCATCAAACTGTAACTTGTGGATATTGCATTTGAGGATATTATTGCCTTTGTAACAGATTGCAAAAAAAGCTCATAAGAAAGTGTTGTTAAATATCTTTGTTAACAGTTGTCATGTGTTGTGCTTCGCACATATTTTAAATCTTGTTGAAGTATTTTCGCACTAGCCAGCTCACTACTTTCATAAAGTCAGCATTTTTTAAAAAAGGCCTAGTTGGAAAAAGCGACACTTAAAATGGATTGAAGGTTTCTTGCCTAAAGAAAAAGTGAAACTAACCCCTGTACCAGTGGCAACCAGATGGGATTCCTGGTTTAATGCAGCCAAATATCAGTCATCCTTTGTACAGTTTTATAAAGGATTCTTTAAGTAAGAAAAGAGCCATGGCCTTGCAGCAGATAGGATTTTAGAATTAGTAGATGATAGTCAACTACATCATGCCTCTTACCATAATTTGCATCTAAATCTGCATTTTATAAATGAGATCTGCACTTGTTTAATAACAGCTTTGACAAACTTAGAAGAAACTAAGTCTTTTCTTGCATGTCTTGTATATCACATGATGGAGGATGTACAACAGTATTTGTATACTGGTACATCAAAATCAACATTGTCTTGTCTGAACTAGAAAACAAAGAGGGAGAGAGTTATCTCAAATTTCCAAGATTTTTTTCAGCACATCTTTTTCAAAACAGTAAATACCTGGATACTTGCCCTGTGTATAACTTTTACAAAGCAGCGGGCCTGTTTTATCCTAGACAGCTACCCTTTATAGGGCATGATTTAGACTGTTTTGCAGCCATCAAGGACTTGCAATGTACTTCTACTGATCTTCTTGAAGAATTCCAAATGTATGTGAATTACTAAGATGATTTACCAAATCCTTTTAATATCCCATCATTTTGGAATGCATAAGAGCAGATTTCCTCTTCTGGAACAGATTGCCAATAAGGTCATATGGATGCTTGTTATCAGCATAGAGGATAAATGTTCATTTTCTCAGTATAAACATTTTACTCAATAAACAATGTGAAAGTCTTACCCCTGAGAACACCAAGCAACTCACAGTGTATTACAATGGAAATTTAGAGAAGTGATTTGAAGATTAAATATTTCTCAAATTAAGAAATTAGCAATTTTAAATTTGAGTAGTATTTCAACATTGGATAAGTTGTTTTATTTAAATTTTGAATTAATGTCTAATTTGTTTTTTGATATTTCGTTACAAAAATTCAGTTATGTTTTAATTACAGTTTTGTAAAATTTTAGTCAAAATGTTTGACTTTATTCAGATATTTATTATTGAGATTCAAGTTATTTGCGGTTGATACTTTAAATGTGATTTTTTTATATTATGAATCGATAATTATAAATCCATCTAAATCCTTTTACTTAAAAAAAACAAAACAATTTGAATGTGTTTTGAATGTGTTCTAAAAAGAAGGAAAGCTCTGATTAAAAGTTCTCCCTCAAAGATAATTCTGCACTGTAACCTTCCATTGTTTTTTTTT